>OZ020520.1:1403778-1589745 GCA_963971425.1 Bryoerythrophyllum caledonicum | reverse complement strand
AAGCAGAAGAAGAAGAAGAAGCAGAAGAAGAAGAAGAAGCAGAAGAAGAAGAAGAAGCAGAAGAAGAAGAAGAAGCAGAAGAAGAAGAAGAAGCAGAAGAAGAAGAAGAAGCAGAAGAAGAAGAAGAAGCAGAAGAAGAAGAAGAAGCAGAAGAAGAAGAAGAAGCAGAAGAAGAAGCAGAAGAAGAAGAAGCAGAAGAAGAAGAAGAAGCAGAAGAAGAAGAAGAAGCAGAAGAAGAAGAAGAAGCAGAAGAAGAAGAAGAAGCAGAAGAAGAAGAAGAAGCAGAAGAAGAAGAAGAAGCAGAAGAAGAAGAAGAAGAAGAAGAAGAAGCAGAAGAAGAAGAAGAAGCAGAAGAAGAAGAAGAAGCAGAAGAAGAAGAAGAAGCAGAAGAAGAAGAAGAAGAAGAAGAAGAAGAAGAAGAAGAAGAAGAAGAAGAAGAAGAAGAAGAAGAAGAAGAAGAAGAAGCAGAAGAAGAAGAAGAAGCAGAAGAAGAAGAAGAAGAAGCAGAAGAAGAAGAAGCAGAAGAAGAAGAAGAAGCAGAAGAAGAAGAAGAAGCAGAAGAAGAAGAAGAAGCAGAAGAAGAAGAAGAAGCAGAAGAAGAAGAAGAAGCAGAAGAAGAAGCAGAAGCAGAAGAAGAAGGAGAAGAAGAAGAAGCAGAAGAAGAAGAAGAAGCAGAAGAAGAAGAAGAAGCAGAAGAAGAAGAAGAAGCAGAAGAAGAAGAAGAAGCAGAAGAAGAAGAAGAAGCAGAAGAAGAAGAAGAAGCAGAAGAAGAAGCAGAAGAAGAAGAAGAAGAAGCAGAAGAAGAAGAAGAAGCAGAAGAAGAAGAAGAAGCAGAAGAAGAAGAAGAAGCAGAAGAAGAAGAAGAAGCAGAAGAAGAAGAAGAAGAAGAAGAAGAAGCAGAAGAAGAAGAAGAAGTAGGAGAAGAAGAAGAAGCAGAAGAAGAAGAAGAAGCAGAAGAAGAAGAAGAAGAAGGAGCAGAAGAAGAAGAAGAAGAAGAAGAAGAAGAAGAAGAAGCAGAAGAAGAAGAAGAAGCAGAAGAAGAAGAAGAAGCAGAAGAAGAAGAAGAAGCAGAAGAAGAAGAAGAAGCAGAAGCAGAAGAAGAAGAAGAAGCAGAAGAAGAAGAAGAAGAAGCAGAAGAAGAAGCAGAAGAAGAAGAAGAAGAAGAAGAAGAACGCCGGTCTCCGAAAGAGGCCGGCGTGAATAAAGTGTCTGTTCGTTACACTACTAAGACCATGCCCACCGGACAAGGAATAAGTGAGCTGGAACTACTTCCCTCTCTCGAGGATAGACACTATGTAACAAGAAACCAAAGAACCACAAGTCAACCAACCAACCAATGAATCACAAACCAAGCAACTAGCCAACGAACTAACCACAAACCAGGCAAGTAGTCAAAAACCTTAAAACCAACTAGTCATGAAAATCAAGGCGGGGGGGAGAATTTAGGGGGGGTCCTGTGTATTGGGGAGGGCTTGGTTGTTTTCGATTTTGCGTTTATGTAGAAGAATGGACATGGCATGTTGGATAGCTATGGTGTTAATGTTTTTAAAGGATGTTTTAATTGTTTCAATGGGTATCTTGAAGGTGTCTTCTAGAGTTTTCATAGATGGGATAAAGGTGGTGGCCCGAGCGCCGGATGTGATTACCATAAGGGGGTCGACATTCCATCCGAGGGCGATGATGTCGTCAATAAGGGGTTGGTATTTGTCTATTTTGTTTTGGATTGTTTCCGGGGAAAATCTATCATTGCAATATGTGAATTCAATGAATTGAATGGTGTAGTCTTGGTTGACGTTATCGGGTGGTGGGTCATTGTATGGTAAACCTTTGACACAAAGGATGTCCGGTTTGAGCCTAGCGTTGCAATGACATCTTTGGGTCGTACATGAGCATGGGAGTAGCCACGGGGGACCTTATTTTCTTGTGGATTGTTATTGAAAGTACCGGCGTTCATTAGTATAAAACATCTCGATTTATTGTAGGAGGTGATTAGTTTTTGGACTTTCCATACCGCTTTGTTATGTCTTTTAACAATTAGGGAGTGTATGTGGTGGTTTTGGCATTTGAGTAGAACATGTAGCCATGTGTCGGGGTCCGTTGAGGGGCATATGGGGCATGTTATGGATGGAAATCTTTCTATTCCAAAGAAGAGTTGTTTACGGGCGTTTCCCATGTATTGGCCGGTACGGAATTTGATAAGGCATGTTATTTGTGAATCGGTGATGATGGGGTTTTTCCAAAAATTTGTAGAGAGTTCATTGTCTATATCATTGTTGTTAGACCACTTTTCTATGTTAGGGAAGTTGTCTGTGATTGTGTCAAGATTGTTATGTAGGTCTTGTTTTTTGAGGTATTTGCTCAGGAATCTAACCGGGCCTTTATTGGGGGTGTCTTCTTTGGAGGGCCAATCTTCTTTTTGGAAATAGTAAGGGGTGGCGTGGGTGTGTTCATGTGGGTCTTTGGCATTTTAATGTGATTTTTCTCTTCCTTCTTTTGCAAGTTTATCCGCTTGTTCATTGCCATCAATATTAGCATGGGCTCGGACTTTGTGGAGGGTTGTGATTTGTTCTCTTTTTAGTATCATTTGGACCATTGATTCTAGTATGATTCGGTCGGGGTGACTATTATGGAGGGTAGGATGTGTTATTTGGGTGTTTAATAAATATAGTGCGTTAATGCAATCTGAAAATATGTGCACCGGTTCATTGTTGTATTTTGTTGAGACGATTTCTAGTGTTTTGTGGATGGCCATTAGTTCTGCTCTGAGGATATTTTGCAATCCATGTAGTCTTTTGGCTAGTTTGATTTCTTTCGTAGTATTGTATATTCCATATCCGGCTTTTTCTCTGCGCCAAGATCCCGGGCTAATTTGTTCTGGCGGTTTAAAGGAGCCATCAGTATAGTAGCTATATTCGGGGTTAAATTTAGGTGGGGTGTTAGTTTGATACTACGGGAGGGGTGGGGGTGTTAAGGTGTAGTTTAGTGTATTGTTATTATAGTGTACTTTTGACCATTTTTTGCTTCTGTTGACGGGTGTTTGCATTGGCGTTGGTGGGGCCAATTTTGTGAGTATCCGGTGTACTTTAGAGTCTTTGCTATGGAGGAGAGTTCTTCTAGTTGTTCTTGTGTGCCTAGAGTATGATTTTGGTGGTGGATGCATATTATTTGTAGGGTGGATGGTTCAATTATGGGTTTTTTTAGATCTAGTGGGATGGTGGGTTCCTCATATGTTATTGAATCCGCTTTGAATATTGTGATGATGTGTGTATCGGGAAAGGGGCCCGAGTGTGGATTATGGTTTTGGTACCAGTTTTTGTCTGGGGTTATGATTAGGGTGGAGGTGTGGTTTGGGTCATGTTTGGCCGCGAGGCGGGCCCAATGTAGAGCTTGTTGTGTTTCTTCTTCATTGTGTGGGTGGACCATACCATTACCTATCCATTTGTGGTCAAAGGCTTTGCCTAGTGATCCGAATATTTTATCTCTTTCAAAGGGGGAGTAAAATTTGTTGAGTTTGGTGGGGCATGTGACGGGGGAGGATAAATATGAGTGTTGGATGTTGAATGTGGAGATTAGTGAATTAAGTATAGGTATGGGTAGTGTATATTGTGTAAGTTTAAGGGGGTTATTTTTTGGTAATCTATATTTGTATCTTTGGTATAGCCAAATGACTTCGGTTTCGAACGGTTGGGTTGTTGGTTCAATGTTTGTAGGGGTTTGTAGTTTAGTATTGTATTGGTTCTACAGCCATGTGAGCCTAGTGATTGGGATGGTAAAAAGATGCCTTCCATCTTCTTCGTATAAGTGTGCTTGGTCTTTGTCAATTTTTATTGTGTTACATGAGGTAAGAGTGTCATTTCCGGGGTTGCATTCCGTTGTGTAGATGTTTAGTAGGGGGATTATTGTGGGTGTGGTGACGGACCTTGTGTCTTGGGGTTGGTTTTGTCGGTGGTGAGCTTGGATTATATTGGTGTAGAATTTGTGTTGAGTTCTTTGGTAATGTTGTGTCAATTTATTTGTGTTATGTGAAATGGTGTTTTGGTTGTGTCTTGAGAAGAGATTTCTTTCAGGGAGCCATTTGTTGTAAGTGTGGTTATTGTGAGTCCATTGGCATAGATATCTAGTGTAATTGTTTTCTATTTGGTTTTTATCTATTTTTTCCTTATATTCGTGGTGTATGATGTTGTTAATGGGATAGGTGGTGGGGTTTTTGAGGATGTGGTTTGGGGGGTGGGGGTGGTGTGGGTGGGAGTGGGGAGGGTGGATCGATTGTGTGGTGATATTTCTTGGGGTGATGTCATTGTTTATAGTGATGAATGGGTCTCTAATTGTATGAGAGTATGTATGTGTATTGGTATGTGTATTGGGTGGGGGGAAATATTGGGTGACAAAAGAGTTGTCATGCAATTTTTAGGGCACTTTTAATAAGTTTTGATGGGGTGCAGTGGTAGGTTTTAAATTCTTCATTGTTCATGATGTGTGTTCCGTTGGGTAGGGAGATTTGTTTTAGTTCGTAGATATTTTTTGTTAGGAGTTTTTGTAATAACTTTTGAGATAATTGTGTGTTGAGTGTATTATGGTTTTGTGTTTCAAGAGTCTGGACTTTTTCTAGTGTTGTTGGTTCTGTAAGAAAGTTGGGGAGAGTGCTTTTTAGGTGGACTTTTGCTACATGTTTTAGTAAGAAGAAGGTACGTGTTATTGGTGATCTTGTACAATTTGTCTTTTTTATTCTAGGTATGTTTTCTGCCCCCCCATATTGTGCAAGGATGTGATGTGTTAGGCCTTTGTATATTTTCCCAAGTCTGCCACTGTCATTTAGAGCGTTCTGGAGTTGTTCTCCTATGCATCTAAGGTATGCGTTTTTTAGTGAGAAGGTTTCTAGTCTAAAGAGGTTGTGTGGTAGTTTGGTAATTATGTTAGACATACATTTTGGCATGCCGCATACGGTTTTTTGTGTGGTAGTTATTTTTTGGTCTAGTTTTTTTATGGCAGGCATTGAGTATGGTACCGCGTAGAAGCTGTATGCCACGCCCGGTCTTAAAACTATGTCGATCATTTTTATTTTTGTTTCATAGTGGCCGGACAAGCTACTAGTTCTTTGCATTGTTTGATTAATTTTGTGGTGGTGGCATGAATTTGGGTTTTCCATTTTAGGGAGGGGACGAGACTTATTCCTATATATGTGTATGGTTCGTTTTGGTGTAGAACGGGTATTTGTTGGTTTCGGTAATTAATGTTAGAGGTTTGTATTAGGGCTTTGAATGCGGTGGGATTTGTTTTTGATTTATTTGGGCATCCAGTGATGGCACATTTTGGGACCCCTACATCCATACCTGTCCATTTGCAGTACCTGTCTATTTTGTTAATTTGTATTTTTATGTCGTTGATTTTGTTGGTTATGGCCGCAAGGTCGTCCGCGTATGCCGTGGAGTTGATGGTGGTTTGTGATGTCCCGAATGTGTATCCATTGTTGCCTCTATCTAGCCATCTAAGTAGTGGTTCTAGGAATATAATAAATAAATATGGGCTTATAGTATCTCCTTGTATTGTTCCCCTTTGGATGGCTATGGGTTTAGTTTTACCAAAGTGTTCTCCTATGTAGGAAGTTGAGGATTCGGAGTATATATTTCCCACTAGTGCGGTGGCGTCTTTGGGGTATCCAAGGTCCGTCATTATGGCTAAAAGTCTAGCGTGGTCAATGGAGCCGAAGGCATTTTTAAAGTCAACATACAATATAAATATGTCTTGGTTTGTAAATCGTGCATCTTCTAATGCGGCTATTATTGTTTGGATTTGTCTAGCCGTGCTTCTTTCTGCTCTGAACCCCTCTTGGCTATCATGTAGTATTTTATGTTTTTCGCCATATGATGATAGTATTGATGTAAATGTGCTCGTAAATAGTTTATAAATGGTATTGGCTAATGCAATGGGTCTATGGTTCGGTAGCATGGATGGGTCTCCTTTTTGTATAGTAGGATTGTTGCACTTGTTTTCTATGAAGCAGGGATTTGTTTTTGTTTATAGCAGTGGGAGAAGAAGAGGGTTAGTAGTTTGTGGAACCTTAGGGGCATATTTTTTAGTATAGAGTTTGGTATGCGGTCCGGTCCGGGGGCCTTATTATTTCCTAGGTTACGTAGACAAGTGTCATATGTAGCTTGATTAAAGTATGTGTGTAGTGGGGTTTCCGGGTCTCCTCTTGTTTCTAATGTGAATCCATCTAGGTCATGCCATGGATATTGTCGTACTGCGCATGTGCATGTAGTGCGGTGGTTCGGTTGATAGTTGCATGTGTTTACGGTAGGTGTGTTGTTTTTTGTTTGTTGGTTAAATATTTCATTTGCAATGTCTTCTGGGCTAGTTAGTATATTGTTATATTGGTCGGTGATGCAGTCTAGTGGTGGGGACTCCATATTTTTGAATATTCTTCTGTTTATTTTCTTGGGGCTAGTTTCATATAGTTGTCTGTATTTGGAGATGGCTTTTTGAATGTTTTCTTGGGTATGTTTGATGGTGATTTTTCGGGCTTGTATATTGGCATTTTTTGCAATTAATGCTATGTCATTTATCCATGTGTCGTGAGGTAGGTGTATGGGGGGTGGGTTAGGGATTTGTGTGTGTTGAAGGTTTTGAAGTTTGTTGAGAATAGGGTGGTTTCGCCATTGGGGGTTGTTATTTACAATTCTTATGGTTTTCCGTATGGTGTGGTAAATGGTTAGATGTTGTTTCCATGTTTTAGATAGTTTCTCGGGTAAATATCCCCCTTGTTGTGATGTTCAATTTGTCATTTGTGGTATGGGTTGGGCTTTGCAAGTTTGTTCAATTGTATTGGATATGTTGTTGATGAGTGTATCTAAGGTGTGACAGGCTTCTTGCCATTGTGTTTGGGAAAGATTAGATTCCAATTCGTTTATTAGGGAGTCAATGCGTAGTGAGTTTTCCTCAAAGAATTTTGTGTTGAATAATTCTATGTTGTTTTGTGGGATGGGGTTGAGGATACGTATGTGGTCATTATTTGTGTTGGTTGGCGTACGGTTTATAAATGTGTTGTTTGGGATGTGGAGTTGTATAGGTGAGTGATCAGAGTTCAGATGAATGTTATTATTTGTTGTGGAGGTAAATGTGGTATGGTTAGTTGCACGGACGTAGAATCCATCAATTAGGCTCGAGTTTCTATAGTTGTATCCTCCTTGTCTGGAGTATGTAGTCTTTGTGGGAATGTAATTAAAGTTAAGGTTTTCTGTAAATTCTTTCCATTGAAGGTCTATTATTTGTGGTGGTGTGTGTTGGTTTCCGTTTTGTCTACCTATGAGGGCAATGTCTCTATTGAAGTCGCCACATAAGATGTGGTTGTGGTTAGGGTTGTTGGTAATATGGGTGGTGATGTTAGTTTTGATGTCCTCGGTATGTCTGATGTCTTCGGGGTGGGATGGCATGTATATGTGGTGAACTAGCCAGGATTGTAGTGGGTGATTAGAGATTTCCAAAATTTGGAGGTATGGGGATATGTTCATCAGGGTGGGATTTTTTTTGACATTGCCTAGAAAGGCATATTTTTTGTGTATGAGGGTGAGGAGTCCCCCCCGGCCCGGTGTATATGGTCTTCTTTGTTGTATGCATCGTGTTAGGGCATGTGTGTTATTGAAAATAAGTTTGTAGTCAGGAAATAGTCTTTGTATATATTTTGTGGATTTTGTAGCCGATATTTTTGTTTCTTGTATGACTATGAGTGCCGGTGGTGATTTAGTGTGTATAATTATGTTTTGTAGGTTTGGAAGCGCGGTATTTAGGGATGAGGCGTTCCATGTTATTATGCTTGTGTTGTTGTTGTTCGTATATGGGTTGTGGTTTTGTGGTGGGATGTGGTTTAGTAGTGGGGGTGGATGAGTGTATTCCGGGAGGGGGTTTAGGCATTTTAGTGCCTCGTTTATGATAGTGTTAGGGAGGTAGGGAAATCTTTGTTTTACCATGTCATTTGTTGGGGGTGTATTTTGGTTGTGTATAAAGTCATATAGTTCTTTGTTTATCGATGTGTTGTGGGTTATGATGTTTAAGTTTGATTCGAGAAATGTTGTGTGAGGATGTGGGGTATTAATGTGTCTTTCGGGGAGGTTTTGTAGATTATGTAGGGTATGAAGGAGTGTATTGGTCCATTGGATTATGGTTTGATTTTGTGTGTTTAGGAGTTGATTGTAGAGGTCTATGTTGGGGTGTATATTGATGGCTAGAGCATATAGAATGTGGGATGGAGGATATTCGTTGTGTTGGTTTATATATGTGGCGATATGTGGGTATGCGTTATTATGTTGTTGATGTAATATATGTGTGGTTTTGAAAAGGGGGGCAAATTTTTGGGCGATGTGTTTGTATTCGGGTTGTAGTTTTATGGTATTTGGTATGAAATAAGTTTTGGCATTCTTTTTGTCTAAAGTGGGGTGTCTTTTTAATACTTTCGGCATAGGTCCTGGGTTAGTTTCTATGTCTCCTCCGAGCTGTAGTGAGGTCGGGACTCCTAGGGTTTGTACTCGCACCGTTCTCACGCCACAGTCGCGCAGGCGTGTACGTCTCGGGAGGGCTGTGAGGTCGCGCAAGAGTGTACGTCTCGGGAGGTCTGTTAGGCCGCATAGGAGTATACGTCTTGAACGTGGAGTACTGTGAATAGTGTGTTGTGTGGAGTCCGCCGTTCTTCGGCGCAGAGGCTGGTAGGTTGTGGATCCAGGGCGAACTGCACTTTGTCGGTGGTCTGTACGAGATTGGTGTGGGTCCAGGTCGAACTAGACGAGTTCGTTGCATCCCCCGGGCCTACAGTTGACGAACCAGTGGTTCGCCCACGTCGTAGGGGCTGGGATTTCGGCGTGAGATCTTGATGCAGCGGTTGACAGCTAGGGGTCGCGCTGTGTCCGTTGTTGATAACCCAATCTGTGTCGATTTGCTTCTTTCCTCCGCTCGTCTGTATTGCGCCTTTGTGCAGTCTTCTGATCCGTTCGCTTCCTCTGTTATGTGCAGGTATTGTATGATCTGGGGAGAGAGTGCCACTATCAAGTTAGCATCAGCTAGTTTAAGAGCAATCAAATCACAAGATAAAGAATACTGAATCTCAAAAGTGAGTGAATGTTCACAGATGTGGCGCGTCTGTATGAATTGTAGGAGTGGCGGTTGCTTCTCCCACAGGTCTTCTCGCTGGTTAGCTTCCTTCACCCGGGTTGTGCGAGTGGGTCTTTGTTTTCCAATGGCAGAGAGAGTGTATCTACGCATTAGAGCAAAGTGAGAGGGTTTGATAGTTAAGAGGTATCGCGTTATATACCTATTGCTTGGTTGTTGTTTGGTGGATGTCTTCATTATGTACGATGAACATCGTTGTTGTTGGGCTTGTGGTCGTTTAGGGTCGGCTCTTTCTGGGTGCTGTTTGGATGCTCTTTGGAAGTTGCGATGTTGTAGATGGAGGCTTGGATCTTGGTCTCTCATGGATTTGATGTTCATGTGGATGTTGCGGCGGCTAGGGTTTCGTTGCAGCTGCAGCTGGCAGTTTGTTCTTGTGTACTTCACGTTGTTCCTGTTATCATTTGATAGAGGCTTGCAAGAAAATGAGGTCAAAGTAAGTGAGGTGATGAGGCCACTTACTTGGATGTACACATACCTTGGTTTTGTTTGTTGTCTTCCAAGCTTATTTTCGTGTTGGCGTTGGCATGTGTTGGGGTTGTGGGTCGTGATGGTGTTGTCGTTCACAGCTGGTTAGAGTGTGTTGCATGAGGATTTGCACTTTCTTCTTTCCTTGAAGGTCCTTGGTCTCTTTTTCTGTGGTCTTTTTCAGCTGATATCTTCTAGTATGTGGCTCTGCTTTGTTGACTGCTGCTGCCTGTCTGCTGCACTTGCTCTTTTGTCTACAATCAAGGCATTCATATTGTGTAAGGTTTGAAAGAAGAGTTAGAATACTTACCTTAATCGAAGTTGAGCTGATTGTGGTTTGTTGATGTTGCATTGGTGTTGACGGCGCAGGTGTCTTGGGAGCTTGTTTTGGTGTGGAGGCGTCGTTCCATTGGAGACAACTTTTCATGGTTTTTGTTGATGATGGTGCGCTTGAAGTGTCAAAGACTGCTGCTCCTGATCTTGTCTCTACTGCCACACTTGGATCTGTCTTTCTTGCTGCGGGGAGGTGGTTGTAGTTGGGGTGGGTTATGTTGATCTTGTTGCTCTGGGATAGGTCTGCTGCCCTAAGTTGGGCTTGGCATTGATTGTCCTGCAGGGTTAATCTTGCCATACTATTGCTACTATTCGGCACTTTGTATAGGGGGTTAGGCATGACTCTTATTGTCACAACAAACACTTATACATGTGTAACTTTGTGGCAAACACTATATTGAAGCATTGCAAGGTGCATAAATGGACAACTTAACTGGTTTGATGGTTGCTAAGCTTTTGAAAGCAAGTCTTGTGTATTGGTGTCGATCTTGAGTTTGTTGTGGGTGCTATTCTCTCCTCTTGAATAGTGTTTGAATCCTAGTTGGGAGGGGTTTAGGTGTGCGGTGTTTCGATGGAGTTGTGGTAACCATGTCTAGATCTGATTTGTTGAGAGGTGACATGGGAGATGTAAATCTAGATCTAGATCTGAGCCAACACAGAGCCCCGCATCATATTTACTCTCTCAAACTAGCATTAGATTGTTGCATCTCCATTCAGCCTATGCAACAAAGATCTAAGACTATCAATCCCTCCAACACTCAACACACCATAGAATTACCAATCAGCAGAAAAGATGTACACACCGGGATTCACAATGAGCCCAGTAGCCCTCATTGTCGAGTGCAAAACTTTTGTGCCTAACACCCAAAAACCCCTCCTCACTAGGTTTTACGGAGCTACTCCACACTCATCATCTTTTCTCCTAAGCCAATCTACCAACATGTGTTGTTGTGAGAAAGAATCCGAAAACCATTTCACTACTGCTAGCTTTGGCACCCTCCCTAGGGTTGAAAAGTTGTTAATTCACCATGAAATTTTTGGCACAAGATCACCTCCATGTTAATGACATGTTTGCCAAACTTGAAGGTAGAAGATGAATACAAAAAAGGTGTTTAAAATTGTTTCTCATAGTTACACATGTTGGTAGATTTTTTTAATTTTATATTGTATTCATCTTCTAGCCTTGAAATTTGGCACACATGTTATCAACATATATATGATCTTGTGCCAAAATTTTCATGGTAAATTAATAAATTTTTAGCCCTTGGAAGGGTCTCACTGCTGGTAGAAGTTATTTCAAAATGCAAAAACGCCATTTTGTTTGTCACTGAATATGTTATGTGTGCATATATTTAAACTTCAAATTTCACAACCCATTTCGTTATGGATTTCATGAAAATTGAAGTTTAACAAATCCAAAGACCACATTTGGGTCTCGTGGGCTCCAAAGAATTAACTCCTTACCGCCTAGGGATGTTTCTGGAAAAACCAAGATTTCTGCTAATTTTTTTCTTTGAACCGGATTTGATGGAAATACAATGCCAAATATTGATATCTAACCTTACAAAATTGAACTTAACCCATGACCTTAACTTTGGAGAAATTTTGCACAACATTCAACGGTTGATGGAATAGATTATAGTGTTTAAAGTTACCTCATATTGGTAGTGAAAATTGTGGATTTTGGAGGGTGTACTAATCTAACCATCAATAGATTCTTGCAAGAATTTTTTTACTTTGAATTAGAGCGGTTTACATGTGCACTAGGTTGATAGCTTTGCATTGACATATCATATGTGAAGAAAATATTTATACACAATTATTGGTGATTTTTTACTTTTTTCTATTTGATTGTATACAAAAATGTTCCAACCTTATACAAATCAAAATGGAAGTTCTGTATGTGAAGAGAGAGATCAACAATCACAGAACAATGAAGAATGTCTTGAAGACAAAGTTCAATCAAAATTCAAGACCAAAATCAATGTGCATGTGTGTGAAATACAACATAGTAGGTGGCATGGTATTCACTATATTTAATGTATTTAGTGTATTTGGTATATTTTGTGTTGTATTCCTAGCTTTTATAAGAGTTCTATAAATCCAAATCATGATCTCATTGTTGGAGAGTGTTCATGTAATGTGTGCGCAAATCTAAACCTTGTATCTCGAAGCCTAATTCCTCATGGATTTCATGCAAATTGAGTTTTAGCACCTCCAAGGTCCCATTTTGGACTTCCTGGGCGCTGAAGGGTTGAGAGGGTAAGGTGGAGGCACCCAATTCCAATCACTTAAGCTAGTTGGGGTCTCAATGATATTGTTTGTCAAAAACTTTTATGTAGATAGATGCGAAATTAGAAATGAAACTCAACAAATATTTTTTCAAATTTAATCTCAAAGATTTCCAATTGATATTGAATTAAAAGCCCAATAACCACCGGAGTTCATAATCAAACTTAAGAGCAGGTGAGGTTTGGTGCCCTCTTTTGTCCAATGCCAATAAGTGAGAGTGAGTAAAAAGAGAGAAGACATGCCATGGATAACCAACTCATGGAAGTACCTAATGCCAATCGGCTTTGTTTGACTTTTGAGGCAAGGCCACCAATGAGAGCTCAATTGAGGTTGAGCAACTCAAAATTGCACACTTCATGACGGAATGCTGATAATGACTTGTGTTTTCAGATTTTGAGTTATTGGTTTTGGGTCGATTCATACACCATTTCATGCATTTATAATTTTCATGCACCATTCCATGCATACTCTACTTATCGGAATTGGGTGGCCGATCGGAATTGGATGCCTCTACCTTAAGATGCACTTATGTTTTATTGATGAGAAGAAGGAGGATTAGAAGAAGAATTCATGTCCACATTATGAAGCCAATATAAATGAACTGTCTAGGCATTTAGTTTATTGTGGCATTGTGTAAATGTTTTTAAAATATAACATCATATAAAAATATTAATTTATTCACAAATATTTTCTTATGAAAGCTTTGTTGCCAAGCCATGAGCTTAGGATTTGTTGGTTGGAATGAGTGCTTCTTACATTAGTGGTTTGAATGATTTTGCGGTGAGGTAGACGCACCCAATTCCAACCGGCCACCCAATTTTGATAACTCAAAATCTAAAAACTCCAGTCTTTATTGGCATTGAACAATGAAGTGTGCAATTTTGGGTTGCTCAACCTCAATTGAGCTCTCATTGGTGGCCTAGCCTCAAAAGTCAATCAAGGCTGATCGGCATTGAGTACCTCTATGAGTTGATTATCCATGACATGTCTTCTCACTTTTTACTCACACTCATTTATTGGCATTGGGCAAAGGAGGGCACCAAATCTCACCTACTCTACGGTTTGATTATGGGCCTTGTCACCATTTTTTTGTTTTAGTGGAATGGCCATAGTGGTTGCAGAGGCTAGAAAGCAGTAGCACTTCTGGCTTTCTCCTCAATCCAAACGAAACTAAATTTTCTCCATAAATATTCATTTCGAAGATTTCATCGATAAACATAGATTTGTACATCCTTTTTGGCAACAAGATGGAGTCCCCGTTGTTCATTAGTGGCAATATGGTGACATAGCAACGACCATTGATGTAATTTTGGCGATGTGAAATCACAAATTTCCCACTTTTTTCAGGAATATTCTATTTCTAGATTTTTCCCGCCATTTGGATATTTTTGCCAAGAAAAAAGGACTGTGCCTTGTAGTATTTGGGATTTTAAATTCTATATCAATTGCAAATCTTTGAGATTAAATTTGAAAAAATATTTGTTGAGTTTTGTTTCTAATTTTGCATCTTTCTACATAAATGTTTTTAACATACAATGTCATTTGAGTCTTCAACCTACTTAAATGATCGGAATTTGGTGCCTCTATCTTATATAGTAGCAATATATTGCTGGTGAGAAATCTAAAGGTAGGAAATGTAAGGTTGTACCAACCAATAGTGTCCACTCAACAACCATAGTTTAGAAAGCAATCTAATGGTAGGAAACGTGAGCTGTACCAACAACCCTCTAGAGCTATTGGTATTGATAATGCAATATAATTTTTCTTGAAAGTGAATGGGGTCATCCTACATGTCACCCCCTACTTTGTGGTCTTATGTCAGTAACAGGGACCACATGGACATAATGACTTGACGTGGAAAGGTGTGGGACAACTATTGCCGAGACTTGACCTGGGAAAGGTTTGCAACAACTATTGGTCAATTCTTTCAGTACTTTTGGTTTTATGGGGTACTTTAGCACGCATTGGATAGAGGCCAAGAGCATTTCTTGCCTTGCATTCCATTTGTGTAGAAAAATTGTGTATAGAAAATTCCATGGTGTCTTTTTCTTTGTATTTAAATTTCATCCCACCTTTTTGCATTTGTTTTCTCTTCATAAAACTCTAAAAATATATTACAAGATAAACTAGTGGTATTCATCACTATCCAATAAGATGTGGTAGTTAATTCCTAAGAGCCCGGTTAACCCTAAGGGGACAATTAGCATTTTGGGCAAGTTCCTGAAAAAAAAAAAATAGTTTTTTTTTTGGAAAGCTTTATACTGGATTTCCCTAATAAGATCTTTATAGAAATATATTTTTTGGTTTCATTATATGAAAAGTTATTAGCCTTCAAAGTTGAATTGGAGACTCCGGGCACTTCAAAACTTTTGCTAGAAGTTTCTATTGACATTGTGATTTTTCATACATGTAGGAAATATTCCTTTCTTTGAAGATTTCAACAAATCTTGTTTTTAGCGTAAACAAAATTTCAACCCAAGTCAAACATTATCACACATTGTTGGGCAAAGTACCCAAAAAATTGGTGTACAAGAAATTAACATCATGCTAACACAATGGTATAGGATTTAGACCTTATGTAGTGCAAAAATTTGACACCAACTGAAGTCAAAGTCTATTGATTCACTCAATGTAAAGAGAAAATGAACCATTTTCTTGACTTCAAACGCTATAATCTTCATATTTGTGCGGTGGATTGCAGCCAAAAAATATAGTTTGTTCACATAGAAGTCTACTTTAAGATCCAATGGTTAAAAGTCCAAATTTGTGCTTCAAAATAGGTTTTCTTGCCACTTGTTGATAGACAAATTTTGGAGTGTTTTTTTGAGGGAAAATGCCTTGGGCTCTCAGGGATTTACATCCTTTTTCTTCATCCCTTTTGTTGGATGACTCTGAGGGATTAACATCTTTTTTGTTCATCCCTTTTTTGGATGATTTGGTTTTATTAGGATAAAAGTGGTTGGTACTATCTGGGCTTCTTCTATAAGGTAAGCCCCCCCATAACCAACCAAAACCCATAGCCAATGCCTATAAAATTGGGTATATCCAACCCTCTTCCATCCCATTACCACCAACCCAACTCCAAATGGAGGTTTGCTGTTAGTCAAGACCCTTACTTTTGGTCGTTGGTTATGGGGGTACCTTTTGTTGGGCACCCACTAAACATGGCTCCATAGTTCGAAAATTCATGACTAAATCAATTCTCATTGGAAAAATATGAAATCACTTAGGTTGGAATTGTAATTCTATTGGCTATCACTGAAAAATAGTAGAATAATTATATCCTCTCTCCATATATGCTCATTCCTTAAATTTTCGGTTTTAGGGGGCTTACCTTACAACAATATTGACATGGAAAAGTGGGTAGAGATGTAGAAGGTAGGGGTTGGCATTTTGAAGTTGTAAATGTGATCAATGAACTGATACAGAAGCTGGGATGGAAACTGTCATGGGTGTGAGTCATTTAAGTGTGAAAAAAACATTCTACACAAGTACAGAAAGAAGATATGGTACAGTGTGATATATTCCAGCAGTACTCTTTGCATGATTGGTATATTATATGCAAAAAGTAGTAAGACTGGCAACTTTGCAGGCAGACATCCTCTTGGCCTGTCACGGAGGTGTTTTGTACTTATGCTCACGATCTCACTTCCTTCATTGCTTTGTGTTTCAGGCTTTGAATCAGTCTCATGCACTGCCATACAAATCACGAGGTTTATTGCCGCAGATCAGGTCATTCTGCTTTTTTCCTTGTTTGAGATACTCATTTTCATTGGCAGTTTCTCACAGTTGGAATGCAATTTCTCATGAAAGTTGCAAGTCGGGCTAGTATCACATGTAAACTACATGCCATATGCAAAACCTGATGTTCATTACACTAGAATGGTATTTAGTGTTAACCACACTAATTTGTTCATAAATGCTATAAGTTTTTTCTCCTTATGAGTAATTTTACCGACTATGTTTACGATGATCTCCTTCCTTAACCCCTAAATTTCCAAGAGTCCCCTCGGGGGACACTAGAAGGTTCGGGCAGGTTCTTATGGTGTAATTTTACAACAATTTTCTTTTATATTTTTATTGTAGATGGGCGATACTAAAATCTTTGTGTGAGTCCAATTTTTTTTCTTCTAAATCCGACATTTAATGAAAAAGTTATAGGGTTTTGAAGTTCAAATGGGGAGAGCAGGCACGTCAGGCAACTCCAAAAACTTTTGCTAGGACACTCCAATGAATGTGAGATTTTCTACACTAGCAAATCATATTTTTCCCTTTCAAATTGCCAAAAAAAATCTCTTGTCTTTAGTGAAAAAAAGCATACAAATCAAAGTCAAACTTCTTCACACATTATCGCACATTGTCGGGCAAGGTACCAAAAACTTCTTCTTTTTCACATAAAACTTTGAGATCATCATATTTTTTACTTTTTATTTTATTCGCAACATTATGTGGTGTAAACCTTCTTATTCGCCATTCAAATTCTCATTCTAAAACATACTAAGTTCACAGAAAAATTTAACGCAAATTGACAATTTTAAAGCTACACTCCTTGCACAATTTTTTTGAATATGCTTGACCCTTTTTCTACCTCTTAAAATTGGAGTACAAGGAACTAATATCATGCTTAACATGATGGAAATGAATTTAGACCTTGTGTAGTGCCAAAATTTGACACCAAGTGAAGTCAAAATCTGCTGATCCATGAAACGCAGGGAAGAAGATGGACCCTTTTCTCTACTTCAAACACTGTAATATTACAATCCGTGCGGTCAAATTTTATGAAATTTTCTATTTAAGTTACCTACTAAGTCTTAATTGAGATCCTACGGTTAAAACTAGAAGTAAAAGTTTTTTGTTTCGTCTTTACTCATTGCACTAAAACAAACAATTTTGAAGTGTTTTTGGTGTGAAATTGTCAAAGAAATTAAAGAGTTAAGTAGTATAGATAGATGTCCTCTCAATAAAAAAGAATCTTGAAAATTAAAAAGTTATTGCATTTTCAAAACAATTAGACTAGCTACACTTCTTTAGTGTAGCTGCAAACAAAACTTTTCCAAAATCCAAAGGGATCTAATGGATGCATTCTTCAAGGTGGGGAGATGGGTGACACAAACTTACTATTGGAGTTTGGTCATTGCTTATAAATATTTGGCAAATCTTACTATTGAAGACTTCCTTTTAAATGTTAAAATGTTAATCTTTGATAAATGTGATCTAAATAAGGATTAGGTGTTGATTTGTCAACTCTTAGGAGAATTTATAAATTTTAAACTCCATCTTCAAAGAACTGTTGAATGTTGATTCAGATGAAAATGAAGTCCTGAAATTATTTGACTTGGATGAAATTGAATTATGTCTATCTTGTCGTTGAATAAAATCATGTTGTAGCTGACATGTGTACACCTCATATTATTTTCTTTATTCATTATCCACTATGTCTTCTAAAATAAGGGGAACATTTCAAGTTGTGTAAATTGGAGATGTCGTTGGTATAAACGTTACAAGTTTCTTTGATGCCAAGTATCTCTATCTTCTTTATTATAATAAAAAGAACAACGAGATACCCGTTTGGTGGAGTACTTAGGTGAAACATGGAGTGCACCATTTGGACATTGAATAAATTGTTGGACATTAAATCAATAATGTTGGACATTAATCAACAACTATTGGGCATTAATCAATAATTGTTGGACATTAACTATCAACTCTTGAATATTAATCAACAAATGTTGAGCATTAATCAATAACTCTTGGGCGTTAATTAACAACACTTGGGTAGTAATCACCCACTTTTGGGAATCAATCAACAATTGTTGGGCATTAATCAACAACTGTTGGGCATTAATCAACAACTGTTGGGCATTAATCAACAACTGTTGGGCATTAATCAACAATTGTTGGGCATTAATCAACTCTATATAGTTGAACATGCTATCCCACTACAGTTCATCAAGTGATCAATAATCTATAAGTAGATACAACTACTTATAGTGAAACATCTCACCTATAAATAACTCCTATCCACAATTTACCCTTTCCTAATATTCATACCTAAGTAACCCTTGAAGAACCATATTTCCTTAGAGGATGTCTTCCATTTTTGGCGGGCTCTTATGGTCTTTATTTTGATCATGAGTTTTTGTGATTTTTTGTATGAAGATGCGGCATTGTATTAGCTTTGTGGGAATATAGTTTTTCTTACAACAGACCTCAAGGAAAATTGATGCTATTCTAAATGAAAAATAGAGGACTCTAAGGAACTCCAAGTTTTTGCTAGAAATTTCTAATGAAATTAAGATATTTCATACATATAAAGAATATTACTTTCTTTGATATTGCCAAATATTTATTCTTGTTAACAAATATCATAGGTGGATCACATAGTCTAAGATGTTGACAATGCTTTAAATATTGTGTAATCTTACCTTATGAAGACTGAAAATCAACATTGACAATTTCTTTTGAAAGTAGATAGAACCACATTAAAATAAAATAATACACTAGGTTTAGGGAGAGATGAGGAGGTTAATCTCGAGAACTTTTAAACTTTGGAATTTTTAGTTAGCCCCTAAGAGCTTTTCACTTGTGAGCATGGGAAGAAACAAGTTATCACGTCCAAAGCACTTTTGTACAAATGTATAATATATTTCTATTGAGATTATAAAAACGTGTCTTTTAGGAGAAAACATCTATTTAAGTCAGATGAAAGGTTTTTCCACCCTATGCACAACATGCACATAACTTTTTTCTATTCTACATAGACATTGTAGATTTTAAAAGGAAACCTGCTTCAAATCCACTATAAATCTTTGTTTTGATTCCTTGAATTTGTATGCTATGAGAGACTGTATTTCAAAATTCTTAAATGCATAACAACAGTTTTGGGACCTCTCGTTCTTCCACAATGTTGCTGAAAATTTTTCCACCCTTCTCTAATTTGAAAAATGGTTTACAATGAACAAGCATCATTTAAATTTGAACCATGTGAATTGCAAATTTTTGAGACCATCAGAAGTCAAAGTCTACTAATCCATTTAATGCGATATATATATATATATATATATATATATTTGTTGTACTTGAACTCTAAATTCAACTCGTCACCCAACCCTTTCGGTTCTTCAATTTCAACACTCTACACTCAGGGTGAAACGCCATGTAATGCCCGACTTGAATTATCACTGTAGCTTCTCTAGTTGTAGAGTGCTCGGAAGAAAATGTAGAGCCACTTCCATGCGTCATACCCGTCACCTACTATAATCAATCCAAGGTTTTGGATGCTTCCAAGTTGTACCCCAATTACCTTTATTGAGAGAATCTGACAGGTCCCACCCTGAAGTTCACAATCCATCTTGCTCTGATCAATATGTTGGAAGGAATGGGGAAGCTGATGGGCTTGAAATCTTGCTGTATCATCCCGAAGATTATCAACTACACCTGACCTTGCTTTTTCAGGTCGAGTGAGAAGCTAGCTACATGGAAGTGACCTGACCCCGACATATTTGACGGGGTCGGGTCACTTCCATGTAGCTAGCTTCTCACCCTACCTGAAAAAGCAAGGTCGGATGTAGCTGATTATCTCGGGGATGGTGGAGCCGCTTTTCAAGCCCGTCAACCTCCCCTTCTTCCCAACATACTAATCAGAGCGTTGTGGATTGTGTTAGAGTCACTTTACACATAAAGGTCGACTCCAAGTTTACCCCCTTACTTCATTTTAGGTTGAAGTGTCAGGTCGGGTGTGACTCATGGAAGTGGCCCTACTTTTTCTTCACTACATTCTGCAAGTAGGGAAGCTAGAGTGATAATTCGGGTCGGGCACTACATGGGGTTTTGCCCTTAGGGCAACTACTCATATCGAGGATACAATATCTAATCCCGGGTCGCCATGCCTAGTACTTTCAGGAAAACTTTAATGGATATGCCTAAATACCCTGGTCGAGCGTTGCACCAAGCCTCAGGCTTGGAAGGGTGGGGGAGAGTAGGGACAAAATCAGCCCTAATTTTTATGTTGGAGGGGGCCCTACTTGATCCAAGGGTGGGCCACCGAGGGTAATTTGGAACCGCAGGTCCCATTTTGGTAAAAAAAACCAAAAAAACCTCTAGAACCCTGAATCGGGCAGGGCCAGAGAAATGGTCCCACCCGAGCCTAGCACCCAACCCACGCTCGACCAGGGTGAATAAGGAGATCCAACTTGAATGATCAAAAAGGGATTCTAAAAATCTTTGGGGAAGGATTTTCCAACAGTTGTTTTTGCACAATGAACAAGAGGGGATTTAAAAATGGACAGGATCATCTGACAAGCGGACGATCTTGTCCACATGTTGGTAGGATATCGGAGGGCCAGTGGCACAGTGAAGGCAGCGGCCACAGGGCAACAATAAGCGGCCACCACAGCTGGGAAAGCCTGGAAGCGGGAGATGGCTAGGGAACTAGATTGCAGGCATGATGCAAAAAGGCTACATTAGTTTCCAAAAAAGAAGAAGAAGAAGCAAAAAGGCTACATTCTCCAGCGTCATAATGATGCATTCCCTGCTCCGTGCCTGCCCTAGCCCAACCTCACTTCCCCTACTCCTCATGCGGCAAACGAATTGGTGGAATTACTGGGGATACATCATCACACAGCCCCAACCACAAACTGCTCATCAATGTGCAAAGCATAAATACAGCAATCGCAGTTCTCGCCTTGCAGATAGCTACCCAAGGCCCTCTGCAACACCCCTAACGAACCACTGCCCCTCTCGCAGGCTGCTGCGCCCGATGATCGCAGAATCCTATTCTCGGAATTGAAGCCCAGGGCCGAAGAGAAAGTCGAAATAATAGCAGAATTAGCCCTTATTTTTTTTCCCAATCTCGAGCCAAATTGTCCCTCGAAAATGAATTTCCCCTCAAAGTGGAAAGATTATGATTTCATGTCGCCAAAACGTCATTGATGGCCGTTGTTATATCGTCATATTGCCACTTCTAAACTGCCGGGACTCCATCCTATCGCCAGGAAGGATGTACAATTCTATGTTTGTGGAGATGAATTCTCAGAAATGGATATTTACAGAGAAAATTTGGTTTTGTGTGGTTTCAGGAGAAAGCCAGAAGTGCCACAGAGGCCAGGGAGCTGTAGCCACTGTGGCTATCCCACAAAATCGAATAAATAAGGGCTGAGCAGAATGATCTCGCTTGGGCGGATGAATGAGCCCCGGATGGATGAGGTGATGGGCGAGGATCTATCTGGAGATCTAAATAGTTTCCACCTAATGATTAAATGCGGAGGCGAAAAGCGAGCACGGCAATGAATGCTGCCCGCGGGAGAAGGAGGAGGAGCGGGGACGCCCAAAAGTAGTCGCCAAATAGCAACATTGAGCGATTGGGGCTAAATCCGGGCCCGGAGCAAAAATAGGGGTCCGAGGGAATGATGAGTGGGCCTCCAAGTGCCTGCTTTGGTAAGCTACGCGACGTCAGCCAATGACCGGCGTCCCACACAGCAAGGGCGCATGTCGCCGTTCCTGCCAGAGCCCTCTGCCTCCCTCGGCTGGAGCCTGGCGGCGCGGTTGCGCTGCTGCAATGTGCCGTCAACGCGAGCTGGGATTGCGGACCTCGGGCTGCTGCTTACCATCCGCCTATTCCCCTCCCCCTCCCTAGCTTCGCCAGATCATCTCTCTCGTCGCTCCAGTATTTATACTTCGCTCTCGTTCCTCATTGATCCTCACTGGTCTTTCCCAATCCTCCTTCTCGTTCTCCCTCTCTCGAGTTCTTGGTCTGTTTTCTCAGTCCCGAGCCTCGTTCATTCTCCACTTGATTTTTGATCGAGTGTTGCTACGCTCTTTCGCATTTTTGTGTGGTTTGGAGCGCGCGGTGCCTGTTTCGTTGAGTGTTGTTGTGGTACCGGGAGGAGGCGATCACCATGGTGCACCAGGACAATAGCGGTGCCGGGATGAGGTCATTCAACCACCCGAACCCGCCTCCGAACAACAACCGCCCGGCGCCCAACCCGCCCGTGGTGCGCAATCCCGGCGGCGGTCGCACCCCGCACCCGTACCCGCCCCCGCCCCACAACTACAACGGCTACCCCAACTGATTCGCACCTTGCTCCTGGTGCGTAGCAGACACATTCCTTGGCTGGCTCTGGTAGTTGCTTGGTCCTCGTGCACTGTACTGATCAGTTGGTTTGGGATGTCTGTTGTGCAGATTTTGGGCGAGGGCCGAGCGGAGTGAAGTCACTACTCCTCATGGAAGGCTGGGCTGATTCTCACAATTTTGGATGGCGGGGGAGATGGAGGTGGTGATCCCACTTTCTATTCCCGGCAGTCACGAGTGGAATCCACCGAGTGTTTCCATGCGATTCGAGTCACAGCTAGGATCACAGCTAGGATCGGTCATCTGAGGATTAGCATTACAAATTTTTTTCCGAGGCTTTGTCAAGTAATTAATCAAGTTGAGCAGTCACATGGACCAATGGTGTTTTGCTGCAACAGTGCCGCAGGCGTGGCGCAGGTGCGGATGATATATAAACCCCAGTTTTGAGGAGGTGCAGTACAGTCTAGCTCTAGAGACCAGGACCTACTAGTAAATATTTGTTCTCTGTTGTAGCTCCGGATCTTCTTTCCTCTCTGTAAGTTGAGCCGGGAAAGTATTATTCATCAAGCCACACATTATGAATATATGATCATCAGTAGATGGTACATATTGCTATCAAGCAATGGCTTGCGTATGTGAATGACAGTCCAATCCAGGCTATCTTCCGGATTTCTTTATTTTATCTGTTTTACCTGCTGGTTTCTACCTGATATGATCTCTCATCTCGTACCATCGCTGTTGTGGCATTGCTGTTGAATTATTCAAGCGGAATGGCTTGCTGGATATGCCATCAGCGTACCGTGTCAAAGTGCACGGATACTTAAATATCTCCAATCTGATCTACACAGCGAGTCGCAACTTGTTACTTGGATGATGTGGGGATGGCACACGAGGAGTATCTCGCACTATTTCCTGAGCCTTGACCTGGGCCATCACACATGTGGCTGCAACGTGCTGTTGCCTAGAGGTGGCCTCGCAAGAACTCTGCCAGCTGCTGCTGAGGTAGCACTCACCTGGATCATGATCACGCCCTGCACTTCCCAAAACACACTACTAGATCTGAACGATTCTCCTTGGGCATTGGCTGGCTCAGAGCCACTAGATCATGGAAGCACAGCACGGTCTCAACACAGTTTATAATTTAGGTGCGACTCCACTGCTGCAGTAAGTGGCCGGTGGGATCGGAGGTACGGTAGATACAGTGCCGAGCCTGAAATTCGAACTTTCCACGTCCAAAGCCAGCCTGTACTGTACATGGCCACAGTGGATGATGTGGGCCGGATGGCACACGAGGTGATGACGAAGAAGAGCTAGGGACGGACGGCACTCACTAGCTGATGATTGTGCAAGCGAGAGAGGTCACGTTGGTTGAGTGAGTAAGGGAGTGATTGGTGGCTGCCAAAGGATGGGCTTCAAGCTCCAAACATTCTCCCAGGCTTTGCTTGAAATGTTCCTTTCACGATGGGGCAGGACACTAAGTATGAAACTGTGGGTAACGTACATGCGACAAAGCGGCAGAGAATCCGAGCCGTCCCACGCTTTTTGTCCACCAGGATATCATGACCAAGCGAGTCACGGCGTCTGGCACGGTAAAATAATCGGAGGCGCGAGAGGAGTATATCATGGCAGGGCTGCCAATTCGTCTGGATGCAGGGTTTAAAAGAGACATTCGCAAATAAAATAAGAATTTGTAGCACTGGGGCATGCAGCAGCTCGTCCGAAGCTGCAGATTCGTCCTCGGGATGGACGCCGGCCCAGCCTAGTGCTCATGATGGATTCATGGAGCGGACTAGATTCTTCTCTCTACTTTCGCTACCTCCCACCCCGCTGCTGTACGTGGCTGCAGCTGCTGCACAGTACTCAATGTCGGAACGCACGATGAATCCAACACTTTATCCCCAGCCCACACTTCCAGACACCAACTAGACTACGACAAGTAACAACTCCACTTCCAACACTTAAACAAGCAGAAAGGAAAAAAGAAGAGAGAAAGTGGATGAACCTCACCCCAAGTAGTGTACAAAAGTCACAGGCCGGGCGCGGCGTCCTAGACTCAGCCGGTAGTTCCCCAAGGGGCTCAACGTCCGAGACCAGCATCGTGCGCAACTGCCCGCCCGCTGCCCGATCCCTCATCCACCTCGACCGTATCCCGTGTGCTAGTATTACATACGGTACACCCTCTACCACCGTCCCCTCCGCGGCCATGGGGCTCCTTATCCATTATTCTGGGAAACAAGTCGCGTCGCTGCTCTGTCTGAGCCAGGGTTTAGGGTTTATCAACGCCGAGGGGATTGATGATGCTGGGACTCGGGTTGTGCGAAGGAGAAGACTCTAGGAATTCGTGTATTGAGGATGCTATGAATTGGAGGCGAATTGGGTGGTGAATTCCCGGTGATGGCACGCTTCACCATGGCTGGCAGCTTGCGAACGGCCATGGCTCCTTTGGCGCATCCCTCGTCGTCCTTTTGTGGCGTCCATTTGGCATCATCTTCGTCGTTGTCCTTGCGTGGCGTGGACGTTTTGCGGAGGAGCCGGCTCATGCGGTTCAGTGCTGTGGGTTTGAGCGGTCACCTTCTACGCCATCGGAGTCACCCCTTGTCGCCGTTCCGCGGGCGTGCGAGTGGGAGATTGGCGTCTTCGTGTGTTAGGGCTTCTTCGTCCTCTTCGACATGTAGTGGTATGTTCCTCAAATTGCCTCATACATGCTGGAAAAGATGGTCCCTGATTCTTAATTGGGCTTCAGTATACATTTTTGTGAAGTGTACTTTTTTTGCATGTCAAGATCATTATGAAGTACATTAGCATTTAATGCAATTTATAATTTATGCCACATCAAGCTATGCATGTCAGGTGGACGAAATTTAATAATTAAGGACTTGATCACTTCGTTCCCGATCAAAGTCATCACTTCTGGTTAGAAATTGGATGGAGCGATGGACCTAATGTGCGTTTTTGTTTTTCAGATGGCAGTGTGAACGAAGAGAGGTTCGATGTAGTAGTGGTTGGGGGTGGCCATGCTGGCTGTGAAGCCGCTCTCGCTGCGGCTCGAATGGGAGCTCAAACTCTTTTGTTGACTCTCAACTTGGATAGGATCGCTTGGCAGGTGGTGCCTTTCTGTCTCTCTTTCCTCGCATTCTTTGCAAGTATACATGGTGGTCTCAATTCTTTTTGCCGGCAGTGATGTGGTTTCACCTCGTCTGTTCTGACTCGGGTTTGTTGGGATCGTTCGAGTTGAGCAGCCTTGTAATCCAGCTGTAGGTGGTCCCGCAAAATCGCAGTTGGTGCACGAGGTGGATGCTCTTGGTGGCGAAATAGGCAGGATGGCTGATAGGTTCGTCACCCATTTCTTTCCTTCTTGTATAATAGCTGGGGCGCCGTTCCGTTCATCTCCGAAACTGGCATGTTTTCCATCTTGTTCTTTTTGTGTTTTAGTTACAAATTGTATTCTTCCAATTTTTAGTCATGATTTAAATTTTTTATTGGTAGTGATTCTTTTGCAGATGCTACTTGCAGAAGAGGGTGTTGAATCGTTCAAAAGGACCAGCTGTATGGGCGCTTCGAGCTCAGACTGACAAGAGGGAGTACGCTATGGAGATGAAGCAGATTGTGGAGAAGTAAGTATTTATTCTCTCAACGTCGAACCCTTATTTCATCCATGCATTCTCTGCTTCATGTTCGTTTGAGCGTGTGAATTGCAACGGGAATTTGTCATGCTTGGGATGAATCCATCCGGTATATTAGAGGTGTGCCTGGTTTCACTGGACCAGACTTGGACTTATATCTCATTTGTGTATCTTTTGGAACCTATTACTGCTCGGATGTGTTTGATAAGGTTTGAGATAAATTGTGTGTGCTTTTGTAAATTCAGCACCAAAAATTTACACATACGGGAGGCCATGGTAACAGAGATACTTGTGGGCAACAACGACGATGTCATAGGAGTGCGCACATTTTTTGGAGTCGATTTTCTTGCACCTTCGGTGGTGCTTACCACAGGCACTTTCATGAACGGCAAAATATGGGTGGGCCGCTCTTCCATGTCTGCAGGAAGGGCTGGGGAGTCAGCCTCGGAAGGGCTTACAGAGAACTTGCAAAGTTTCGGTTTTGAAACTGATCGGCTAAAGACGGGAACTCCGGCAAGAGTCGACATTCGCACAGTGAACTTTTCGAGCATGGAAGCACAACCAGGTGATGATGAGGTAAACAGTGACGTTGCACCTCGTCTCCTTTTGAATCCTTCATTGAAAGCATATCAGCTTGTTCAGCCTTTCCAGCCAATAAGTCGTTCACACCGTCAATATGTTATGGAGCTGAGACTCCGCAATTGCCTCTGGAAACTAAGAAAAATTCTAGGAACATGTCGTTTAGAGATGAGGATTGAGTGGTGGCGGTGGTGGTGTAGGTGAGGTGGTTCAGCAACGATCCATTAGCCCAGATTGAAAGGGAGCAAATGTGTTGTTATTTAACACGTACAACTGCTGCCACACACAAGATGATAAATGACAATTTGCACGAGACTCCTACTTATGGTGGATGGGTGGAAGCCAAAGGACCTCGCTATTGCCCTTCCATTGAAGATAAGGTATTAGAAACTGTTTATTCTCCTTTCAAGCTTCTTCACTGGGTAAGATATTTTTCATCTGAGTTAACTGATCATGACTCTTCTCGTTTTTAGATAGTCAGGTTCAAGGACAAAGAAACTCATCAAATATTCTTGGAGCCTGAAGGCCGAACTGTACCAGAGCTGTATGTGCAGGTCAGTGTATTTCTACAGTTATTAATATTGGTGCTGATTGCAAGACCCTACTCTTGCACAAAGATCACCTAGGTTTACGTTTTCTTGTGTATTTGAACCTCTTCACGGTGCACTAGATGAGGAAGGGGAGTAAAGTGAGTCACTGCTATAACTGGCTATCGTTGTTGCTCAGGGGTTCTCAACGGGATTACCGGAAAGATTGCAACTCGGCCTTTTGAGGACGCTTCCTGGACTTGAGAATTGTGCGATGCTGAGACCAGCGTATGCTGTGGAGTACGACTATCTGCCTGCGCATCAATGTCACCGAAACCTGATGACCAAGAAACTGGAAGGTTTATTCTTCAGTGGACAGATCAATGGTACAACGGGTTATGAAGAAGCTGCTGCACAGGTCAGTCATCCAAATCACGATGCTTCAGCATTAAATACTCTGTGTTTCACGCCACAAATGGGTACTTCTTATCAGGTGAACTGTGTTTCGCGACTGAGTTGGCTTTATGGTGTTGTTGATTGTCAATAGGGGCTTGTAGCAGGTGTGAATGCCGCTCTTCGCGCGCAAGGTAAATCGCTGTTAGTGTTGGAGCGCGAGAGCAGTTTCATAGGGACTCTGATAGACGACCTTGTCACCAAAGATCTTCGAGAGCCCTACCGCATGCTTACAAGGTCAGTTTTGAACTAAAAGTGCAGTTGGTGATCACAGCTGTTAGTTCCTGGGGTACCACCTAGCAGCTGACTGTTCTTCCTATGTGGTTGAAGTTTAGCCGTAAGTTGATAAAGTGGGTGCATTGATGGCAGTCGATCAGAGCATCGGCTCCTGTTGAGAGCTGACAACGCTGACAGCCGATTGACCCCACTCGGCCGGGACTTAGGCCTTGTTGATGACCGCATGTGGAATTTATTTCAACAGAAACAATCACGTATTGCTTCTGAAAAACGACGACTACAGACAACAAAGATCACTCGTAAGAAACTGGATGTTTTTTTGGTTTTGGTTACTCATTCATAACAGCAAAATGTTGGAGGTTGAAATCGATTTCCACTTGTTTGACCGTGTTGTGTTTGATCGGCAGCTGGTGAAAAGCTTGCAGAAGAGGTCGCTCAGGTTTCAGGGCAGGGAATCAAAGAAACTGTACCATTGGGAACAATCTTGAAGCGGCCACACATTCATTATACTGTTTTAGACAAGCATGGGTACGGAAACCCAGAACTCACGAGAATGGAAAAGGAATGTGTCGAAATTGACATCAAATATGCGGGCTTTATTATGCGTCAGCAAGACCAATTAGAACAGGTAAAATGGCTTCTGCGCTGTTGGTATCGACATGTTGGTCGACTCATTGAATTCTGGGTTTTGGTACGCAAATGAACTTTCTATGCTTTTAGGAGATCATATATTGCAGATGTTGTTTGGTACTTTGTGAGCAGATGGCACACAAGCAACACAAGGTTATTCCAGAAGATCTAGACTATCAATCTATCACAACAATATCAATGGAGGCTCGAGAAAAGCTAACGAAGGTGAACATTATTTTATCCCAACTATCTGGCTTCAAGTATTGTCGAGCAACCAAACAAAATGTAGCAGATAGTATACATATTGAAAGTTCACTGCATTGGACTGCATTTTCTTAATGCATGTCATGTCTCGTCTCACAAGCTTCCTGTCACTTACGTGAAGATACTAACAGAAAGAGGTTTCAGAGTGTTTGACCACTGTCTGAGGACTAGAACATGCAGTATGGCGCTGAAAACTTGGTTGTGATTGTCATATGCAAAAGTGGGGCCACGTAACATGTCTTTCTGGGTGCGAACATGCAGATTCGACCTCAAAATATAGGACAAGCATCAAGAGTAGGAGGAGTGAATCCAGCAGACATTACTGCCTTGCTCATTCACTTAGAAGTGCAGCGTCGACAGAAGGAGGGACTAAGACCACGAGGGCCGAGGCAGAACGGAAGACGGGCAAGCACGGGAGACTCACTAGGAGCTGATGACAAGCCTGCCAACGCAGTGGAGCAAGTTGTGTCCGCGTAAGTGGCATTTATGAAAAGAACCTAAGAAGTGTCGTGACTTGCAACCTGCCTTTGCAAGTGACCTTACTTCGTCCTGCAGGTTCATGGGTAGAATATAAAACAGCAGAGCATTTGTGCCCTTCAGGACTTCAGAGAGAGTTTAGGGGCCACGTACCGAGCTATTGTCGCCCTATTGGACTGGCACTCAATCCCAGTTGCCTTGCTCTTGTTGCCTTAGGACAAGAATCGCCGCTGTTAACTAGGATCCCTCGTGTATGATGTTGGCACTGTAATATGATAGTACCCCACACGATTTCCTCCTAGGGTCCTCCAAATAAAACCATGTGCGCATGTCTTTATGAGAGCAAAAAAAGCTTTGTTTAGATTTTGTGTATCTCGTGGACAGTGGAGCATGAATTGTGCTGTGCTGTGCTGGCTTAGGCAAGTAAGAACCGGAGTTCAGCTATGAAACGAGCTTGGAGCTGAGGTGCAGCAGACCTGGCATGCTTGGAGCCAAAAACTTTTACGAAAAGCTATTTTTTTGTGGTAGCTCTGCGACAAGTTCTCTGTGGTTCCTGCGTACCTCTCGGTTGTTAACCATCGTCTCCAACCTCTCCAGCATTGATTTCGAGTGCCGAGTAGTACAAACTGAGACTCGAGACAGGTGACATCGAGGGGCAGGTTATCGCTATCAGGTTTGAACATTCCAACAAGGTAAGTTGCTGCCATATTTGCGCATTGTTGTTTCACTAGTTGCGAACCTGTCGTTTCCACTTGCTAGACGGTGAGTGAAGTTCGTCTCAAGAGGCACAAAAACTGTGACCTTTTCCAGGTTTTCAGTGAGTGAAATGCGACACATTCAGAACGCCCTTGCTAGTAGTGTTTGGTTGATTGAGCAGCGGATTGTGCACTTTCCATTGTTGCATGAGTGATGAGTTTCAACTACATGTTTGCGAATTCACAAGAGACGAGTATGTTGGAGTTTTGCTCTAGTGAAGAATACGAACACCACTCAATACGACACCACTCGTGAAATGACTGGCGTGAAGAAATTGTCCGTTTATCTAATCGGACGTGTACCTACAATAAAATAGAGGCTTGCGTGGTGAGGTTTCAGTGTCGAACACCACCGACTCGTGTCCAATATCAAAGGAACCTCCATTATTCTGAGAATTGGAATTAAAGAATAAACTCTCAAGCCAGTCATTGGAAAAGCAACGCCGTATCATTGCATTCTCTTGTGGGGGCCACTAGTCTACTCATAAGTAGCAAATGGGCCACCTCCACACGGTATTGGTGAAATCAATGAGCAACAGATAAGCGTTCGAAGACCAATCATAGTCTTCAACCACTCTCTGGATCCAACATTCATAGCTAACTGTAAAATCTATCCGGTTCCCTGAAGCTACTATTACTACAGGTCAATCATATATCACAAGCATACACGAACAGGATTAAAATACATGATCTATTCTGCATTGTGAGGCACTTACTAATGGAAAATGCATTTCATCCCCTTTTCTTCAATTTTGTTGCTAATCGTAGATCTCAAACTAGCTTAAAGTGTACACATTAGGTTGTTTTCAGACATCTGAAAGCATCAACTACCAAACAACATGGGGCAAGTGTTAGGGGTATGAGCATGGGGTCAGTTTTGATGAACTAGATTTGGTGCAAGTGCTTCAAAATTACCGTTGTGACACGAGCGCTCTGAAACTGAAAAAAGCAGGGCAGCACACGCTCGAGCGACAGGTTTGCAATATCCGGCCGACAGGCTATCTGCTGCAAGTTAGCTATAGGCTATCATTCCTGGAGGCCCTGAAGGGCATGAGGCTCTTGTCAGTGCCGGTACCGCGTCATAGATGCAGCTGCAACGTCGTCAGCTGGATCCCCAGTCAGTGCGTACAGAGGACAGTACTGTAGAGCGTGGTGGAAACTGGATGACTCTCCACCTGATCAACTCATTTCCTTAGACTCTCCAGACTCCAACAGTGCCCGGTTTGAATTCCTAGCAGGTTTCTTCATTAATTGCCGCCTCACGAATCAACGAAAGTTCACAGCTTACCAGTCTCATGATTCCAAGTGCAAACTGGGCTGGGCATGCGAATACTCCAATGCATGTGGACGGTCATTGCTCATAGCCAACCTGTCACGTCAGCATCGTAGTCTCCTCGATCACACTCACTTACACGATCATAAAGAAAACAGACTTTTCACTTATTGAATCCGTGGGCTCAGAGGCACGTATCACCAACACATGAAGTGCCAGTTGTACTTCGGTCTAAAAATGTGGGCGAGTCAACTAGAAAAGGGAGAACAAGAAGCTATGAAGTCCATCGAAACTTTTGCTCAACTTCTGTAGTTGAAGATGATACCTTTGGCGAGAATGCCTGAAGAGTTTGCCACCATCAGAGAGGACCCGCTACGACAAGAGCGAGCATTCCACCGCGGTTATTTCTATATTTTATATTCTTCAAGTGATACGTTCTACAGTGTCGAGGTATGGGATTGGTGATGCCGGCGATCTAGTCGTTGCCAAGCAATGATTCATCCCTCATGCAAGCCTGGCATTCATCCATAGAAGCACTCATCGTGGTGCACCCGTTTTGCTTAGATTGTCATCGAGTTCATCAACTCGCTTCAGTGAAGTCTGCGGGAAGAAGGTTTTGCCTTTGCCCTTGCTCCTTGTTTGAGGCGCTTGGGGTAAGTATGTAGGGGAAGGCGATGGTTGTGGATCACCTTTTTCACTTGGTTTGGTATTGTATTGTAGTACCGTATTGCCAAACAGCCATGTGACTTTCATCTGCTTACTTTCCAGCTTTCGTCAACAGCGTTTGTTGTTGGTGAGGCGTGCGATTAGACTATGTACTCACGGTGATTCTGCCGAAGTGTCTGTGCAGCTAGCATTGCAAACTCCTGGCTTCGTTCTGTAGATCTGGACCCCTTCTGGTTGTGATTCAGGTCACAGCGTCCTGTGCAACGGAACGACCAATTTCAAATCTTCGACGGAACTGTTTACTATATATAAGCGACGTCCTTCTCCCTCGCAATTCCGGCGCCGGAATCTGTCCACGCGACGCACGTCGTCAGCTTTTCTTCCTGTAGATGCAACACGCGCTCATTGGATTTGAGCGTCAATACGAAAGCACACTGGATGCGAGTCGTTTCCGTTGGATGATCGGAGCTATAGTTAGATGATCGTGCATTTATAGCATGCGCGTCGTGGACGGAAGGGCGGATCTAGGTATTCCGTTGCGAACGGCAGTTGCTGGGAGTCGGAGCAGGACCTAAGCACAGGCGGCCGAATCGGATGTTGCAATACTTCGTTCTGTCTCGTGGCTGGCTCTCTAGAGCCAAGGGGGAGTACGTTTCGCGGGATCGAGGAGCACGGAAGAGACTAGAACGGAACTCACTCAAGGATTCGATCAGATGAACACTCTGCAGTGAGTAGGTAAGGCTGTCCGCACACTTTCAGTTTTTCTTTCTTCGGCTTCCTTTTGCATGATTGTCGGAGACGACCGACATGCTTCACAGCGAAGTGATTCCTCGTCGTAGGCTTCTTGTGATATTGCAGCTCTCTCTATTATGAGCATCCCCTCTTACGACCAGCTGGAGATTGGTCCACTACTCTTCAGGCTCCTTGGACACCAGATCGGTGCAGTCGTGCAATGAGCAGAACGATAACTTCAGGGAGCGTTCACTTGCAGGCTTGAATGCGACCAGTTGGGGGTGGGTGAAGCAACATGGGCTGTGAGGATGGTGTTGTTACGGCGGAGAGATCACCGAGCGCATTGAAGCAAACCCTTCAAGGCGCGGAGAACCAACAGGTAGTGTTTGTAAGAATTGAAATTGTCACAAGTTCTTGATTCAAAGAGTATAGCATCAACGAGTGGCGTTCCTGTTCCTGGTTTTGATCAGGCGCAGGTGAGTGACGAAGCCTTGCTGCTGGGCTCAGCTCCACCGAATCGGAGGCTCTGGAGTCGCGACGATGCCAACTCGCTCTCAGTCGTGAAGCCTCGCTCCACCAGCAAGCGAGCGGCCAGCCTGGACTTTCTGGAGTACGTGCTTCCATACGAAGAGATCGCCCAGCTGGGATGCAAAGGCGGAGATGGGAAGTCGTTCTGGAAGAACCTCCGCTTCTGGCAGCGGACTAACAAGGGCGCTCCAGCGTCAGACTTCAAAGGCGGAGGTCGAAAACTAACGCGGCCGAAGCGGGAAGTGGTTCGACCACCGCTGTACACGGATGGAAACCTCACCCACAGCGGCTCCAGGAGATCCAATTCCCAGCAATATGCTGTCATCGACCCGCAGGCTCTGTACATGTATGGCAGGAGCGACGGCAACATGTGCGCGTACGTGCCCTTGAATCGGTGCCCAAGGATTCCTTCCGGCCCACTGTATCTTCCGTAGGAGAGTGTACTAGAATTCCCCGGCTGTTGGTACATGATTAAACACCGCGCGGGGTTGTAATGTATCCACCTGCTACTCCAGACAGCCAGTGCCACGAAATCAGCCTCAGAGGCGGGATCTGTTATGTAGATAATGATTTTTTTGTAAACTAAGTGATCGGTACTGTTTGCCATGCATCATGTGTACCTTGTAAGATGTATCCTCTTGTCTTCTTTGATGTTCAAGTTCTAGACGTGGTTGGCTTTCCAGCTTTGTTTCTATCTTACTGTGCGAAGCGGACTCCGATCCACATTCTATGCTAGTCGAAGTCGGAAAGGTGCGAATTACAGTCTCCCTTCACAGTGGTCACTTTCGTACAGAATAAAACTACGATGGAGAATGTCCAGAATTTTTGGAAAATTCAAGAAAATTGTCCAGGTGATACTCATGTTCTACCCAGGTGATACCCACATAATGCCCATGGGGATACCCACATAATACCCAGGTGGTACCCATGTGATACCTAGGTAATACCCAGTGTGATTTGGAAAATAAATACTTTGGCAGGTAGGTGCTGAGAGTGATCATTGTGTACAATGTGGTTGAAGTGCCCCGTTTAATTATATTAAGCTACATAGGTTATTTCTGGAGCATCTTTTAATAGATAGATACTTTTCTCTATAGGAAGGTAGTAGAAATTTCCTGAAAGTCCTTTTGGAAGAGAAAGGAGAAGAGAAAGAGAAGGTGAGATTTGAACATAGAATAAAATAGAAGATCAAGAACCCCATGCTCTCTTTTTCTGCACCAATTATTCTGGTCATGGTGGCTGATGTCGGGTCCTAGCTAAGGCTCCCAATTGTATCCCAAGTTCTTGAAGAATTAACCCCTACAAGCCCAAGGCATTAAGGTTGGATAACCTATCACCACCACCAACCCCAGAATCAACAATCTATTGTGGGCCAAAACCACCAGCCGCCCACCCCATTTCCGAAATGTTAGGAAGTCAGTTATGATTGGGTGTCACTTTATAATTGGTTCAAAGCTCTCGGTTATTAGTCTCTTGCACAAGTGGTCATTAGCACAACTTACTGTGGAAGTAGAGAGTTTTGTATGTTGGGAATGGGTCATGGCTTACTATCCACTTTAAAAATTTGTAGCAATTTCAATATGAAGAAATAAATGGTCACAACAATTGCAATATTCACGAAATCCTATTTTGAATTTCCAAAAAAATTCTTACCATGTATACAAACGCTATAAATAGGTCAACAAGCATAAGTTGGTGGTTATAGGTCATCCAACCTTATCGCTCACGAAACACTCCAAAACTGCCATCATCAACAAGTGGCAACAAAGTCTAACATTAAATTCTAATTTTAGGCTGTTAACCATACAATCTTAAAATAGACATGTATGTGAATTTACAATACAAATTTGGTTGCAATCCACCCCACGGCTGTGAAGATTATAGCATTTGAAGTGCAAAGAAAAGTATTTTTCTTCCTTGCCCAACAAGATTAGCCTACTTTGACTAGGCATATCTTCTACTTTTTACATTGAAATGTGATCAAATCTTATACCAATATGACTTATATGTTAGCTATTTGTGTGCAAAATTTGAGGTCAATTCGAGGGGTAATAGATGTAGAAATACATACTTTAGTGAAAGGGGGTACAAAATGATGACAATTACTACTTCAGTGATATGAAACTGTTTGTTTCATACAAGTTGTTGCATTTGAGAATCCCAATGGTGAAAACTTTCAATTTATTTTTTCACTAGTTTTAGAAAAAAGGACTAAATTAGTAAAATCCATAATTTTCATGAATATATGGAATAAATAAAGCATTATGGGAAAGGGCACTGCTTGAAGTTGGGTGGCCAATTCGTCTCGCCATTGACAGCCCTCACAGTTGGACGAAAAAAATAAAAATAAAAATAAAATAAAATAATTTTTTTAAAACTTTTTTAAATAAAAGAAATCTCGGTGAGCCCGCTTCTAGCGTGGGACGTTGGCGGGCCAACTGACGGCTGGTTGTTTGCTATTTTTTTAAATTAATTTAATAACTCTTGTAATAATTTTCAAAGCTTTTCCCACTAGGACTTTGTGCATAGAAGTCTGGACTTCTTTCCTCGCCCTTTTCGTCTCAAAATTCTGCCCCATTTTTCTCCTCAAATTGCATTGGTTGATATGTTGCCCCTATAGTCCAGACTCCCCATTTTGACCTTCAAAGGCTAATAACTTTTGAATCAAAAGTCCAAAATCATATTTGAAAAATTCCCCATATAGATTTCATCAAGGACAATGCAGTGAAAATTTTCATAAGAATCGGAGTATTTTTTCCACTCAAAGGTACATGCCCAAAATCCAAAACGTACGCCCCATGTACACTTGGGCTCTTAGGGGTTAATCATTTGTAGAAGCCCGTGGTCCACACACGCCACCATGTAGCCCAATTCAAAGGTGAAGTTTGAGGTCGTCCAAGTCTCCTATGTACGCCCGCAAGTCTGCCCCTAGACCCTTGGCTTGAGACCACCGTTGAGTCCATTGCACCATTTTCCAAATTGATTTAGCCGTCCACCATCTGGTTGCTATCTAGCTACCTCGCTGTCCTCCTATTACCTTCTCATTCGACATTCATGCTCCTGACTTACGCATCCACATCCAAAACAAGTGAGCTTTCGGAGCTTTGCCATTTCGCCCAAGTGTACTTCTCTACCCTAAGCGTAGGTAATGTGTTTTCCTTCTCGTTCTTTCAAGCTTCTTATTTCAATTGTTTCGCTCTTCAATGGTGTCTCTCGTCTTTTATTTCCTTCTTCTCATGTTAATTCATGCTCTATACATTACAAGTTTAGGATTAGTGAACGAGGGTAGTTTAGGGTGGAGCTCCTCTACCTCTCAAAAGATTCTAGGTACTGCCGAACCGTAGCCTTTTATCTTCAGTTTTTCATTTCTTGCATTTGTCATTTTTTTTCTTGGTTTTTACTCATTGTTTGGTGTAAATGTTCCCTATTTTGCTTCTCTTTCATTTACGGTAATCCTGTGTGTTTAAAGACACGACTTTTGACAATGTGGGAGTGTTTTCTTAGAGGCTATATAAACTTGTGGTGGCTGAAACGATAAGTTTTTTTTGAAGATTTTCATTTTTTGCTCCAAAAAAATGTTTCGATCTCATCTATGTGCTTTTACATCTTAGTTTAGGTAGTTTAGGTCTATTGTATGTAAATGATAGGCTTTAGGGTTTTTAGAGGATGCTGTAGGTTTGGTGTTTAATGAAGCTACTGTAAGTTTTAGAGTTTAGTGCGGGATGTTGTTGCTTTAGTGCCGGGTGGTATAGGTTTAGCATTCGTTTAGATTACCTATTTTTTAGTTTTACAATTCACCTCATTTTTCAACCGGACACCTTATATAATCACCTAAAGCTTTGTGTAGATTTTGGGTATTTAAGTTCCGTTTAGCTTATGTTGTCATCTAATGTGATTTTATTGGTTTGAAGGACTTCCTCACTGTAGCTAAAGGAATACATAAACTTGGAGCTGAAGAAGCTTCTACATCAGCAGCTTCCGTTATACGGATGCAGTTCTGCAAGGACCTTGGAGCTGCAACCGGGAGCGGGAATTGGGAAGTTCAAGAATCAGTGACAACAGAAATGGTAATTCAATCCATTTTTTTCTCTTTCATTTAGTGCTCATTTTTAAATTTTTAAATTTTGCTCTTATATTTCTGCTTTAGGGTCCTCGTCCTCCCTATTTTTCCTTTCTCTCTCTCATATCCTTGCTTTTTATTTATTCTCTCTTCTCTATGTTGTTTTTTTGCTCTATGGTTTAGATTAGAAGTTTAGCTTTCTCCCTGCCTCTCTATCTCCTTGTCTATTACTTGATCCGGTTTTTTTTCTTACAACATTTTTGTCCTTCCTCCTATTCATCACCCACCTAAGTCCTCCTCTTCCATGTTGTTTCTATTGTTGTTTGTATTCTCCTTTCTATTTTTGTTTTTTTAATTATTTTGACTTTGTTTCCCCTTTGATCCACAATGTTCAATACCGTTTCAAGCCTTGCCCTCAATGTTACACCTTTTCTTATTTTCTTATTTTCATGTTTGCCTTCTTTTCATATTGACATGTACTGAAACATGCATTGATGTTCTCATATTGCAATCTTGTTCCTTTCCATGTAGGGGGAGGGGTGTTGCCCCTTTGAAGAAGTACTCAAACTTGTCCAAGAAGAAACGGGTTGAAGTTGCCGAGGCGGTGCACGAATGAGCAACAATCTTCAAAGAAGGAATGGTCCCTAAGGTCCAACAACAAATTATTTGCATCATGGAAGGAGACATCGCATCGAGGATATGTCTCACACCATCAATCTTGTTTCCTTAGATCACAAATTCTTTTGAACTTTGTCATTCTAGTACACTAGAGGTGTTCTAGTTTGCATCGTTTTCTCTTTTGTAGATAAGTATTATTGGGAATGAAAAATTCCCCAAGGAAGTCATTGCCAGATTGACAGTAGGGGAGATTGGGCAGATGGCCAGATGCGGGCTGTTTACACCAACATTGAGTTCCACTACCTCATTGTCCAAACAAATTTGTTGTTTTGAGGAACTACATCCATGTGTCGTTGGATGGAAAGAGACGGCGGGTGCAGTTGTTTTGCATCCATTGCAACATGTCTTTGACGGACAAGACCTCATTGTCATGGCACTGCTTGAAGAAAATGTGCCAGAAGTGGGACAAAGACGTGAATGATAAATTGAAGATGTGTCTAGTGAACGGAAAGAAGGCCGGATATGGTACCATTCAGAAAGTGTTTGAACAATACCGTATCTCTATTCCGTGGCAGCGTAGAGGAAAGGAGAAGGGTGCAAATCACTACTGAGGTGACAAATCTGTCCCCAAACAAGTTCCGGCATGGCCGACACTAGACCCAACAGAGCAAGTTAGCGATGCTGATGAGTTTAAGCATGCATGGCTGTGTCAAAAGCTTGTGGACGTGCTTCACAACTCCAACACGGCATTTGCCCAAAGGCTTGCAAAGAAACTTAAGAGGCAAAAGGGGACATACAAGCTCAAGTCTGGGGTAGGCCCTTTGCGTATGCCCACCGCAATGGATGCTTCAGATTCTAGTGGCACCAAGAAGAGATTGCCCCTATTGAGCCGAAGAATACCAATTGCGATCGTTGTAGCGACGTTGTTGATCATCAACACCCCCTCCGGATCCAATATTAAAAGGCCACAATTTTCCGGATTGAGGATGGAAGGCAAGTTATGTTGCATGCTGATGCAAGCAAGAAGTGACTCTGAAGCCGAGTCTATTTCACGTGCAAATGTGGAGGATGGGGTGAAGTTGGAAGCCAAATCCAAGTTCCTACAACCGACATGGGTGCAAAACCAAACAAGCTAAGGAACACGCCTCGTTTGTGTTTGCTGGTGGAGCATGGCGGTGGTGACATCATGAACACATCGCTTCTACTAATTTGGCCCGTGTACGACATTCAATCCATGGTGTACACAACGGTGGTACTCTTTGTCTAGAGGTTTTAGGGCGTGGAAAGCGTTGTCGAACATGACTAGTCTCATGGCAGATCCTTTACCTTTGCCTCTTTTGCTAAATTACATTCCTTGTGAGAATTGACTTTTTTTTGGAAATTTTTGTCTTCTAAGCTTTGTTGTGTAGGATTCTATGGAGGTGACAACTCTTGGTAGTGTGTAGCAATGTTTCCAAGCATTAAGGTAAGCCTCCCTAAAACCGCCAATATCCCATAGCCGCCAGCTACTTTTTCACTAAAAACCGCCACTCTATGCACATGTAACCAATTCTCTATTTTTAATGGCGGGAGAAAAGGCTAGGGTGGCATGAATTGGATGCATAGTTGGTGGTTTTAGGTGAATGGGATCTTCTAGACTTATTGTACATGCAAGAGTGGAGAAAATGGAATATTCCTAGAATTAGTTTAAGGTTGACTCATTGCCGGTTTTTAGTTCTTATGTATGCAGTTTTTGGCCATTTGTGGGAGGGTCATGGCCCCCACCTACTGACGCTCACCCAACTTTCTTCACATGTGCCTTTGAAAATTCATAACTAATTCATAGCACATCGGAAAAATATGAAATCACTTGGGTTGAAATTGTAATTCTATTGGCTATCACTGAAAAATAATTTAATTATTATCTAGGTCCTCCATATATGCAAACTGCTTAACTTGACGGTTATGGGGGGGTTTACCTTATGTGCCTCCAACATAGCCCTTATGAAATTTGAGGTTGCTACAATGGAAGTGTTCGGCAAAGGCCTCCATGCATATGAAGAAAGTGGTTGGACATGGGACTCCAAGGAAGAAGGTGTTGCACAAGACCGCGACATGTACATCAAGCAGGCGGTGAAGTACTTTGAAGTTGGCCTTGCAGTGGTGGAGGAGGACAAGTTGTGGTCATGGTCTCCCTGGTTTATTATTATTGTGCAGGAGCCATTGACATCTTTCTTGTGCAGACCATTTACTCATACGTGGATCAAGTTCATAAGCATTGTGCGATGGTTGAAGGAAAAATGCAAGTGCATTGATCTTGGGAAGCCTGAGCTCCATCCGATGCGCGCAATGAAGCTCTTCATCTGCTTCTACTTTGGGCAAGATACTCCTCTATTGTGCCCCATTTACTCTCCATTGGGGTCCATCTTGGCAATGAAGTTCCAGCTCAAGCATTGTGCAATAGAGTTGGCTAACATGGGGCCACTTCACTTGCGGGCCCTTGATACTAAATCATTGACATTTAATGATTTAGTATCAAGGGCCCGCAAGTAAAGTGGGCTTCCTTCTTCCTAGCATGTCTAGACATGTTGCACCTAGGGAAGGAGGGCACTTGCGTGCATTATTGATGCACCTTGTCTCTTCGCCTTGAAAGCCGACGCTCCCTGCATTTCAAGAAGTTGTCCTTGCGTGAGAGTCTCTTGATTTTTGGTTTGGTCTCTTCAGTGGCTAATATGGAACACATGACGCCAAAATGCTTTGTGATGTTCTTTGAATCGGCGAAGCGTCTACAGGAGGAGTCCAAGCAACGATGTTGTGCAAGATTGTATGCCACTACTGCAGTGGCACCGACGGAGGACAACTACATAGGTGATGACTGGGTTGGAGGGGGCTTTGGATGTTCCGCACGTCAATGAAAATGTGTAGTTTGAACTTTTTTCCTTCACGCCTTACTATTTCAATTTGTGCTTTGTATTTACGATTTTAATGGACTTTGCTATGTCAATTTTAGTAACAATGGTGCACCTTAGTACTGTAACGTTGTAGATGTGTGCGAATGGTGTGCTAAACTTGCGTGTTGCCACATTATGATTGGCACCACACTCTCATTGTCGAATGTTGTTCGTTGTGAATGCTTTGTTGTTTCTTGTGGGATTAGATTGGCTGAGACTTTTAGTGTTTTTCAGTTTAAGGATAGAGATAGGTATAGGCAATATTATATGTTGTACTATGCCTTTGTCATGTCTCTAATAGTGGCGCTTCTTTTCTTCTGGTAGTATTTGGTGAATTGGAAGAGTTTTCCTACATGCTCATGTGGCGTAGTGTTGCGGTGGCAAGGTTGTTGTCGAAGACATGCGTTGGAAGTTTTCTATCCTATGTTTGGAATTTATCGTTGCATGGGCATTCCTAATTGAATTGAAATCAAAGTGCAGGAGACCTATGTGTAATGGTGGACTAAAGCTATATGTTGGTAGAAATTGTAGAGTTAAAATGTTAAGAATAGTTTTTTTCAAAATTTATAGTGTAAAAAAGCTTGTAGATATATTGAAAGTTAGTTAAATAGTCAATAAGTTCACACTAAGTAGCTAATTAATTAAAAAGTACCTACATATATCAAAGAGGCAAAGGATAGTGAAAAAATGATTAAACTGGTGGCCTCTGGTAAAAGCACAATCCTTGATGAAAAAGAATGAAGCTTAAAAAAGAATTATATTAGCGGTAGAAAGTTAAGGAATAATATTATCAAAAGACATGACTCTTAGAATATATGTAGTATAAATAGCTAGCTATTTAGGACTTATTCACCAGATGAAGACATGGAGTGTAAGTCCTAGCTTAAAGAAAAGCTAGTCAAGGAGCTCTTCTTGGTTGTGTAAGAGTCTCTATTTAATATATGTTATTTTTGTTGTTTATTTTTTGTTGTGTTGTCTATGCATGTGTCTTCTATTAAGTAGCATGCTCATGCATAATTAGGTCTTTATAGTCAAAATTAGGGCAAAATCCTAATTAGGTGAAGAATGACCTTGTGTGTTTAAAGAGTTAATTCAAGTGAATATATTCTTATGAGAGAGTGGTTGTGATAAAAGAAACTTGATGCATACTTGAGTGGAAGTTTAAGCATAAATTAGAATCTTTAAATACGAGTGGAAAATACTTAAAGGATAAAAGAATGAGAGTGTAAGTCATCATCTTTATTAAAAACAACTGCATTGTAAAGCATTAAGAGTAGCATACTTAATGCAATGCATGTGGCATCACATGCACTTAAGTAATTGAAGTACTTTAAGTCCTAAAGGACCATCACAATTTCTAGCCAAAAACACTTCAAAACTGTTGATTATAGTGCAATGAGTAAGGAAGGAAACAAAACCTTATATTTTTAATTTTGACCGTATGATCTCATTTAAAACATACTAAGTAACATACTCACAAAATTTCATACACTTTGACTGCACAGATTGAAAGATTATAGTCTTTGAAGTCTAGAAAATGGTTCATTTTCTTCCATGCGTTGAGTGGATCGCCAGACTTTGACTTCACTTGGTATCAAACATTTGCACTACAAGGGGTCTAAATCTTTTACCACTGTGTTAAGCATGATGTTAGTTTGGTGTACACCAATTTTTAGATGTAGAAAAGGGGTGTAGCATATTCAAAATAAGTGTGCAAAGAGTGGAGGTTATAAGATTGACAATTTCAATACAAAGGTTTTGACCACGTACTGTTGTTGGAAAAATAAAAAGTCAAAAAAAGAAAGATCTCTAGGTTTTATGTAAAATAGATGAAGTTTTTTTCCCACTTGCCCAAATTGGGTAAAAATGTTTGACTTGAGTTAAAATGTTTTTCTTCACTAAAGACAAGATTTTTTTGACTCTTCAAAGAAGGTAATAGTCACTATATGTATGACCGGTAGCAGCCTCCACACTTCCGGAATTCCTGTGAGTCGGCAATATGGAGGCGATTTCAATTGTCACCCTTTCTAGCTCCAAAACCACCTCCACACAGACAAACGATCTGAGGACACTCTGGTGGTCAAAGGATAGAGGCCCCTTTGATGTAGGTGGAGGTAATTATTGTAGAAATATTTGAGATTAAAAAGAATTGCCAAATTGATAATGATAACAATCATAATAATAATAATACATAAGAGTACAAGTTTACAATTAACTTGTAGTCAAAGGGACATTTGGACATTTGGACATTTGGTAGTCAAAGGGACATTTGGACATTTGGACATTTGGAGTCATGTGTATAGTAATGAATAACTACTTAAGTAGTATACTAGTAATGGACGGGTGCGCTTTTGGTGATTATGCATAGTAACGATATTTACTCCCACATAAAAAATATGGGGAAGGAGTAGAAGTCACGATAGTGCAATGCAACTTTAGGGAAATTATAATGTATGAATCCGGAAGCTATCACATACCACGACGAAACATACATAGTTTATGCCTGTCTTTAGGTAAAGATTTAGTTAATATGTTGGCAGTCATAACCAAATTAGATATATATTGTAATTGAATATCTAAATTGTTATTAAGAACCTTTTCTCAAGTGAAATGATATTAACTATCAACATGCTTGCTGCAGGAATGACACTTTGAATTTCACATATCGCACTAGCGACAGTCAACTATCGACCCATACTCAATCTCAACGGCAAAAGAATTGAGGCTGGAATTAACTGATTCAACCGCATTCTCTGCTCAGACATGCTCTGGAATCGTATATGGTAGAATTTGGTGACGCTACAGTTAGAGCTCACCGTCAAAGCGAACAAAGTCGGGGAGGATGTGCTCAATTGTGCACCATCAAATGGTGGTTTCCCAATTGTGAAACACGAACATGATTCTTCCTCACTATTGCTGATTAGGATACTAACGCCTCGCAAGTGCTAAATAAGCATATTCTCCACCTGAACAGGTGAAGTGGAGAAAACGTACTCGAAGCTGCCGTCAGCAAAAGCCTCGCTTGGAGCATACGATATGGTCATTCTCCAACTGCTTCTAACCGTCTCCAATTAAACAATCAGCCAGGTTACCGCCACAGGATTCATATGTCGGCCAGTTTACGTAAGGTGGCGGATCTTGATCGACGCCGGGGTGGTGATGTATCCCATCTCAAAGGATGTCTGCGTGACAGGAAGTACCTCATCCTGATCCAGCAGCTCATTGTCCTCCGGAAACTGGAGAAGAGAAAACCGCCCCGAATTTGCAGGACCAGCCTTGTCTGCCGATCAGGTCCTCCGTACTCCACCAAATTTCGAGCTGATGATCTGCTTAAAATCCGAGGAGGATGCATTCACAGCATGCAATTCACTCCATCTACTTCCATCTCCTCCTGCTCGATCCACAACTGTTTTCATCTCAGCTATTCTTTACCTAGTCTCTGTTCCCTGTCCTAATTCTGATCACCACCTCGACAGAGAATTTCTGTTCATATACTACACCTTCCTCTATTCCTCATGGAGTTCTTACATGCCATGATTATCAGCAGTGCCTCTCAGCAGAACAAGGCAAACTATGATTCATGGTGCATCGAGTCACCCCAGTGCTCCTGTGGCGAATGCAAAGCCGAAACTCAGATTGGCTCTGTCGCAACTCCTGAGACTGTCACATCTGGACCGCCAAAGATTGCTCATTTTCCAGACCGTCATCGTTGCACGAGGTTCCCTTGTCCAATTTGCAACCCGGGCAGGTCTCAACGTGTGGCCGTGCCACAGATGCTGGAGCAGTAACCCCATGATGTTCCAGCATCTGTGGCACGGCATCAGTATTGGAGTAGGTGGGCACAGATGCCGAAAGTTTCTGTGTCCAGTTTGTCAAACAAGGCGTGCTTCTCTTCAAGCGATTTCCTTGCTGCCAAAAGCGATTCTACATGAGTTCGATCAATTGCAGTCGTTTTCTGGCGAGCATGTTGAAGTCGAATAAGGCGATTGATGATTTTCGGTTCAGCTGAACGCATAGCAATGTTTCTGCAGGTTACAATCTGTTCATATCATGCATGTACTATTGTAAAGTCATATTCTAGCTATTATTCAGATGTGTGGAAGTAACTAGGGCAGAGTGCGTTGTGGCTTCATATAGTTTAGTCCATTCTGCACATTGAGCAGTGTATATAATATGTAGTGTACATATTAGGACTACGTAATCATCATTGTGCTTGTGAGTTACACTGAGCTTGTTCAAGAATTTAAACTGAGATATCATCTCAAATGTACATGTTCATTGTTCCTTCAAGAGTAATAAAATTTTAAACAAGATTCAGCATGTATTCCTTCTTGCAACTGCGTCCAGTGGAGGCTTGTCATAATCATGATCACAATTTTCAGCAATCTTAATTTTCCGCTGAAACTTTTACATGAACCTAAGAAGACGTGTGCCGGGTAAATCTCAAACAAGGATACTATGGTCGATCAAGCAGAACTCTTTTGATTGATTTGCTGTGAAGCCTGATCGAGATATTGGGAACTTTGGCGGAGAAGAATGTCTCTAAAATCTATGAACATTGGACATCCTTCTCCACCAAAGTTTGTGAAATGCCGCCAAAGTTCCCAATATCTCGATCCTGACTCCGTTACAAAACAGATAGATTAGAGATATTCAATATATAGGTAGTTTCTTGCAATTTTGCAGTTGAAGGAGTAATACATAAAGGTGCGTATCCAGTGCTTTTCTAGACTAAGAAACTATTTTTGGCATTTGGAAAACTGGCATAAAATGAATATCGTCATGAAGGTAGTTAGCCTACGAAACTGAAGACCAGAGCTTCCAAGTCTGGAACATTCATGTCTAACATGGGAAAATTCCACTTCAGATTGACTGAGCGAATTAAAATTCGTAGTGTCAGGTGCACAGTGGAAATTCATCTGACGAGGGTCACAAGAGATATGATCTTCGCGTTAAACTTAAATCTCTTCTGTTCCAAAGGCCTTGACTTTGAAAGGATCAAGGTGTGTTTTAATACAAATTGATATCTGAAATGCATATATCTTCATTTTTATAAGGAGATTTTGGAAATGGGAAAAAGAAGAAGAAGAAGAAGAAAAAAAGCGATATCCATCCTTCAATCTACAGAATTATGTCAACAAGATCCCAGCGTCAGTTTCAAAGAACTCAAGAAAATTTCAGGTTCAGCATCTCAGGGCCCAGGCGGCAAAATTATCAAATCTCAAAAGCACTGAGAGGATGAAAACTGAAGGAAAATCACATAAACTTTTTGCAAGGTTCGTATTCAGTGACTATTCCATCAATGTCGAATAGAAATCCACCCCACAGAATTAGAAGGAGTCATACCTTAACTACAACACACCAAATTGTAGCGGTGCAACCAACCCTTCCAACCGTGCATGAAATTGCACGGTGTTATTGGAACACGTATCATATGCTGCTGTATATAAAGCTAGCATGATATATAGTCAAGCATATCTATTATCATGATTTGTAGCTATAGTGGTTGGCACAAGTCAAATGAGCTGTAGCAACACACTCCACACACTCATGCAACAAAACAAACATTGAATCCGCTACACGGACACACACACAATAGATACTATCCGTGGCCATGACACAAATCATGGATATTGGTCGGCATCCCGGTTATACTTCGGGCAATTGGGATCCTTGCAACCAATGCCTGGGCACGAGTGAAGTGGTTCTGGTTCCGAGGAGAAGCATAATTCTGGAACCATGGCACTGCTCTCATTCTCATGTGTCATCTCCAGCACATTGAGGCCATCGCTTGAGATGACTGGAAAATGAGGTCCTCGCTGGTGACAATTGCCACCAGGTCTCAGATCGGAGCCATCCATGAGTTCCATCTTGGTTCCGGTGACTTGAATGGATTGAAGGCAGAGTGGTCAGCACTACGCACTGAATTGGCTGAACCCGGTGGAGTGAGCTCAGTTTGTGTATTTTCTGATGAGCCAATATCATGCTTTTATAGGCTCTCAGCCAGTCCATGGTCACTGAGAGTAGCACTAGGACGTTAAGATTACGTAAGGAGTTGGGGTTGTCGGAATAAAATGCTTCGAGATGTCTTGATGAGTTCTTGAATTGATCACTATGTCTGGCTCCAAGTTCTTAGCACCAATATCAGCTTCCTACTTGGAGAGTCCAACACGTACGATACTCAGACTAGTCTGACTTATTATCTGCATTTCTCAGTTACATCTGAGCAGTAATCTTGCACTTGCAATGTTACTTAACCAAAAATTACAAGAACTATTCACTATCTTGGCAGTTTCTTGGAACTCTAGCAATGTAGGAAGCCCTCTAGAAACATGAAAACGAACTGTACTCTGAACCCATTTCAAACCTCAAACTCTCATTTTGGCAAACATTAAGCTGCCAAAGGAACGATTAGATTCTCCGTTAAAGGCGTATATCAGGGTGGCAAAAAGCACCCCTGTGTTTGAATGTTTGGAAGAGGATGGTTCAGCCCTCAAAACTCGTCAGCATTAAATTGCTTCACTGTTTTCATATCTAAGAAGCCGGTCATCATTCGGTGTGCCAAGGAGTAAATTCGAATAAGTGGCAGCCTCCCAACCCTGCCTGTTTTGAGATGATATCTTCTCTTTCAAATGCAAATCGTTTTGTGTTCATTCCAAATTTAGCATCTTGAGCATTGTTTCACCAGACACGTCTTGACATCTGTGCACCCAGCTCATCCTTCGTACCAGACTCTAAGACACCTTGATCAGTGAAATTCTCATTGAAATGTCTAACGAAATTCAAAGAGTCCAGTAGTCTGGATCGACATGACCTAGCTTCCGAAGAATTAGTCGGACACTTGTCAAGTAGCCAAATCCACAAACACTGCTCCAGTGCGCTGCCCAGTGCAAGTGCCCAGTGCTCTCCCTGCATCCAAAAACAACATTGTGGCCACTTAGTACTTGCTTGGAGCATCTAGCAGAAACCAAAAAAACAACATTATCAGCACAAAAAAAACCATGAAAATCAGGAGAAACTCCTCAGAACACAAAACCACATGTTCTTCTCTCCACCTCACAAAGGAAACTTCTACCTCGTAATACATCGCTACCTACAAAACGTCTACAGAGCTCAATGTGCATTTTGAGTCTTGAAATGAGCATGGACGATGGACAGTCTACTAGAATTAAGGGGTCTATGCAACGTCATAAGCAGACCCTGGTGTTGCTAAAGTTACTTTTATCAAAAAAGTTACATTTGGCAACACCTGGGTTTGCTTATGACATTGCTTTAGACCCCTTAATTCTGGTAGTGATGTAAGAAAGAAACTAGAGCTGAAAAGGCTAACATTGCCTAGATTTAGAAGACCCGTTCTAACCATGTTTAAATAATGCAGGGAAAGGGCAGCGTTAGAATAACCAGTGGACTTTGTGTGTAAATAGGCCTGCGCACATGAGGCCAACGAAGAGTGTGCGACGTCGTATGTGAGGGCGCGGAAACGTAGCTTTGCTCTGGCCAGCACTCATGGCCCAGAGCTAATATTTCGTGTAACCTGAGCCTTCACGAATTGTTTACCACTACAAAAAAACAGAGTGTTTAGCAACGTTTTGAAAAATTCCTTAGCAACGCCTTGGGCCATGCTTTGTACATTGAACCACGCTACAACTATTGCTTCCTTAAAAAGCAAGCCCCTAGACGTTGCTTAGGAAATTTTCAAGACGTTGCTATACACCATGTTTTCTTGTAGTGTACCTCACGTTTTTACCCTATGGCTGATCAGCCAAGCCCAAAAGTAGACCTATCAGGAAGTCTCCACGCAAGTCTACTCGTCTCTCTCCTTTTCTCTCTCTCCAGAGCCCCATCTCTCTCCTTTTGTCTCTCTCCACAGAGCTTGTTCTAGCTTCCGTTAATCCCTATAGGCCTAAGAGTCCCCTTGGGGGACCCTTGAAGGTTTGGGCAGGTTCCTATGGTGTTGATTTATAACATTCCTTTTTGAAATTCCAACTGTAGATGGACATTGCTAAAAGCTTCGTGTGAGTTCAATTTTTTCCTAAATCCGACATTATATGAAAAAGATATAGGGTTTTGAACTTTAAATGGGGAGACCGGGCACGTCGGGCAACTTTAAAAACTTTTGCTAGAAAAATCCATTGAATGTGAGATTTTCAATACTAGAAAATCATATTATTTCCTTTTACATTTTCCAAAAAAACTCTTGTCTTAAGTGGAAAAAAACATAATAATCTAAGTCAAACATTTTCACACATTGTCACACTTTGTCGGGCAGGGTACCTCGGGGGGGTCACTTAGAATTTTTTAGCAAACAACGTGCGGCATAATATAGGGAGGTATTAATTCATGGTGTCAAAAAATTAGAAAAAACTTGGAGGTAATATAGGGTGTAAAAATCAATGGATACTAAATTATAAGTAAGATAGAGTGGTAAATAAAGTGTCATATTTAAATTTTTTTTACTAAAATACCCTATAGGATAAAGAAATTATAGAATAATTTTATTTAGAGTCCATTACTGTGCTCAGATGGATGAAAAATGCTCAGATGGATGAAAAAGAGAAAGTAACGTTTGTCGATCGTGGATGAAAAGAAAAGGTGATATTTTGCCGCCAATGAAATTTGTCTCTCTAGGGTTTGGCGCTCTTCACAGTGGCTGATCCAATTTCCTGTGCATGTTGCTTTTGCTTGTAGTTGTGGTTTATGTGGGTAGGGTTTGTGCTCGGGTTTGCGGTAGTTCACTTCTTTTGCGCTCGGTATTTCACTTCTTTTGCTGAACAACGAGCACGGTGTTCTTGTCTTCGGTTTTCTCTGTGCGCATCAGGTTCATAGCTCCTTTCGGATCGGGGTATTCGAGGTCTTGCAGGTTCAGGTTTAGGGTTCGCGTGATCCTTGTACCTCAGGGTTTTTTGTGGGTTGATGGCTGCGCCGAGGGAGAGACACATTAAGCTGTGGACGAAGGAAGACGAGGATGCGGATGCTGAATATTTCGGGAAGGTGAAGGTTGGCGACGATCAATCGTATGCCTCATTACGGGAGAGGCTAGAGTCCGCGAAGGTGTTGGACTGGCCTTTCGAATTCTGGGATGTTGAAGACAATTGCAGGATTCGACAGAAAATCGAGGCATTGAACGACATCTTGGAGGAGGTGCATGTAATACCTGTAGGCGATGGCAACCCTGCTCCAGCCAAGCGGAGGAGGTTGGAGGCAGAAACACACCGTCAACTGGAGCTTGCGGTGGAGTCGTATATAAATTCAGGTGATCCAGATCCTACAGTCGAAGTGTCGGTGGAGCCTCTAGGGTCCTCTAGGGTTAGCGGCGAAGATAATGGAACCAAAGAAAATGAGGTATGCTGGAAATTTGTTTTGATTCCCAAAGACGTCATGGACCGGTATCTAAGGCAGGCTGAGAGATTGAGGAAGGATTTGAAGGATGTGTCGCTAGACGACAACGATTGGGTGTTGAAGTCGTGGGATCAAGATGGTGTAGGGATCGTCAAGGTTTTCTGTTTGGAATGCCGTAAAGAATGTGGTGGTGACAGTGGAAATCACAGCAACACTACTGTTGCGAACCTGTTCTCGAATTTCAAGTCCAGTCACCTCCCCAGTACCCAACATGTGAAGAACTGGTGCCGGTAGCACAACGTAAATTTCTTTGACCACCCCGCATCCGTTGCAACAAAGGGAAAATCTGTACCGTTATCTCCGTCCAGGCACAAGGAACTGATCTCGGAGGGGATTTCGATAATGGAGGAGGTGAATCAGGGGCTGGACGTTGGTGTGCAGCCTTTCTCGGTCGTCGGTAACATCGAAACCCCAAACCCTAAAAGTTTCTGGTTCAAAGTTAAGTGCCCCTACTGCAAGGAATTGTTGAACCTGTGCCCCCCTAAGAGAAATCTCGAGGCGAATTTGCGCAACCACTTCGGAGGATCGAAGCACATGATGGCCGTTGACGAAGCGCAGAACCTGTTGGCAAAATCAGCTGCCTTGCTTTCGGGGAGGCGCGGGAGGCCAAGTAGGTCTTCAAGTACAAGTGCTCACTCGAATCAGCCGGACCTGCATTCATGGTTCAGTGGTAATTCAGGGGGCAGCAATGGAGGTACGTATTTAACCGAGGCTTTGGATGCGAATGCTGTGAAGGGGTTAATGTGTTGGGGTTTTCGGGCTTCGCATTCAATTTACAACGGTTTGTCATATGCTGTGAGAGGTTTGTTAGTGGATCAGATGAGAGGGGCTCTTTGGTTTAGTGAACCTCATCTTTCGGCGTCTTTGATCGTTGGTGAGCAGGTAGTAAAGGTTAGTGGTGCGTTTCGACATGCTAAATGTGTTAGATTCTGTATTGATGGGAAAGGACTTCTGGACCTCACATGCTCGATGTGCGCTCAGATACCACAAGAAAATGACTTCAAGAAGAGGGTGGTAAGAGAGGATTGTGCTATCACTGAAAGGGGCAGTAGGACTACATGCGGTGGTAGGAGAGTTGGGTACTTGATGGTTGCGGGCTTGTTCGTCATGGCAGAGACATGAGGAAGAAGTTGAGGTTAGAAAAACTAAACCACTGGTCTGCAAGAGCTAGAATAGTAGAGTTGAAGGTGAAGCGGCCAACTCTGAAGGAGATGGCGAAAGAGTCATCTTCTGAACACAATTTGTTAAAGTTCTGTAATAATATTTTGAATGCACATAGAACTGGTGCCTTCGGCGGTAGAGGTGCGTTATGGGACTTTATGAAAGACGTTGCTCAGAATTTGAACCGTGATAGTCGAGGGAATCGATATAGCGATAATACTAAATCGTATGCTCAGGTGATGAAGGTATATGGAGGTAAGAAAATGTGTGATGTTTTTAGCCTGAATTACTTAGGACCTAATTACAGTACTATTAAGAGGGATCACAAAAAAGGGGTACAGTTCATACCTGGTGAGCACTCTGAAATTTTTGCAGCTGTTGCGGAGATTTATAAGAACGCAAAGCTGGCTCATGGAATTACGGGACCAGTTCCTGTAGTACTAGCTGAGGACGAGACAAAGGTTAGGGGTCGAGTTGCTTATGAGCCGAAATGGGATAGTTTGGCAGGGTTTTGTGGTCCAAGTGAGAGTCACGTATGTGTTTCCAGTTTCAAACATGTTGTTGGATCCGGAGAGGAGGGGTAACATAAAATTCTGGACTCATTCAGATGTAACAAGGTAGGGGGATTTGCTCGAGTCATTGTTGTGAATCCTATGCATGAGAAATTACCTCGTCTTGTCTTGGTTGCATGCTGTACGTGTAACTGCTTTGATTCGGAGTGGGTAAGGAGACAATGGGATGTTGTTGACGAACTGTGGGCAAAGGAATGTCTCTCTGCTGTGGGGCCTATTGTCGGACATTCAAGCGACGGCGACTCTCGCAGAAGGCAGCTAATGCTGCAAGACTACCGATCTAGTCTAGGAAATCGTCTGAGTGTCAATTGGGAGGGTTGGAATCTGACAGCTTCAATTGATGACTTCGGAAATGCACGTGGCCTACACGACCAAGATTATATACACAATGGTAAAAAATTAATTAACCCTCTACTTTCAGCCGTGCGTGTTTTGCAACTGGGCGGGGATGTTTGTACGCATGAACATTTAGGGTTAGTATATAACCGCTTTACAGCTGACGAACATGGACTGAAACAAGAAGATGTTGATCGCAAAGACAGACAGAATTGGGCTTCGGCCCAAAGGATATGTCAAGGCAAGGTTAGGGAATGTTTGAGACGCATACGTGAATCTCCGGATGTGAACAGAGAACGCACACTAGGCACTGAGACTTACCTCCAGATTTGTGCAGAGTACATTGACATCTTTTGCTCACAGACCGTGGATTTGCGAGGTAGACTTGTCCTGGCTTCGAAGGTGAGTTTCTTCTTTCGTTTGTGGAAATTGTGGCTGAAACATGGTGATCATTCCGTCCTGGGCAATTCTAGGCACATGGTGGAAGCGCACAACTTTGTGAGTCAACAATGTTTCATAGACATCGAGTTGTCTTGTAGTTTTGTGGTGCTACTAATCTGCCATTTTAGGGATCGTTATGCAGACCTACCTATACCATTACACTTGACAGGTAGTGATTCTTGTGAGATTTTTTTCTCGAAGATTGGTGGGATGAACGGTCACGAGAGAGCTTACGATTTCCATGAGCTCGTGAACACGGCGAACACCCTGAATCATTTGTCGGCAATCGAATATGGTGAAAACGGTCTGCGATTCAACAAGGTCCATAACAAGATGGAGAATATATGGGCAAAGCTTCACCCATTAAAGGACGGAGAATCTCTATGTGACTTGGGTGACTACAGCAAAATCTCGTCGAACATCGAGGTGGTAGATGCGTTGGAGGAAGGATTCGTTGCTGCGCAGCGGACGTTGAGAGGGCTCAACATGGCTCCAACTGTGCATGCAGCAGCCTCACGGAAGGTATGGTTCAATAAACCATGGCAAATCGAAGGACAAGATCCGAAGTTCATGGCGTACACTCCTCCAGCCAGACCAGTTCATGGTGAAGACGGCGACGGTGAGGTGATGAGGGAGGCTGTCGCTACGTCCATTTTATCAGGTGGGTCGAGTTTGTTACCTGAGATACTGAACCAAGATGTCGAAGATGAGATCGTAGACGACGGTCTCCGCCCTGAAGCCGTAGTTGCGGACGAGGCCCGGGATGCTCTAGCGGATGTCCTCAATAACGCAGAAATCCAAGTCTCTTCACGTGTTGCACCATTGAAAGTGCTCCCGTTTGTTGAGTACGATGGTCATAAAATTTATAAGTCTACTCTAGTTTCGCAGCTGAATGGTAATCCATTTCTCTCAAAGGACCGATTGACGAGAGTAAAGCACTCAATGTATTTTAATAACCACGATGATTACATTACTGCTGCTGCTTCATCGAGCAGCTGTCTTCTTGGACTTGGCTCCGACTGTGGCATTTACTTCGTTCAACGCACAAGCACGACAACAGCATCGACAGTGAAAGCTGCGGCAAGACGAAAGAGAGGACGGGGCAGTTCTGCTTCTAAGAGCGGGAGCCCCTCCAATATACTGCACGGAGCTGATGAAGGATCTTGGTGGATCAGTCGTGTGCAAAAAATTCGGAGGAAAGTGGGGACCCAGCAATGGGGTCTACTTCGACATCCAATTGACTTGCTTCAGCGAACGGAAGCAACAGGAAAAAAAAACTCTCCTCCCTGCTCTCTTCAAGTTATGTTGCAATACTTTAGTAAAGTTGCAGGCCTGAACAGATTTAAGTACGACCATACCGACACTAACTGGATAGATGTTGATTCTATAATAACCACGGTTACACTTTCATTCAACCCGGTTACTTCTGTGTACACCCTAACCCTGAAGATGCTGATGCTTTGAATAAGTTTGTTGCAGAACGAGCTTGAACTTAGCCGCTCACGTGGAGATTCAAGGAGCTGTGCAGATTTTGAAGTACTTGGCTACATTAATGAAAAATCTCCAAGGGTGTGGGGAATGATCGGAGCTCGTACGGTGCTTGTTAAACCGCACGTGAAATAATGGATCCCAGGTGAAATAATCGATCCCAGGTAATTTCAGGTCCCTTGAAATTATTATTTAGAGGATCCTAAACCCCCAAATCTGACGTCATGATCAAAATTAGGATCAAACTGTAATCTATATCTTCCGGCTAGGTGGTTTAGACTAGGCTAGGCTGTGTCGAATAATCAGGAGTCTTCTCTCCCACTCCCAAGGTATATATACCCCCCTTGGAATCCCTGTACCCATCGTCTGCTTTTCGTAGTAGCGCTCTTGCTCCTTCATTGTTGTATTTTTTCTTCTCCAATTAGTCCACAAGTGTTTCAGTTGAGCATCTCTATGCGCATCAATGGCCGGTGAGGAACAGGAACCTGGAGAGGGACAAGATAATCTGAGGGCTTTTCAGGACGTGTATGCGTCTCGAGTTGAGGGAATCCCCTTTGACCACTTTGTGCCGTTGTTGGTTGAATCATGCAAGTCGATGGGAGATCCGTGGAAGGACAGTGAAGGCAGTCGCGCGTCTACGTTGCGACCCATCCCCTACGCACTCGCAACTTGCAGGGAATGGTGCAACATTGTCTCCGGCCAGACGAAGTATGCTGCGCTTCGCTTGGCTCAGTCGGAGCTTGCTCGTGTGATTCTGCCTCGTCACACCACTGCTGATGAGTTCGTGGTTTCCAGGTTCGATTACTATGTGGCGAAGCTATCGAAATCTTGGGAGCTGCTGGAGCCCATGTCGCAGCGCCTCCGCACCGCACCCCTTGCAGAGCTCTCCTCCTTGGAACTGGAGGGACATGTCGCTAAGTTGCACGGAGGCTGGGGCGTTGAGGCCACGGTGCCGTCGGGTACAGATTGGAAGAACATGGATTTGGTGTGGGTCACCCCCTCCATGCGTGAGTGATCCAAAGATCATGTGTCGGATAGTTTTCTAGTTTCGTAGAACACATGTTCGTCTCTCTACAGGGCTTCAGTTCTGTAGCAGTTTTGTTCGTTGCAGTTTTTGCGGATCGGCTTTTGTTCGAACATGGACTTAGGGCCGGCTTTTGTGAGAAAACAAGTTCTGAATTGTGTTTGTAAATACGGACCATAATGCAAATGTCTTTCTTTGGGATGGCTCTCATTTGTCGATGTTGCATGATGTCTTTGTTTCTGTCCCCCTCACTTTGCTTGTTGCAGTGCTAGATTAGTTCTGTGTTTGCCTTGTAGGATTCAGGTTTTGATTCTTTACATCGTTCCTGGTCCAGCATTCTATAAGGAGATCGTGGTTTTTTAATTGCAGTTTTGTAATCGTCTGTTGTATGTATGCCGCAATGTTTGTATACTAGTTGGTTGGTATTCTGTCAGTTTAAAGTCTGTAAGATTTCTGTCTTTAATCTTCATACTTCACTTTTTTAATTTACTTTAATTCATTACAATAAATTAAGGGGCTGAAAAATTAGTCCCCTCCTTCAATTATAAGTAATGATATGGACCCTGAAAACAAGTAGAATTAGAAAATTAGGTAATGGTAGGGTGCATTTAATTAGTCCAGGCCAGCTAAATACCCCCTAATTAATTCCCCTTGGCCGCACGTGATGTCATAATCTCCCTAAAAGTCACCCCCCCGGGCAGGGTACCAAACAAACTTCTTCTTTTCCACATAAAACTTAGAGATCTTCATATTTCTTACATTTTATTTTTCAACTAGTTACAGATGTGGTGTAAACCTTCTTACTCACCATTTGGATTATCATGCTAAAACATATTTAGTTCACAAAACAATAAAACGTAAATTGGCAATTATTGAACCTCTATTCCTTGCACATTTGTTTTGAATATGCTACACCTCTTCTCTATCTCTAAAAATTGGTGTTCAAGGAAATGACATTGTGATTAACATGATGGTAATGTTTTTGAAGAGTAATATAGGGACAATGTAGTATAAAAATTTCAAAAAATAAAGATTTTTTTTCAAATTTTAGGAACTTGTCCTAAATTGAAATCGTCCCTCGAAGGACCACTGTGTCCTTTTGGGATTAAGAGGAAGTAGCCTTTAAGTAGATTAACTTATTTGTATGGAAGTTAAGTCGTTGTGATAAACTAGGAGAATCAATGGAGATTGTTTGACTTGTATGATGTTGGAGATCTAACATGTTGTTTAAGAAATTAAATTTGAATCTTGGATGTGATTGGACATACATGAAAAGTGTGGAGCTTGATTGCATAAAGTACCTTTGTGAATTACTTAAGGAATTAATTAAAGAACCAAAGCAATAAACAATGAAATAGATAGAATCCGTTTGCCCAGCATGGCATAGATTAGAGATTTAGGGCACATATAGAGTTGAGACAAGGAGCAAGGCTCCTGTCATGCACTTATATCCTTGGGGTTTAACCAAGAGTTCCTAATCCTTTAAGAGTATAGTTTGTTTATCCTAAAATCCTCTAAAGTAGATAGATAACCTTAAATATTTCAATAAAAGATACCATTTGATACGTAATTAGAATATTACTACCTAGTACTAGATATAACTATCCCCTAGAGTGAATCCTAAATAGTGGGTATACTTGGATGTTTGGGGAATAGCAAATTTCCACATTACAGAAAAAACAATATAAGGTTTCATTTTTGATTTCGATTGATGAGAAGGGTTGAATTTGTCATTCTTTTGAATATGATTTTGTGCAAGTCGCTGGAATATTTGCAACGCAACCCAAAAACTTCACGTGTCATATCCATTGGGTTTTTAGATTTGGAAGGTAGTGCAAGCACATTCTTTTGTAACATTTCAATTACAAAAATACTATGCTTATTATTCATTCTCATTACTCCAATGCACGGCAAATCCTAAACCCAATGAAAGAAGTAAACTTGCACAATCACATGTTTGCCAAACCTTGAGCCAATAGTCAAATGATTATAATGTGACAAAGGGATCAACAAGCCCCCATTGTCCCTTATTGTTCTCCTGAATATTCCCGGGCTTAGATATAACCCTGAAAAGGCAAAGCTTATCACAACTAAGGTAAGCCCCCCAAAACCAACAAAAACCCGTAACCAGTGCTTAATAAATTGGAATATATCCAACCCTCTTCCATCCCATTACCACCAAATCACCTCCAAATGGAGGTTATCTCTTAGTCAAGACCCTTACTTTTGGTTGTTGGTTACGGGGTACCCACTGCTGGCCACCCACTAAACATGGTTGCATAGTTTGAAAATTCATAACTAATTCAGTTTTCATCAAAAAAACATGAAACCACTTGGGTTGGAATTGTAATTCTATTGGCTATCACTGAAAAATAATAGTATAATTATCTCCTCTCTCCATATATGCTCATTCCTTACCTTGTAGGTTCTAGGGGGGCTCACCTTATTACTCAGGGGGACCAGCAAGTCTTCAACTCCCTCCATCCACCCTACATCGTCTTCGCTGTGTGAGAAGTTAACAAGCTTTGCAATAATCCGTTGCCTGAAAGAGGGCACAACAAGTCACTGCTTAAAGCCTACTCCAAGGAGCAAGCTTTAGCCTCACCACATGAAAAACTAACTCCAACTGGCATTCCACATTGTCCTTAGAGTGAGTGAACCAATTGAATATGAAAGTTCATCTGTCCGTCTTCCCATCTATTGGGATTTTAACTATGTGCCAGTTGAAAAACAATAACCAACTAGGGACCTGTTCACACATCGAACTACTATCCGATTGGCAATTCAAAGATTTTAACAAAATGGGACACTAACAACCCGAATTCACTACCACATCTCCATTCTGTACAATCTACAAAAGAAGATCCATTAAAATCGAGGTAGACCAATGTTGAGATCAAATGTACAGTCAGTCTTGCTTCTTTGAAAAACTTTCAATCTTTAGCAATGAACATTGGTGAAATGATTCCTGATCATTTCACCGATGTTCATGGTTGTAGTGGTGCTCTTGGGCTTCAGCTCTTGGGGGCCAGCGGAAACAGCCGTCAACTGCAACCAGCTTGCTGCACACCATCCATTCCGGACTGCACACGTCCGTCCAGTATCGATGAGTTAGAATATTTCAGAAAAGACTTGCCACAACCTAATCTGTGAAAGTTCTTTATGAACAATAACTCATAATTGCAACTCTCGCAACCAACTCGTAGACAGTCTCAAAATAAGTTATCCTGTCAATGTGTGTCTTATCTGGTCAACACAACAAGATTGTAAATCCCTCAACACAAAGCATTCAAACTGCATCTCAAAACCTGCATGGACACTCAACTGAGCTTGTGCTTCAACCCTGCCGAACACATTACAGGTGTAGATAGAATTTGGAAAGAAAGAACGTCAATTCTCTCTAAGGCGCAGGGGCGAGTGACATACCGTGTTGCCAGAAGAACTCTTCCTTGTTGCTATTGCTGCAGGTGTTTCTTGGTGGTTGAGAAGCGCCATCAGGATAGTATATGACAACCACGCATCTGCAGCGGCATATTGGATTTGTGCATAGGTCAGGTCGCGGATCTCCCAGTTGCTCATGGTCGCTCGTTTGTTCTTCTTGTACGAAACACCGAGAACCTTCTCCGTGAGTGTTGCAATACCCGATTTCTTTAAAGAAGAGTTTTTCAATGTGGATGCGGCCAGGGTTGTCAGCTCCACTTGGCCCGCACATATCAAATCGTAGTCGTTCTTCAGTTTCTTCGTATCCGCCTGCAACCGCAACAGAACACAGACGAGTGGAGAGACGTGAGCAAAACTGGACAAGTAGCACCAAAACAGGCCATCAAGTCATCAACAAAGCGAAGCAAGGGGAGGTGCTTACCATGATGCCCACTCCTCCCATCATGATATTCGGGTCTGCAAGGAACCTTTTGAGAGACACAGGCAATGTGTCTACGAATTGGAGCTGGACGAGAAGGCAGCAGTCCTCGAGAGAGAGCTGCAACAGTGCCGCATAGTGGTAGTCGCCTTTCTGAAACGTGGGTCGCCATTCTATGTCCAATCCCCACTTCACGGCCTCTTTGCGCCCTTCCAGCCACCTCTCCACTGTTTCTCCCTTCGACGCCACGGTCACCATCACCTTCTCATGGCCCACGTCCATCAGCATTAGCTAGCAGTCGAAATTCCACGTTCTCACTAGGACCAGAGCATAAAGAATGGTTTCGCATCCACAGAAAAGCATAAAAAAAGACCAAGGTCGGAGCTCCGGTTGCAGACATGTTGGGATCGTCCATGGGAGGTGGAATATAAGGAAAACAGATCGCTCTACGAAATGCGACATGGAAGAGCCTGCAATAAAGTAGAACTACCAAACGTGCGAGCTACATCTCGGTGTGGAAAGGAAGAATTGTACCTTCTTGCCCAGAATCTCAACTTCGGTTTGATAATCGTCGAGCGGTTCGGAAGGGTCAGGATACAACCATCCCCCGAGAGGAGCGTCCTCGGAGGGCGAGGCCACGAACTCATCCCAACCACCGTAATTCCTGTCCAACTGGTCCGAATGCAGCTTGCGCTTCCAGCTCGGGTACTGGTGCATTCCAAGCGAGGAGGTCTCTGCGGCAGGAGCGGACGTGTAGTCCCAACCCCCGTACTCTTCCGTCACCACAGGCTGATTCCAGCCGGAGGCCCAGGGGTCGTCGCTCACATCCTGCGCGCACCTCTCGCGCCAGCGATCCTCGTATTCCCTGGAGCGCTGCGCCTTCAATTCAAGAGTCTGCTTCCTGTGCTGAGCACGCTCGGCCTTCGCCCTTTCCCGCTCCCCGTCCACATCGAGAGTGCTCCCAACCTCTTGGAGACAAGGGGGAGAGAGCGGAGCAGGGTCAGAGCTGGAAGCATAGGCGCAGTTGGCAGCCGGGCGAAGGGGGTGGTCGTCCGCCATGGCCATGGAGCATGAGCGCACGGGAGAAGAGGCGCAGCCTGTCGCGGCAGTGGCATTGGAGGCAGTGAAGCGTCTCATGCTCTGCTCTGCTGTCCGCACGTTGTGATCGTCTGACGCTGATGCCGCACGAGGGAGAAAGAAAGCGTCTGCGAAGCTAGGGAGCAGAGGAATAGAAAGGTGAAGAGAAGAGAAATGGTGAGGTGCTGTGGGACGATCACAACGATGAGGACGATGGCAGCATCAGCGCAGGAGAGAGGAGTTGGAGTGGGAACGGAAATGATTTGAAGCTGGGTTGCATGGACTCCAACGGTGGGCAAATATAGACATTACGACGTTGCAGCAGCGACAAAAGCAACACCACAGGCACAAGCGACAAACAGGCTTCCAGCTTCCCAAGTCCCTCCCGACTAGAGGTCTGCACCACGAATCACAACCCTAATGTGTGGTGCGAAGCGCAAACATGGGTCTTGTCTCTTCTCGGAGCTGAAGGCGGATAAGCGAGCGTGTTGACCGGGTCCACATGTCAGAGCATGTGACGCGGCACGCATTCCCAAACGCCATCTCCTGAATCGCGCATTGCAGGAGATGTTGCGACGATTCATGAGAAGATTGTGTAGCTATCAATTCGCAGGCCATTGAATTTAGAGTGATTTTGACATTGTAGGATGTGCTGCCATGATGCTCGAGGATGCGAAAGCCGTGATGGTTTAGTATGTGATGGTGGGGTGGAGGCGGAATTTTCCTGGGATTTTAGGGATGCAGGAAGGGTAGAATGGGCGAGGCGTGCGTAACTGACAGGCGGCGAGGGCCAAGGCGAGCCAAAGCGAGGGCAGAATGGGCAGGTGGGGGAGGATGGTTCTGGGCCAGAATGTGGAGCAGCGCTTGGAAACAGGGATCCAGAGCGGTGTCACTCAAGTGCGCGGAGCAGCAGGAGCTCGCACGCAAACCCCAGCCAGTGCGCCACCGATCGCCGTTCCGCGCGCTGCAGCAGTCATCGGGTATGGAGGGGGCGCGTGCATGCAAGTCCTAGTCCCAACACATCGTTCATGCGTGCGGGGATGGCTCCCTGTTGTCTGGCATCCGCACACGCCCCTGGCCCATGGTGCTCATCGCGCGTGCACTGCGAGTAAGTAAGGCACGCGGAGGAGCAGATGGCGGTTACATGAAGTCTTTCCACCACGAGACTAGCAGGGGGCGGCGGCGCCGGCGATGAGGTTACGCGCGCTGTGCTGCGGCGGGCGCGGGGATGGATTGTTGCCGACGGTGGTCCCCATCGACATCCAAGGGTGAGGGCGCCCCGCGAGGAATAGATTAGTAGTTGCGGCCCCGCACCGCACCATGGATTCCCAAATAATTCAGCCCGTCCATCGGGGCAGGCCGCATCAGCGCACGCTGGAACCGCGGCGCAAGCGCATCCACTCGTCCAGGCGCTCCGGCAGCCGCAAGTCCAAGCACCCGAAAGACCACTTCTACCAGAGGCTCTACGGAAGCTCCTCCAAGCCCGTCAAGACCGCCTCCATGCTCTTCATGATGGCCGCGTCGCCCTTCTTCATCGTCTTCATGCAAGCTCCGCTTCGCTGCCCTCCTCTGCCCTGGCCCCTCCTCCGCTTATGTGACCCTCCGATGACTGGCGGGGTGGTTTTGCAGGTGGTACACGATGGTCAAGGCGGACGGCTCGGTGGATAAAGCGTACAAACACTTCTACATGGACGGAATTCGTGCCGTCAAGGACGCGTACCCATACCCTTCGCTGCGCGCTTGCAAGCTGCTCGGCGCCTTCGTTGCATTTGAGGCTTTTTTGATGGTCGTGCTGCCCGGGGAGAAGTTCTTGGGCCCTTCCACGCCCGCTGGGAATCGCCCCTCCTACACGGTTTGCTTCTCTTCCTTCCTCCAGGGCTGCTGCTGCTTCCAGGAATGCATGCATTCACGTGTCGTCTTTGTCATGGAAATATGTCAACCACGGTGCCGTTGTCCATGTCTGAGAGAACTGGATCTTCGTGTTCTTGGATGCAGAAAAATGGCGTTCCTTGCTTTTTGACCACTATTGGTGTTTACTACCTGCTGTGGAGGTAGGTCTCCACCGATCCTTTAGTTCACAGCTAGGAGTGTGGTTTCAACATTCTGTAACTTCAATGATCATTCTACATTTGGGCCCAGTGTTTTCATGATTTGAGCCTGCTGCTGCTGATTTCATTGATTTTTCGACCAGGGAGAAATGGTTCAATCCATCGTTCGTGTATGACATTATTGGAGAGATCTATTCGGCGCTCATTTGTATGACGTACCTCGTTACTGGCTTGCTGTACATGAAAGTAAGTCGTGGCGCTCTTGAGGAACCAGAACACGTTGCATTACCTGTTTATTGCAGTGGTTTTGATCTTTTTTGAGTTCGATTATTATGCTGAGGTTTGGTTTCTGAATCTCATGGCGTGCTTGGGATTGGACAGAGTCACATGGCACCTTCTTCCTCCGACTGGGCCTCCTCGGGCAGTCCTCTTGTTGACTTCTTCTGGGTAAGTGATTACCCATTCATTCATGACGTTTATAAATCACGTTTGGGAATGGTAGTTTGTAATGCTGGTATGGAAGACTATTTATCTATGTGTTTGCTCTCGAGGTTTTGCAGGGAATGGAGTTGTACCCAAGGATTCATAGGACGTTGGACATCAAAGTGTTACTGAATTGTCGCCTTGGAATAATGGGCTGGGCGATTCTTGTGATTAGCTTTGCTATCAAACAAGTGAGTCTCCAATCTTACAAATGGTTCAATTGCCTGTCGTTTGTTTTTTCTTGTGCTCGGTTCTTTTCGCATCTGGCTTCATCCATACGACACATTTAACTTGAACAAAGTGTATGCGCTGCCAGCATGAAAGCCAAGGAAAAGTTGCGGACTCCCTGATGGTGAGTAGCTTACTCATGCTGATCTATATCACCAAGTTCTTTTGGACAGAGGCAGCCTTCTGGTGTTCCATGGAGATTGCCCATGATCGAGGTACAGTTTTTCTTCTTCTTTTTCCCCGCCTCCTATCTTCACTTTAAGAAAAAGCTGGTAATCATAAATCTAATCTGTAGAAACTCTCTTTAGAAAGTCAGGTGTTATAAAAATGGTCTTTGAAGTGACCCAATTGTACTTGATGAGGGCTGCAGCTGGGTGGTTTTTGACCTATACTTGTCTCACATGGATTCCTGTGGTGTATTCTTCGGTGAACTTGTATTTGGTGACACATCCAATTCAGCTCGGCAAAGGAGTAAATCTTTTTTCACCTCGCTCTAAGACATGTCTATATATGCACTGGCAAATGCCAACTTAAGTTCGATGTCTTTTACGCAGATGATGAATTCTGAGTATCAACATAATTTATCTTTCATGTGTACCCATGCATTACATACCTTCAAATGGGTGCAGATTGCAATGACAATATTTCTATGCGGAATGTTTTGCATCTATGTGGTTTGGGACTGTGATCGACAACGTCAACTGTTCCGTAGTACCCATGGCAAATGCCGAATCTGGGGGAGGATGCCGACCAGGGTAGTACTTTATTTACCTTCATTCTTGTGGGTTCTTCTACATCAAGTTCTATTGAGCATGTGTCGAGTCTGCATTTCGCCAGAATGAGTAACGATCAGTGACACTGTTTGACCTTCATGTCCAGATTCAAGCTCACTATCAAACAGAGTGGGGAGAGCACAAGAAAAGTCTACTCCTTACAGCTGGATGGTACTCACCTTTTCATTTCTAAGTTGAAATCGTTTCAATTTCATTGAGTATGTGGTTCCTGACGTTCTAAAGTAGATGGTACACCCTGCAAGTTACTCTTTGTTCATGTCCCTTGCAGGTGGGGCCTTGCAAGGCATATTCATTATGCTCCAGAGATTGGTGCTGCCTTCTTTTGGACCCTGCCTGCTCTCCATGAACACGTAAGCGCATTTCTCTTGTAACGTCTACCGTACTAGCCATGAGGTCAGCTTGCGCGTACCGTGCTCCTGATCTAACGGCATTCTCATGGGTGGTGGTGGCGCTGCAGGCAATGCCTTACTTCTACGTCACTTTCTTGACGGCTCTCTTGATTGACCGGGCGAATCGCGATGACAAAAATTGCAAACTGAAGTACCACAAGTACTGGGAAGCTTACAGCAAGAAAGTGCGGTACAAAATTCTTCCTAAAATTTTCTGAGTGTGGAAGTCCTCGAGGAAAGGGCTGAGCAACGGCCCTTATTTAGTGCACATGAGCTGTTTGCGCACCTCAATATCTGTATAGCTAGTTGATGATGATGGGGTTAGGGGCACATCACATTAATGATGACAGGATATACTACTTATTTTCTTAATTTTGTTAGGAGTTTTGAAGTTGTTTCAAGGACAGTAATAGCCGGTGTGCATGCACTAGTCCATGCTGACATTGGAGAAAACGCCGCCATGTACCACTGAGATCGAACCTCATTCTCCAGATCTCTTTCGGGTAGTCCCATTAACGTTTGATGTGTACTCAGAATTTTAAAGGGTTTCAAATTTTAGCCTTGGGAATGGAGGTTCGAGGCGCTGATATGACAAATGCCAGAGTAAATGTAGCTGTTAGTGATGGTTCATGTTGAAAATAAAAAATTATAGGTGTTTCTCTTTAAGGTTTACTATGGTGTGGACCAAAAAGCATGTATGAAGAGCAGTTGGCAACGTCGTTGGGAACTAGATACGGTATTGGTCATAGTGAATGCAGCACAATGAATCTGTTACTCAAATTCTCTTTTCAAGACGTCCACACCAAATCTACTTTCCTCCGGACCCGCGTTGCTTTACGACCAAAACCTCCAAACTCTGTCGTCCATACACAAGGGGTCTAAAGTGTGGTGACATGGTAATCACACCAGCAACGTTCCGTGGTGCAACCCGCACCTCCTACAAATCTGAAATCTCTTCACATCTCGTTGCTCCTCCACCACGAGATATGAAGAGACCCATGTCGAAGTAACTAGAAAACGTAACTGCTTAGCAGAGAGACAACTATGTCATTGAAATACTCATGTATTGAAAAGTTTCAACTTAAACAACTGGTCCATACGGTTTGACATACCATGGAATTACTAGTTACGTCGTGGAACTCTGGCGTGATTCAAGCGTCGTGCCTTCCATGTTACGAACGACATTTACAGCGTACTCATGACAGAACATTCTCAAGTCTTTTATTTGTAATATCAACTAAAATAGTACCAATTACAAAATCATGATACCTTACACAAAGTATCAAATATCGCTGCAGTTAAGCGATTATTTTAATTACATTTGAGGACCTAGCTGACTAGTCCACTCGCAGGTTGCGTGTTACTAGCAAAAAAACATGTCCAGCAATCAAATCAGTAGACGCCACCGGACAAAAAAATTCGGACCTAGCTAGATGGACATGTATGTATAGTACGCCAGGCCTCATCAATTTACTTGAGAGCGTCCAATCTTCTTGCACGTACTTCAGCACTATTGCCAACTTCGACTTAAGATGGGCACTAGTATCAGTGGCGTACTTTCTTGAGCACCGACCGCTTTGTGGCTGTAGTTGATGTACTGTGTCTTGCAGCTCTGTGGCAGAGCCGCTCACAAGGGTCCACACCAGATCGATCACTAAGGTCCAAACTCCTGTCGACGACGCTGTTGTTCCTTCGCCACCGCCGCCGCCCCCTGCAGAAAGTGACGCATACTACTGCCTGACGATCAACTGATCTAGTATGCGTCCAAAGAAGTTAGAGAGACCAGTACGTCCCAGCTTGAAATTAAGAGAGCAAGGCCTATTATTCAACCGGTGAGCATTCTGATTGATCAGTGCAGGCAATCAATATATTCATTGATGGTGATAGTTGAACAGTCCAGGATCATCACGATGACTATTGGGTCAGGATTCTCCATTCCGCGCCTCGTGATGAACTTGACGTCCGCTGTGTTAGCGGAGGCCATGAACAAGTTGGTCTGGCTGGCGCTGGACCCATCGTTCGACCCCGGCTACACCAACAGCTTGAACTACCTTCTGTCGGTGTACGTCATCCCCAACGTCACCGGCACTATCAAATGGAGGTTTGCTATTAGTCATGACCCTTACTTTTAATTGTTGGTTATGGGGTACCTACTGCTGGCCACCCACTAAACATGGCTGCACACTTTGAAAATTCATGTTTTCATCGAAAAAAATATGAAATCGCTTGGGTTGGAATTGTTATTTCATTGGCTATTTCATTGAAAAATAACAGTATAATTATTTCTTCTCTCCATACATGCACATTCCTTAACTTGTCGGGTTTAGGCCCTAGGGGGGCTTACCTTAGAGCTTGGATGGCAACACAGAAAACCTCATGTACAATACATGAAAATAGTATGTGTGTTTTTATAATCTTTGTACAAGCACAAGTGTAGAATCCAATCTACCATGTAGAGCAAGGACACTCCCCCGAGACCCTGTCCCGGAGCAATATTCTATCTCATTGTCGTATCCTATCTTAGTGCGATACCATGTTTTGAGTATATATCCTATCATGGTACTTTGCCTTAATACCATCACCTGGCAATAGTATCTACCCTGTTCCATTGAAACGTACAAATTTGGCAAGCAGAAATAGTCGTACATGAAGAGATTTTTTGGAAAATTTGCTATCAAATCTACACGAATTGTTATAAAATAGCAAGAACACAACCACAAGCACGTATAGTTGCAACAAGCATAAAGAACAAAGTTTCCAATGAAAATATGAACTAGAATAATACACAATAATTCAAATGTGCAATAAGCCCGTACGATTGTTTATGCTCAAACTGATTTTTATTGCATATCATCCATAGAAAACAAGACTACAGAGTACTAAATACCTTTACTATGGTTCAACTCATAAGCACTCACAAACACTATCACCGTGTGTAGCCACCTGCAAACTCTTTGAGGCACTAACCTCTTGCTTGGTAGACATCAAAAGCTCTTTGAGGCATAAAGCTTATCAACTTCCTAACAACATCAGGCTCTATATTGTACCAAATTTCTTGGATCTTCTTCCATAAGTCAGTTTTACTAGTGGGATTCTTTTTAGACCTTCTTAGACGACGATTTACTTCATTCCAAAGATGTTCTATTTAAGTGAGGTTGGGTGATAGTGGAGGGTGTCCTATAAACTGAAATTTTTGAGTACGCAACCAATCTACAACATAATGTGCAGTATGCTTTGGATCATTGTCATGTTGGAAAATAACCTCATCCTCTTTTAAACCTTGCATATCACCTATGGCCTCTCCAAATCTTTTGCTCGCCACCATATTTATAGCCGCTTTTTTATATATTTACATGAAGAATGAAAACCTAAAAATTAGTACTTTCAAGATGTTTAATTTAGTTCATGATTATTTAAATGTACTAATCACTATATGATATACATGCTCAAGTTGTTTTGTTTTATTCAGTTAGTATCTTATTTTCATATTCCCTTGTTGTAAATAAGACTCATTAGAACAACGTTGCCTAATGTAATGCAAACACACAACAACTATGATTCTTGTGAAACTTGAACAACTATTCCTACAAAAAAAACTCCTTGAAGCACAAGATACTTGAAATAAGTGAATGAAATGTAGAGATTCTTTAAGCATTTTTAGAACATTAATTAGAAAAGGAGGTCATAGGGTGAATAGAGGCTAAAACAAATTACAATACATGGAGATTCTCCATACTTTTCACAATGTGAGGTTGACATGCAAACAACATCGCTTGAATAGTAGAAAGATGTGTGAAACAACATGTGAAATTTCTCTCTTGTTGAAGAAAATGCAGGATCCATGGTCAATTTATGTATAGCAAAAGGCCTATGCAAGCAAGCTCATGGAAGCGGAGGCACCTGACGTAGATACCTCCCATCCCGTAAGGCCTCCTCGTGCGGTCCTCTTGCTACGAAAAAGCATCTTCAGCAGATTTGCAAGAACAGTGTAGCATGGGCCAAAAAAGCCTGCACAGTTGACGCCATTTCGCTTATCCACTCCTCCAACCTACCACTATCCAAGCTCACCAATGGCAATTCCTTAAATTCCCCGTGCCCCTGTCAAGTTTCCCGGTACTAGGACCCACGGGGCCACTCCCGTGCCGCCACATCGCAACGCTAGTGTGGTTAACGCTAGTGTGGTTGCCACTCTTTGCCTATGGCTTTTACCATAAGTTCATTTTAGTGAGCTATTTTTTGTTGTTTTCTCCTTAGGTTTTTATCTGCGTAGGAAGGAAACTTCAAACTTCATACTTCAAAACTACTTTTGTATCATGCGTAGTCTGTCCGTACTTTTCATACGACCGTAGGTGAACCTCTCGTCCAGCATAAATTAATTAGAAAAGCCCATGCCGAATTATTTGGAAAATTATTTTTTTTTAAATGCCGAAATTATAAAAAATGTATATTTACAGATTTTGGTACATGAAGAGACATCAAAGGAGATTAAGGCTTGGAAAAGTCTTCATCCATGGCATTTCATGCATAAACACTTGGGTTTGGAATTCCAAGGTCTTGAGTTCAATCCCCATGGGTGCCAAAGCAAGCCAAATATAGTAGTCTTTGATTTCTTGCCGAAAATAACATTATTGTTGTTTTGAAGGTCGAATGTCATTTTTTCACTTTAATTAATTATTTGGCATTAAGGTGCCGAACCAGAGGTTCACCTACGGTATGCGTCAAAGGAATAGAATATAAAGACCCTTTACCGGACCACATAAATACAAACCTTACTATCCAATTTATCGAATTCAAATATTGTAACAATAGATTTTCTCCAGAAGCAATTGAAAACAAAATTAATAAATACAAACCACTTCTTAATGACATTGCAGCTCTTGGATGGAAAGTTGACCCCCTTATTGTCATCACCACAAGAGCAAGTGCTACCACCTTTATTTCCTCTATGAAAAGTCTAGAAAAAATATTCAATATCCCCATTAATCCAATTAAAAAGACATTTACAAAATCAACACCATTGCTATCTAGCATGCAATTTCCATACTCTTACACAAACATAAAATTGAAAATAACCAACCTCTCCCAGAATCAAATGATACCCCCTAAACCTCTCAAAAGCACACATTTAACCTTTACATACTATCTCCCCAAACTAAGCCTTGTGGCTCTGATTAGTCCTTAGTCCCAGGTCCTTGGTTACTAGCTACGGATACATAGTGTCCACCCTCGGGAGGGGGAAGTAGTTCCATACTACTAAACCTATGTCTGGTGGACATTGGTTTAGTGGTCGAACAAACAGACGTTTTATTCACTCCATCCCTTGGGAGACCAGAGTTCCTTTTTTTTTCTTTTTTTTCCATACTTTTCCTACTGGAACTTTGTTTACTTATCCCAATCTCCTCACATGTTCCTCCTAGTTTGAACTTTTTAGAGGATCAAAGGCATCTATAGATTCAGTGACAAGGCATTTATGGTTACTGTAATAAAGTTTGGTTTTGATTTTCAGTTTCTAGAGGATTACTCGTTGGTCAATCTTATTTGTTTAATAAATTAGTGAATTGGAGACGCAATGTTTATCCATGAGTGTAGAGTCAGGGGCGGTTTACGCTATGGACCAAGAACTCGTCCCATGCACCTCTCAAATCTGTGATTGGCTCCATCAACTCGATTGGCCAATCACAGATTTTAGAGGTGCATGGGACGAATTCTTGGTCCGTAGTGTAGACCGCCCCTCAAGCAAATTCTCTTTACCAATTCTACAATTCTTGGATAGGTCTTTTGAATAAATTTTCCTACGAATCGTAGGCTACACCCTCTTCTTCACACACGTTTGAATTGCTACAACGGTGCATGAATCACTTTAGCGACTTCAGACTTCATACTACCCTACGCATTGGCCACTTTCAAATTGAAGAGTGTCCAAATTTTTTGGAAAATTAAATTTTTTTGGAAAATATAAATTTAATGTCAAGGTGCTACCCGTATAATGCCTAGGTGAACCGTGATATCCATGTAATATTTAGGTAATACCCATTGTGTCCAAATCACTACGCCAAAGTAAAATGATTCTTTCGACAAAGAGGTGCTGAAAGTGACCACTGGGTATGGTACTAAAAAAATTTGTGACTTCAAGAGAATAAGAGAAATGGTGCTGATTTGAAGAAGAATTTTTGTGAGAGTTTTGACATCAAAGAAGATTCACATGTTTGACATCATTCAGCAAGTGCGTCACTGTAAAATGTTCAGTGTGCGTGGCTGTAAATATGGTCGTTGTATAACTTATATGGTCGTTGGAAAGGATTGTCAAAGTTTGATGGCGGCTTCTGGAAACCCCCCGATTTTCTTCGGCCAACCTCCTGACTCTCCTTACTCCACTTGGGCGTCACCTGGCCCGGCGTTAGAGGTGGAGATGCTCTAATGCTTGCATCAACACATGCCTACCCGACCATAGCCTAGCAATACTAAACCTGTCTGGTGCACACAGCCGGCATCAATGTAAACAACCAAATTCAGCCCAAACCTAGTGCATAGGCCACACTTGGCATGGTGTGCGCATTATGGCATGGCATCCTGATCACCAGCACAAGACCAATTATTCTTACTTACACAATTGGAAGAAACTAGGGATAGTATGCCTTATTGTCAACAATATGCATTCGATATTCAATACATGTACGTTGATCTTGACCATTGACTACATGTCAACAACATATGACAGTGCAGAAAACTTCATATAGTATGATGCCCAGGATGTTGGTGCATGAGTCCTGCCCTTTGTAGAATTTTGGGTGCAAGATTTCAGGAGGTCCTCGTGAGGAGAGAGTCGTCCAATTGAATGGGGACAAAAACTATGCAGGCTTTACATTATGATAGCACCATGTTTTACTTCTCCTATGTGTTGTAAGTACAAAAAGCGCTACATACTGTACAGTCCCCTTCAGTAAAGATACGTACTTTTTGCTTTCCTAAGGAAAGTCATTTTAAGTGCTACCAACTTTGACACCATCTTGAGGGTTAGAAATTGTTATTTTACCATGAAAATTTTGGCACAAGATCATTTCTATGTTGACAACACGTGTGTAAAATTTCAAGGTTGGAAGTCAAATAAAAAAAAAGATCTTCAAGATCTACCAACATGGGTGGCACTAAGAAAAGTTTCATAGCTGCAAACTTTGACACCCTCCCAAGGATTGAATTTTTTGTTTTTGCCCATGTAATTCTTGGCACGGACAGGACGTCCCCCACGCTCGGACTTACCCGAGGTGGGCCCCGTCTTAATTGCATGGGTTCATTTTTCTGTCCCTCCCATTTTGGGGGGGTCAGAGGCTTTTTTTGGCTCTTTTTTTACAAAATTGGGGCCTACAGCCCCAATTTAGTCCGTAGGTCCCCCTTTGGCTAAATTTAGGCCCCCATTCAAAAACAAAATAGGGGCCAGGTTTTGGCCCCACCACCTCATCCCCCACCCGGTAAGTCCAAGCGTGGGGGATGTCCTGTCAAATCGGTAATTCTTGGCATGGGACCGTCTCTGTGTTTATTACATGTTTAAAGTCCAAAACATCCACACAAAGAAACATATTTAAAATCTAGCAACATGTGTAGTTGTAAGTATAGTTGTAAGTAACATTTCACTCTTGGCCAACTTTGACACACTCCCAAGGATTAGATCTTTTGTTTTTGCACATGAAATTTTTGGCATGAAACCATTTCTATATTGAATACATGTGTGCCAAGTTTTAAGGCCATAATACCTACATAGCAAAAGATTTTTGAAATCTACCAACATGTGTGGTTGTGAGAAACATTTCATTCTTGCCAAATTTGACACCCTCCCATGGATTGAATTTTATATTTTTCCCCATGATATTTTGGACATGAAGACATCTCTATATTGATTATATGTGTGCTTAAGTTCAAGTCTAAAATATCCACGATAGAAAAGAAAAAAATCAAAATCTACCAAGGTGCTAATTGTGAGAAACAACCAAGGGTACCATTTCAACTTTGGCACCTTCCCTACGTTTGAAATTTTTTTATTTTACTATGAAAGTTTTAACACATGATCACCTCCACGTTTACAACATGTGTGCCAAATTTCAAGGCCGGAAGATGAATACAAATATCCATATTCAAAATCTACCAACATGTGTAACTATGAGAAACAATCTTGTGTATCTATTATTGTATTCATCATGTGGCTTTGAAATTTTACACACATGTTATCAACATAGAGATGATCTTGAGATAAAAATTTCATGGTAAAATATCAAATTTTCAGCCCTCAGGAGGGTGTCAAAATTGGCAATAGTGAATGGCTTACAACTACACATGTTGGTAAATTTGGAATATCTTTTTTTATTTTCATCTTCTGGCCTTGAAATTTGGCACACATGTTGTCAACATAGAAATGATCTTGTGCCAAAAATTTCATGGTAAAATAACAATTTTCTAACCCTCAAGAGGGTGTCAAAGTTGGCAGCACTGAAAGTTACTATCCCTAGGAATGCAAAAAGTACGTATCTTTATTGAAGGGGACTGTACAACATTTGTGGTAACCTATAGTTTGTTGTGACAACAAATTGGTTGCATTAGCACTTCTGGAGAAGCAATCAACTGGTCTATACATGTACCTCACTACACTAAAGATGATATTTAGTGTCAACCACACTAATTTGTTTAAAAGTGCTACAAATTTTTACTTTTGATGAATATTTTTACCAACTATGTTAACAATGATAACTCTCTTTAGATAGTATTGATAGATGTGCCCTCGGTAAAAATCTTCTTCAAAAGTAAAAAGTTATTACATTTCCAAAAATATTAGTGTGGTTACACTAAATATCATCTTTAGTGTAGTCTTTTTAATTTGTCTGGAAAAGTTCAATGTGGATGCGGTTCTTGTAAATACCTGCCAATTGAAATTCTTGTCCTCTCTAAGTCAATTGAAACTCACAAGTGTACAGTCAGCTCCCTCTACAACGGCCTAACGACCGAGTTTGTTTTACGAAAATTTGTATGCTATAAAGAGTGGCTGCTATTTGGAGCTCCTATTGGTGAAGATAGGGTTGATTGTGGCTATTACATGCTATGGATGTCATGAGGGGGACTTTTGTTTTGATATATGTTGTTATAAACACACTACTATCTTTGAGAGAAAATATTTGTTATGGACTATTGTTGTAGAGAGGAGATATTTGTTATGGACCCAAATTGATTGTTTTAACCCTTTAACGCCGGGCTGGTTATGGCACGACCATCATCTACAAGCATAATAGATTCTAAAATTTATTATCTACTACACTTGTAGATTGGTGGTCGCACCAAAGCTAGCCCTACGTCAAAGGGTTAATTAAATAACTATTGTAACATATGCTCTTGTAAAGGGAGCTAACTATAGTGCATGTTGTGTTCAAGAGGTTGTGAAGTGCAATTGTCTTTCAATCCGTACGGTCAGAGCGAACAAATTATTTACCACATTATGATCTCATGTAAGTTTAGAAGATCCTACAGTAGCATTCTCAAAAAGTTCATTTCGGTACACTAATTTTGGTATTTAGTGTTTTTCTACACTAATTACAAACCTTAACACTATATGTCAACAACGCCGTTAATTTTACAACATCAAATGTCAATATGAACACTAAATGCGGAGAAATGTAACTTTGGAGTTTTACAACCTTGGCATTTAGTGTTATTAATGAAGAAATAACAAAATATTACAAAGCGTATAAAAGAAATCTTGTGGTTAAAGTGAAACATTATTAGAGTTATGTGGTAAAGAGAGGTTACAGCTTTAAATGTAGTGTAACACTAAATACCAGTGTAGTTGTTAATCAATGAAATAGAGATTCCTGTACAATGCCTTGGTCCTTGAAGGGTTCAAAGGGAACAAAACGTTACTAAAAGTGTGTGTCATTGCAAATATGGTCAGGACCTGATGATAAGATTTCATGGCCAAGACATCATAGGTCCTCATCAGCCCTAATACTGTTCAGCCCATTAACATCACCATAGTCATCTTTGATTAAAATACCTTGTTCCATGGGTTGTGATGTATAATTTAAAGGGGTAAAATGTGATGATGGATCCATTTTAGATGGAGGCTTCACCCATTGTGCTCCCCCTGAAACTTCCCTGACCATCAAAGGAAAGTGCTGTGCCAGTGCAGTATGTCAAAAGCACAGCCAAAGTCTGACATGTTCATCACATCAGTAGACGAGCCATGATGTTTTCAGAACTTAAAAAACCTGCAACCCATATCATTTGTCTCTGAACTTGGACAGAAGGGTGTCGGAGGACTCGGGGAGAGGTTGAAGTTCATTACATGATGATGACGATTCAGGAATATCATCAGGTATGATCAAGTGCTTGCTAGCTAGCCCAGTGTTTCTAATAGTGTGTCTAGAAACCAAGGTGTGGTTCAGAGAGGGTTGTAGTACCTGACTGAGTTTCGAGATGGTGTTTCAAATACCCATTCTTTCTGATCATGTGTTTGAAATCCAAGGTGTGGTTGAGCAAGGATGATGTTACCTCACGAGTGAGTTTTGAGCTAGCTTGTGAAGACGGAGTGTTGCTGATCATGTGTCTAGAATTGGAGGTGAGGATTACGTAAGCTCATGGCTGAGTTCCGAGGACGTTGTTGCTGTGTTGTGAAGAGGCTGCACGGTACGATGGCGCTCTCCTTGCTCCTCTCAGCGCTACTGAGCCTAAGCGAAGCAGGAGGGCTCCTCCGCGACGCCCGCTTCGCGACCGGAGGCATGAGCGAGGCCTTGTCCCACAGCGACAGCGTCACCACCCTCTACTCCAGCTACAACTACCTGAAATGCACCTCGGACCACCAAGTCACCCCAACCTCCACAGCGGAAGTGAGCAGCCTCATCAAGCTCCACACATCCACCAACGCCCGGGTGAAGATCCGCGCCACTCGCCGCGGCTTCCATAGCTCCGCTGGCTTCGTGTGCGCGGGCGCAAGAGGCAGCAGCAAGAAAGCGCATCATCACGAGACGGAGAGCAGCGGAGATCAGTCCGTCACGATGCTGCTCCATGAGTTGAATCGGGTGATGAACGTCGACAGGCAGAGGTTCAGGCTCACGGTGGGCGCCGGGATGACGCTCCTGCAGCTGGTGACCGCGATGGAGGCCGCGGAGATGAGCGCGCCGGCCGGGTCCATCTCGATCTATGGGAATCTCACCGTCGGGGGGGTCATCATGGCGTCCGCGCACGGATCCGGGCGCGGTGCCGCGTGCAGCTTGGGCGATTTGGTCACTAGCATCACGTGGGTGAACGCCAGGGGCGAGATCCTGACGAGCGAGGTGGAAAGCGCGGAGGGGCGCGCCTTGGTTGGCGGGCTCGGGTTGCTCGGCGTCGCGACGGAGTTCACTCTGCAGCTGCGACCGAACTCCCGCACGGTTGTGGAGACGCGCAAGCGCCTAGATGATGGGAACATCGCGGAGGAGTTGATGAGAGTGACGGCGGAGGAGACGCCGCATGTCATTGCGTTCTGGCGGCCGGATTTCGGCACTTACAAGCTGGTTCTTTGGAGGCAGGTGGAGGAGGATGAGCCTGGAGGTCTTGAGCCGCCGTTTCACCCGAATGGAAGTATTGCGATCATCACGGAAATCGACTCGAAAGTCTCTGGTGCTTGGGGCGAGCTGATGCGACTCTGGGAGGAAGACGAAGCGGACGAGTCGGCTGCTGCGGACACGTTGAATAAAGGTGAGCAATCTCGAACCCCCACCATAGCCTCCTCTCCAAAGCTTTCTGCGAAACCTCTCCTCATCTTCTCTACATATCTGCACGTTACGAGAGATCCTCCGCCATAGCCAAACCCTAGCTCACTACTCTCCAAAATTATAACATCCATCTCCTCATCCTCGCTTCTTACATAAAGCGGACGTCTCAATGTTCCTGACACGATCTCCTCATCCTCCCCCGCCATAGCCTAACCCTCATAACTCTCCACAACATTCTTCAAAAAAAAATAGGTTCCGTCTCCACTCTTTAAACTGAAGTGTTTTTGGTGTGAAATTGTTGAGGTACTTTAGGGGCTAACGTCTATCTCTCGTCTCCAGATATCTGCACACTGAGCGAGGCCTTTCACGACGTCTCCATCTTCCACGACGCAGACGGCTCCCCTCTCGACCACGCCACCATCCCAACCAACCGCGCCATGGTGTCCCCCGACTGCTCCCCGTCCTGCTTCTTCAACATCCACCACATGCAGACCTTCCTGGAAGACACGGAGTTCACGATCAAGCTCTCGCACCTTCAAAGCTGGGTCGACGACGTCAAAACCATCGTCAAAGCACACCTCGACCGAAGCCAAGCGAATCTCGACCGTCGCTATGGCGTCGGGAAATCAAAGCGATGTTTGCCGCCAGGTTACTTCTGGTTGCGACTCGGGAGAGGCAACGAGAATCTTCTCTCGACGAGCTCCGGCGACGAGGAGGTTGTTTTCGTCCAGTGGATACATCTCGCGTCGGCCTGGCGGCCGGATTCGTCGACGAAGCTGGGCTCTGTTGCGGAGGCGCTGGAGCAGTTGACGCTGTGCAAATACAAAGGGAGGCCGCATTGGGGTAAAAACCACGAGCGTGTGTTTCGACACCCCGAGTGTGACGTGAGGGGTAACTTTCCCCCGGGTAATTTTGAGGAGTTACTACGGTTGCAAGAGATGCATGATCCTGGCAAGGTTTTTGAGCCGGTGCTCTTTCGAAGTGTGGTTGGAAGGGAGGGGCCGGCATATGGACCGCTATGCACCGCGCATTTTTGGTGTTATTGTAAAGAGGATGTGCATTGTCCCGTTGGACAAGCATGTCGGGGCGACGCGAGTTTTCCCGAGTATAAGGTGTGTAGGGTCGGTGGGGAGGGGAGTAGACAACATTTAGAGGATATTGCAGAGCTTTGAAATGATTGTATTATCATTGGAGCATTTATTTATGATAGTTTCACTTAGTTTCTTAAGTACGGGAAGTAAAATCGTACCGCTAATCTATGTTCTGTGGACATTGGGTCTATGGTGGAACAAATAGACATGTTATTTAAGGAGCCTTTGTTGGAGGCCAAAGTTATTTTTCTTCTTAGTTCCACTTACATTAGGTGTTTCACCAATGTAATAATCATTGTATATATACGAATAGTTTACTAAGAAAAAAATATTGATATTACTGATATAAGAGGACCTTTATTAGCAAACTTGGTAAAATTTGCCACCACATGTATTTAGTTGAAACAAACCGAAATCAATTAGTACAAGTGGTACTATTAGGAAAGATTAGTGAAGCAATGTTTGTCAAAGTAGTCATAGACTACTTTGTTCACCTTATATATTGTGGATTTAAAGTAATGTGGATTATTTATACCAATTTTCATCAAGCACATGCATGCCAATTTTTGAGACTAAACTCATTTTCTAGCACGTGTACCTCAGTCAAAGATTGCATGTATATTTCCAATTAGTGTCAAAATTCGAAGGACTCTACTACACACTACATAAAATGAATGGTGATTTGAATACAAATCAGGAGCACAAAATATTTGCTATCACAATGAATAAAATTGTTCATCTACAATGTGCTAATGATTTGATTTGTAATTTGCCAATTGTGAACCGTGAATCCCAAGAATATGTGCACAATTGACTCATTTAAAAATTTTTTTTTACCATATGCAGATAGTGCTAATAGTTGGAAATGACAGGTAGCTTGAGGTTTACTACATGAACCATGAAGTTGTCCTAAGGTTTACTTTATACTTATGAACAATGAAGTTGTTCAGGCAAAAAAAATGGATAATTCCATTGTAACATTTTAGGTTCATGGTCACGCTTTATAAAAATGCAATTTTCCAAGCCCTAGGGCTTGTTCAAAAGTATATACTGTAGTAGAACCAAATAAATGTAATCATGTATCAAAAGGTAGGTAGGTTGATTATTTTATACTCAAATTAGTCCTATATTTGAAATGCACTAATTTGAAATTTGGGTGCGTTTGCATATGGCATTCCATTCAAAGTTCATTTAACAAATTTGAATTCAAAATTATCTCATTTGGCCATAATAGAAAATAATATGAGCCTATTCCAACAACTTTGATTTTAGTGCATTCTTATGGTGTTTTCAGTCTAACTGTAGACTATGATTCTTTGATTCAACAACTATAGAGATATGTTTGTCTCTAGATAGAAAATCTAGAATTCTTGGACATTATCTTCAAAGCTTAAAATTAGGTCTTTTGGAACCTCAACTTCCTTAGTCACTTTGTCATTTTCCTCCCAATATGAACCCAAGTTTGTAGGCCAATCTCAAATTTAAAAAGCACATGGGACAATTTCAAAGTCCGTAGTATACATTGGCCTTGAGTTCAACTATAAGTTTTGAGCATGCGAATACATCCCTTTAAATTCAAATATAAATTGTTCATCTCTTAAAATTTTAAGCTCATTATATCCTACAGTTTAAACTCTAAACAAAACCAAACTTTGAGCTAAGTTTTTTAAAAAACTTAGCTAACAACCAATCAAAAGCTATACAACAATTCTATTGACATTGAATGACATCATTCACCAAACACTTCACATCAGCTACACTTAGAACTATTGCTAATATAGAGGGAAAATTTACAGTGTGGGAAGAAGTTTAATGAAGGTGATAATAAAATGGTATTTAAAAATGTAGACATAGTGTTTGTTCATACTAGGACATTGTTCAACCACTTGCGGCAAGCTTGCCAAATCCTTACAACCTAAAAGGGTTTTTGAAATTGAAAGGAGGTGACCCTGCATGCCATTGATTTGTCATAATTCCTACTCATCCATTCCATTCGTGCAAAATTGGGAGCATGAGAATCATCATGCTCTATTTCTTTCCCTATACAGATGTTAGTGAGCCTTTATCTTTTCATGGGCCTCTTCAAGAGAAACTTCAAGGAAAACTCTAGTCAATTAATAGACAATAAGGCTTCTAAATTAGATTTTTAGTAACTAGTTCAAATTCAATTTGTACCTCACAGATAAAAATCGTCTTGTAGGGGTAAAAACCACCATATGAGAAAAAACTACACATACTCAAAATACCATTATCGTACGCATCAGTTCCAACACCCCCCAAACAAACCAATTTTCATTCTTTAACACTGGGATTTGGACACAGAGGGTATCACCTAGGTATTACAAGAGTATCACCTAGATATTACAAGGCTATGACCTTGGCATCACATGGGTATCACCATAGCCAAATATTTGATATTTTCCAAATTTTCTGGACACCCTCCATTTACCACGTCAGGATATAAGAAGACACGCCATCAGTTTCCCAGATCAGGATATAGGAAGACACATCATCAGCATCATCGCCCCCATTCCAAGTGGGCTTTTCATGCATGCACCCAAGCTGCCGACCCCATAACAGTAATTTCAGTTCCTACCAAAATCACTGTAATTTAGATTGAAGTGATCTACACAAGAAGTGATGATGAATTGATGAGAATTGTGCCTTGATTCGCCATCGTAGTCAAAGGACGAGGCTTATGCAGCTGCTAGAATGATATGCCCCAGTGCCTTCATCATTATAAATCGCCGCTTTGCTGCATGTGTACGTCTCCTCGCTGCATGTGATCAGCGGAGGGGCGTGCACTGCGTGACTATGGTGGCCGTGGGGGAGCGTTTGCGGCCGCGTTGGTGGTCACTTTGCTTCTGGTGTGCCGGGCCGCGGCGACGGAGATGCCGAAGGTGTACAACACCGGCGGATCGGCGGTGGACGGGAAGTTGAACGTGCATCTGGTGCCGCACACGCACGACGACGTCGGCTGGCTCAAGACCGTCGACCAGTACTTCGTCGGCTCCAACAGCTCCATCCAGGTGAGGTTTGTCGCATTCGTCAGGTGTTTCGGAGGGTCTTTAGGGTTTGGAGATTCTTACCTTTGCGTTGTTTGGCCAGGTTGCGGCAGTGCAGTTTATTCTGGACTCGGTGGTGAACGCTCTCGAGCAGGATCCCAACCGGAAGTTCATTTATGTGGAGCAGGTCTCTTTTTGCTGGATTCGATTGCTCTATTGTTGCTTTCATTTGTTAGGGTTGCGAGATGATTTCGCGATCGTTCGAGTTCGTTTCCTTGGTTGAGTGGACGAATTTGAGAAGAATGATGATTGCGTGCAGGCTTTCTTCCAGCGATGGTGGAGGGAGCAGTCTCCAGCGAAGCAAGCGAGTGTGAAGAAGCTCGTCGATTCGGGGGAGCTGGAGTTCATGTAGGACATGCTGGATCCGAAGGAAACACACGTCCATTTCTCTTAGCCAATGGAGCTTGAAATTACTAAATATTTTCCTCACAAAAAATTTATGAGAGAAGAAAGGAACGAGTGTTCAATTATCTGCGGGTTTTTGACAGAAATGGAGGTTTCTGTATGCACGATGAGGCTGCCACACATTACGTGGACATGGTCGATCAGACGACGCTGGGGCACCGTTACATCATGGATCAGTTCGGAAAAGTTCCTCGCATCGGGTGGCAGATTGATCCTTTCGGTCATTCCGCTGTGCAAGCTTACCTTCTCGGTGCCGAGGTTCGATTTTCAGCGGAGCTGGCTCTTGTCTTGTTCTGCAAATGGCTATAGATAGTAAGCTCTTGGAGGTTGGCGTGTAATTTTCGACCCTGTGATGGCATTTATTATTGCTGTTGCAAACTTGACGCAGGTTGGATTCGATGCATTCTTTTTCGCACGCGCTGATTACCAGGATATCATCAGGCGTCGCAAAGAGCGGACCATGGAGGTCATATGGCAAGGTTCGAAATCCTTGGGAGCATCTGCTGAGGTGGGTAAAGTTGTGCTGCTGGTAACACTGAACCCTTGTGCTGCTAAAGATTGTACCTGAAACAATCTGTTGGTCTAGTAGCTTTGTAGCGGATAGGAGTGCAGAACTCTATGAGAATTACTGTATGAACTTTAGCTTACATCAGATCTACCCGGATCTTTCTTTCTTTTCTTTCGAAGAAACTTTCCGAGCTGCTAATGGCGCTTGTCAACAGATTTTTGCTGGATTGCTGACGCACCACTACGAGCCACCTCGTGAATTCAACTTTGGTATCGATTCTGCTACCTCCCCAATTCAGGCAAGCATCCTTCTGGTCTCTCAATCTTGGTTCGTAACCAAAACAGATTTTGTGCTCGGTTCTTCTAACGATCTTTCTTGAATTTTTGTTGAAGTAGGACTATGTTAGAGTGATGTGGTTGGTATGCTACCTGCTAGGTGTGACGTATAGCATTTCTCCCTTCAATTTATTGACTCGTTTATCGGGCAATTGTGCAGGACGATCGTAGGCTACATGGATATAATGTTCCACTATCAGTGGATCTTTTTGTCCAGTACGTCAATAATCAGGCAAGACATCATGAGATGAGCGGGTTTTTCGATATCTTCAATTTTGTTTCTCATTGTGAATGACACAAATATTGAAGTGAGGATCTGACCGAAGTATTACTATTTTATAACAGAGCAAAGAGTTTCGAACAAATCACATCATGTGGACAATGGGTGACGACTTTGCATATGAGAATGCCAACACTTGGTTTAAGCAAATGGACAAGCTCATTCACTACGTGAATAAGGTACTTATTTTTTTGAAATCAACGGTTATCATATGTGTTGTGGGCTTGACGAGTCAACCTGATTCCTTGGAGTTTATGTTTGTTTTGATCTGTTTGCAGCATAAATCTGAAATGCATGTTTGCATATTAGGGCATGTTGCTTGTTAAGTTTACTCAAGTGGCTTACGTATGAGTTGCTGTAGATTCACTGTGAGTGATATTTTTGCAGGATGGCCGAGTCAATGCATTTTATTCTACTCCATCAATCTATGTGGATGCTGTTAATGCTGCGAATGCGACGTGGCAGGTGAAAACTGATGACTATTTTCCGTAAAGCACTCTTTCACTTCTGTTTGGCTAAGTTTTTCGGAAACTTGTAATTGCATTCGTGGATGAACAGAATTACTGCTTAGAGCTAGTATGACATTGATGCTTGCAGATGTTGTAGCTTTCATGCTTCATTGTAGAGGTACATTGCCAGTGGTAGCCCGAGATAAATGTTTTAGGAAGGTACTTGCAGCTTTGCGGGCTGTTTAAGCAATCTAATGAAGCGAATTGGAATGCTGTATCTCTTAAGCGCATCATTCGAACACTGTGTTGTCAATCTGCAGGTACTCTGACTGCCCGCATTGCTTTTGGACCGGATATTTTACAAGTAGGCCAGCACTCAAAGGTTACGTGCGGAAGCTTTCTGGGTTACTTCAAGTGAGACACTCCTTATTAAATCTCTCATTGCTTGAAAATTCACAAAATTCACAAAACAGGTTGTCGTGTGACCTTGGCGTAGCTAAAAGAAATCTTCATATTTTCTTGATGTTTTCAATTAAGGAGTAATTTCTTCTGGCGAAGCAAAGATTGGTTAGTGTTTAGTGGTGGGCACTAGTTGGTTGAAGCCATTGTAGCTATAGTTCAATGATCTCCTTCGTATTGTCCGCAGGCTGCCAGACAAGTAGAGTTCTTGGTCGGAAGAAAACCTGCGGGACCAAATACGGACAGCTTGGAGGAGGCAGTTGCAATTCTGCAGCATCATGATGGAGTGAGTTACACCAAATAGTTCTGCACCGTCAAGGATGCGGATGGTTGATTGACCCTTGTTAACCACAGTAGAATATGTTAATTACTTGTGCTTGGCGTTGTATATTGGAACTATTGGAGGGTTATGACACGGTTCCTAGCAGTCGCGGCAATCTTTATATTTCTTCGATTACTGAAAAACTGAATTTTTTTCTTTCATTCTACGATATCGTGCGTCCACAGCGTGCAATACAAACTACTAAATTAGTAGTGTGTATATTAAGGTTGTTCACCTAAGGGTGATTGGCTGCAAAACTCTTCTAATCTCTGTTAATGTCTTCTAGGTGAGTGGAACAGAGCGACAACATGTTGCTGATGACTATGCAACACGGTTGGCAACGGGGGCTTGTGAGGTAGTGTGGATATGCGGTTTTGGACCTGGTTATTGTCAGACATAAGAGGCATTTCCAACAGTTCTGATTCTGTTTCTTGAAAAAGAACATGTAGTGACGTTACTTTTGGGTGTAGTGAAGAATAGCTACTCAAACATGAATTTTCTATGGTCATGGTCTGTTTTATCTGACTCACCTTCTAACTCCACAGATATCGTCTTTTGCCTAAATCTTGCATAATCAGGCACGTAGCACCAAGTGCTTGGATGGTTATATTGGTGTACTTTGTGAGACACTTGTTTTGCTTTGGCTCTATCTCTAGTAAATCTCGTTTGTGAAGATGATTCTCCTAACCTTTTTTTCGTTTTGCCAATTATAGGCAGGGAAGGTTTTCAACAAGGCTTTGGCATCCTTAATCAGTACGAAGGCGTCTGAATATGCTCCACTAGTTGACGAAGAGACCAGCTATAAACCCGCTCTGAGAGAACTCAAGGATACTTCGTTTGTACCATCTTTCCTCAGTTCAGACTTGGAACTAGTTCAGGTACTTCTTTCTTCTAGTCTCAGGATCAAACTCCAATTATTTTTCTCTTTACTCGTTATATTACATGGCGTGGATCTCGAACCAGGCTCATGTCGTAGGATTAAATAATTTTGCCAAATGGCGCTTTGAATTCTTAAATCCGCAACGCAGGAGGAATACTGAACTGTTGACATACCTTTGACATGGATGAAATCTGATTTAAGTGGTTATATATGCTCAAAGTTTGATTTTCATGAAACTATCTCTTGATCTGCAGTGCAACCTGCTGAACGTGAGCTACTGCCCACCTACTGAAGTGGATCTCAAGTCCGGGAAAAGCTTTGTAAGTTGTCTCTCAACTTGCAGAAATTTTAAGTCATTTACTTATTCTTTAGATCTATTGCAACATTCATCATATTGATATAATTTGAACTTGTTCAATTTTACAGGTAGTGGTAGCGTACAATCCCTTGGGATGGGAACGGGAAAGCTTTGTGCGAGTTCCGGTAAGTTTCGCGTGTCAGTCTTTTGGTCTGTTACTGCTCAATGAAACGTGTGTTGATTACTAACAAAAATTGGACTCGATTTTTATAACGTCTTTTTTGCATTTGAGACACTTACAGCTTTCCGTTCTGTTCTGATGTTGAAGTACGATTTAGAATATCCAGAAAACTGCTGACTCTGGATGCCAGTGCAGGTTTCAAGCTCGAAAATTGTAGTGATTGATGCGGAAGGGAACGCGGTTTTGTCTCAGTTGATTCCTGTCACTGAAGCTGACCGCCAACTACGAGATAAATACGTCAATCTTCACGAAGGAGTTTCTGCTGGTGCGGCTCCAAAATTCTTTCTGGTGTTTGCAGCGGCAGTTCCTCCTCTCGGCTACACTTCTTTCGTAGTTCAGCCAGCTTCTTCGAGCAGTAGTAAGTTACTTTCAATCTTTTTTCTGGTAAAAACTACGATTCTGATAGTAGGCATCTTGCAGCGTCATATTTTGTGGTCTTCTTGCCTGTAACGTTGTGCTTCTATTGTTCGCAGATATGGCCAAGATATCATCTTACGAAGCGCGAAGGGCTCCTCGCAGTGTTCATTTGAAATCAAACAAGTTACATCTTACCTTCTCGAAAGATACAGGGTTGTTAACTCAAATGACAAACAAAAACACCGGAGTATGTTAAGCTGTTTCACCATCCTTCATTGTGCTGTATTAGAAAACTCTTCTGTCACTTGTTTACTTGGTTCTTGGGTTTATAATTTCGGATTTAATTGCCTTCACAAGCTCCTGATAGAAGCAGTGGCTTGGTTAGGTATCAACTCGTATGGAACAATCCTATTGCTGGTACAATGGGAGTAGTGGCAGAACTGAAGAAGATCTGAATCAGGTACGTATCATAGTTCTGCAATTTTCTTGCTGCTTGGTGTTCACTTAGTGCACAGGATGTGTTTTGACACTTGTTGTAACGCATCGTATTGAATGCTGCTTGCAGGCTTCTGGTGCTTACGTTTTCCGACCGAACACATCTGAGTGCTTCTCATTTGAGGATTCGCAGAAATTGGTGAGCTCCTTTTTTTCCAAGTCTAAAGTGACACCTTCCTGAATGACAAAAGAGTGCCTGCAGTTTGATCAGTCAGTTTGTTGTGAGAGACAGTTCAACTGTCCGACCAAAATGCAATGTGGCTGTGCAGGTGACAGTTTTTCGAGGGCCCTTAGTAGAGGAAGTCCACCAACAATTTTCACCCTGGATCTCTCAGGTTAGTATCTTGACCGTCTCTGTCAAAGTGGGACTTGCATGACTAACAACAGAAGTTTGCCCCAGAATGTGCTCCAAATAGCTCTTGCGGAAGTGTAACTCTTTAATGTTTCAAAGGGAACAGAGTGTAATTTTCAGTTACTATGTCACTGCAAACCAAGCCAGAGTTGAAGTCTCTTCGGAATTTTCATGTTGTATGTCAATGTATCTCATTATCAACTTCGCCATCGTCCAAGACACTGGGGTTTTCGAGCAATGCTATGCGGAGGTTGCGGACTCTGACATGGACTTTTCATGAATCTTGTCGGGCATCTTGTGCAGGTCATCAGGGTTTACAAGAATGCCGACGAAGCTGAGGTTCAATTTACTGTGAGTTCCTGGAGCTTGAAGTGCTCTAGTATTACCAGACTTGAAAGTCTTGCAGAGATAATTTATAAAAAGTTTGAGTCTTACATTCTGTTGTGAGCCAGTCTTGATCTGAATATTAAGAAGTACTGAAGTGTGAATTCATTCTGCCAGGTTGGTCCTATCCCTGTTGATGACAGCAATGGCAAGGAGATAGTTACAAAACTAACGACACCTTTAAAGACAGAGAAAACTTTCTACACCGACTCCAATGGCCGGGACTTCCTTAAAAGGGCAAGTCACAGCGCACAATAAACAATGCTTGATTTCAAATTATTTGGGTGGAATATATTTTTCAGTGAGTTTCTTTTGTTTTTACGTGGTACTGTATTCCCATGAATATTAGTTTGGATGGGATGGTTGAGTCAGTTTCTGCTCCTTGTAAAGGCACCTCGCTCCTTAAAGCTCAGTCATCAGGCAAGAAAACACGTTGAAGATATATATATCTGTTAAACAGCTTTGATAGTAAAAATATTGGTTGCAGGTGAGAGACTACAGACCAGAGTGGGATCTAGAGGTGAAAGAACCTGTTGCAGGCAACTACTATCCTGTAAGCTTCTCAGTCTCACTTGTCATGAATGCTTTTCGTTGCTCTTGAGTCGAATAATTCATATTAGAAAGCAGGTTTACTGGCAGGTTGAAGGACTTGTTTTTCTCGGCCTGCTTTTTTACTTGGTTATATCCGTAGGATATCAATGGGATAGCTGGATTACTACAATTGAATTCACAAAGTTACAAAGTTTTGAATGACTATGTTGTTCTTTCCACTCATGATTATGGGAAAGTGAAATTGTCGATTTCTGGTTTGGAGCATTGAAGTGGTCATTGTTTGTCTTGGGATTTTGGGGGCAGTTGAATCTTGGAATCTACATGAACGATACAGAAACAGACCGATCGGTGCTTGTGGACCGAGCATTAGGTGGCGCCAGTATTGCGGATGGCCAATTGGAGATCATGTTACACAGGTACCTGATCTTTGAAGTTGAAATACGTTACTGGTTTTAGGCAAGTGCCAATATATGCAGTCGCGTGCCGGACGACGTTTTGGAGGGCCTCACACGGGGTTTCCTCGTAGTCTCTTGGAGCAGGCTAGTGACTTTTTTGTATGATGGTCACCAGAGCCTCATTGCAGGGAATATGGGGTGAATTAGAAACCAGTTGGACTAATCTTTATTCTCTTCGACCATGGTTGTAGGCGCCTTTTGCATGACGACGGCAGGGGCGTGGGCGAGGCGCTGAATGAGACAGTCTGCACAAGTGATAGTGCATGTGAAGGCTTAACTGTGAGATCAAAACATTTCTTTCTTTTTGAATAGCTACTTAGGTTGTTGTACATATGTGTAATATTTCCCAGGCGCTGCTTTTTCTCTAGCTTCTTCTAGACACTAGACCGTTTTCGCATTCCCTTCATCAGAAGGTAGTATGGACAAACAATCGCTTATAAACGTGGTCCCTACTTCGGAAACAGGTGCAAGGGACGTTTTATATTAATACCAGTCCATCCGAGGAAGCTGCTCAATGGCGTCGCATCAAGGGTCAACAAATATTGATGCCTGTACAGCTGACTTTCTCCTTGTTAGAGGTATATTGTGACTCGCTCTTCTCGGTGAACACTTGTCTTATGGGTAGGAGGAGAGTCAATTCCTGATATGGGGCTTTGATGTATGTCGTTTGGGTCGTACATCGGTTTGGTAATGTAATGCTTTTCTGTGAGCAGGATGGCAATAAGGACATCCTCCGTTCACCAAGCTTCTCGGCTCTGAAGAAGGGCTATGAACTGCCACTGAATATCGCCATTATGACTCTTCAGGTACCAACTGCATGTTTCGGCTTACTCTTGATATTTGGGTGGTCTATTTCAGTGTGCAACGGTTTTCTTGGATATGTCTACTTCCCTGTCAATAGTTCTCAATATCCGTGATGGGATTGCAGGAGATGGTTGATGGCCAAGTGCTTTTAAGAGTCGCCAACATATTCGAGGTATGTACCCAGCAATATTAGTGAATCTCACGCTGGAAGACTTAACATGCCTGAACTATTACTCCAGATCTATCAGAGTTTATGCTCTGGAAACAGCGATTCGATTCCTAGTGCGAGCAGTTACAGCGCGTGTAAGTGTTACTTTACCGACCTGTTTCTTCAACTATGTGTGTGACAGGCTGATGAGAGTGAGAAGCTGTCGAAAACTACCTCTGTCGACCTGTCCAATCTTTTTCCTAACAAGAAGGTGCAGTATCTGCAATCCTGACTCCTTTCATGGCTCCCTTGAGAAGAAGATAGTGTTTGTATCAGTCATATTTGACAGAAATTTAAGCTTCGTTTCTAAGCTTGCATTTCTGAGGTGTGCGAATATGACTAATTTGCAGATCAAGGGCATCATAGAAACCTCTCTTACAGCAAACCAGGGGAAGTCGAGTATGAAGAAATTGAAGTGGAATGTTGAGGGGAATGAAGCGAATCAGAAGGGTATCCTACGAGGTCGTCCAGTGCTCGAGGAAGATACCAACGTGGAGATTGCGCCAATGGAGATCAGAACCTTTTATATCACTCTCTGAACATAACTCAAAGTACCAATGAACAATGGTCTCAGCCTGTAAGGTGTGTCCTCGCAGAGCGACCTTATCGATACAGCATCAATCAGTGTAAGTTCTCTTTCGTCTTTTGTACATCTTAGAGCCCACCGCCGGGCTTGTCACTACAAGCAACCCTGTCGCTACTCACTCCAAAAGTGTCGCCCTTCACTTACGGTGAACGTAGAAAGGGTGCTTTTTTCTTGTTTTTTTGTGTCCCGACTGACTCACCAACTTCTAAAGTAATTGAACTAAAGTAATTGAACTAGTAAGTGAGGGGCGACAGGGTTGCTTGTAGTGTGACGATATAGGAAGCATTCTGGTGTTTGAGGCTGAGAACATCTTCATGATTTCAGTGTCCGACATGTATGCCTCCACGTGGGGAACCACCGTTCAACTTTTTGGGAACTTGGGGTACTACTGGGGAACTTCAGCTTGCATGGGGTAGGGCCCAGGAGCATTGAATGCGGTGCATCTCATTCTTGTAGGAAAAGGTAGAATGTGATTTTTGGAAGTTCTATTCTCGAACATGAAGAAATTTCGTCTTGTCCAACACCATATTCCAATTGGCTTTCCCCTTCATAGCATCTCCATAGCGAGACGGAGAACCGGTAGAATCACCTGATTTGGCGTTTTAGTGTCAAACCAAGGGCTCCAAAACGGGGAACCGATGCACTCTTTTCCAGGGATTCGGTGCGTGTAGCAAGGAAAATGTGCAATCTGCCGGGAGCACCTAGGTTTTGGTGTGTGGTTTCAACTGATAAGGAACTGACAGGTGTTGTCCTTCCATTGCTGGCAGCAGCGTCCGCTTTTCCAAACATGTACAACAAATGATTTTCCCTGCCCAAGGCACAAGAGACAATGGGCGACATCATGCAGTAGGTTTGTTCCCACCAAGACCATCCCGTAGCTTCTCACGGCAAGAAACCGTTTCCCTGGCCCCAATACCCACTTTCGGCTGTTGTCGTAGTGCAACCAAAACCCTCTTTGCAGTTCATAGTCCCCGCCTTCTCCGTTGGTTCTCCGCCCTAAGCATGAGTTTTTCTCTGCTAGGGGTAGAGATGCTCTCATGAAGCACTTTTAGAAAAACACTACTGTCGTTTGTCATTTGTTGCTTCAAAGTTGCTCGTTTGTGGCTCCGAAGGATGAGTTCTAGCTAGGATATTTTACCATATAGTATCGCGTCTAAACATCGTGAATGGATTTGCCTCAATACCCCGGTGGAGCATTGCACCGAGCCTCAGGTTTGGGAGGGTAGGGACAAAACCGGCCCCTATTTTTATGTTGGAGGGGGCTCCTATTTGATCATATGGGGGCATCCGAGGATAAATGGTCATATATTTGTCCACAAAAATTCCCAAAAAAGTCTCTAGAGCCCCGAAAGTTAGAAGGCTAGGAAAAATGGACCCACCCAAGGTTGATACTTGGTGCAACGCTCGATCAGGGTAAATAGGGAGATCCCTATACTAAGGGCCAAACCACACAAGAGGAAAGGCAGTGAGTTGGATGACTCACATTGGTTCAAATTAGCAAGTGGTTGCCACATGAGAGGAAGTAAGGGGAGTGGCAAGAATGACATGGAACAACTTTGTAGCTTTGGAATTTGCATTGGATGTTGCTTTGGAATCTACATGGCAATGACTTGGCACAATAATTGCATGCGAAAACTACCAGGCACTAGTGCCTCGAAGTCCACAATGTAAGGAGGAAAAGAATATTTTTGGTGCCACTAGTGCCATGTTGGAGGAAGTTGTGAAACTTCCTCCCCCTCCCGTGTGATAAGGCCCTAAAGTAGTTCCATGTCGGAAAGCGCGTTCAGAAGTCTGCATTCCGACATTGTAATACATTTCTACACTAAATTTTCCGACACTGAAATACTTTACTATAGAAGAAGTCTGTACCGATTTTTCCTTTTCTGTTCGCCAGATTCCCAAGGTGGCCTCTAACACAACTTCCCTCCAGATTATTGCCGAACCAGCGTTTGACAGCAATGCTCTTCACTGTATTTTCGGCCAGAAAAAAAAATATTTGTCTGCACCGATTTTTGAAGGTTCTTGTAGGGATTTGGAGCTGGTTTGGAACAGAACCCAGAGAAAATGGATCGTTCACGCGTCTTCCAACAAATTTTGTCGTCAAGGAACCTGGTATTTGTTGGGGGAAATCAAAGCAGCATTTCAGAAGCTCAGTTGGAGCTCAGTACTGGTGCCGGATTGAGGAACTCTCTAGTGAAGGTATTGACTCGCATTCTGGATCTGAGTTACTTGCACATTGAGTGTGGTCGTTCACGTAATATCCATGTTTGGATCCAGTCTTTCCAAACTTGCGGAAGCGTCGTTTCGATGTTGGAGCTGCAACTGTGTCGGTACAAGCTTCAGAGAGTTGTCCGCGTGTTTTGTTTTTGACCTGGTTCGTGTCATGTCACATACGTTGTTTATTCAGTCTCTCTGTTCATCTGCTTGGATTGTTTGGGATCAAAAGAGTGTCTAGTCACAGTTTGGAAGACTTGGGTGTTCACTAGGATCTGTTGCCCTGTAGTTGTGTTACATTGGGTAGATTGTTTTACAGGTTACATGGCCAGCTCTCTGTCAAGATACCCCGGCTTACGTAGAATGCTCTGACTGGCAGGAATTTAGACATACACCGTCTCGGGGAACCAGAATGGCTCCGCTCGATGAATGACAGTGATAGACGAAGTGGGGTGGCAAGTTTTTTACTTCGCTGAAGCTGCTTCTGCGCCTGATCCTTGACGAGCACCGAAGATTTGGTGTGCAAGTACTTGAAGGACGGTGTGGCGAAGAAGATTCGAATTTGCCGACAGTCGCGGATTCAGTGGACGGTGAAAGGTACAATCACCCTTTGATGGCAATGATTTTACTTAGTTATCGCAAATATGTTAGTCGCAGTTGGACTTGTGAGTGCTGTTAGATTTGATCACGTTGTAAGGAAGTATGGATTCTGCACCTGTTGTGATGAAGTAAGTGTTTGCACCTGAGGATTCTCAAATATCACCCACCTGGTGTTCACTTGCCTTGAGAACGTCTTGAAAGAATCTTGTGAAAGTCTGAAGTTTATGGTCCAGATGAGTAGGGTGGGTTCTTGGAAAGCTTAAGTATTGAAACGTTGTTTTTCAGTCTCTCGATGGTCAGCTTCTCAGTATCAAGTTCACAAGCAGATTCATAACTCAGCCCGCAATTCCTCACCGAATACGTTTGGTCGCTTTGGGAAAACGTCAGTTCAGGTTTGTCGTCATCGTTACATGAGTTGTGCATGACTACTTTGGAAAAGTATAGATATCCGCAAAGTAGCTGGAAGTTTTGCTGTAAGTTTAATAAGGTATTAGTGTTAGTTGGTCCTCATTCGGTAAGAGTACACAATAGTCAAGGCACTCTGTCCAACATCTACGGTAGCTTTGACGGTCCTCGAATAGTAAACTCCGCTGGGTATTTGCAACTCAAAGTGTAGTTCTCGCCGCCTAACTCCTAACCTTTAAGGATATCTCTTACATGTCAGTTCAGATCGTCTTTGTTTCGTAAAAATATGCAGTATTATATGTGGTTCTGTCGACGGTTGATGGAATTTATCTTTTCTTCGTACTTCTCAGAATGGCTGTGGAACAGAGATGTACACATTCATGGTCGTTCAGTCCACCAGAAATCTACGCATGATCTTTCAGCTTCTACTTACTTTTCGGGTGTCTGAGCATTTGACCTTTTTTTCTGAACATATCTGCTGTTGCTCGTATTACAGACTTTTCATCTTTCCAGTGGAAGGATGGCTTCCATCGCTGCTGCCCTGGAGATCATTCATAGCGTCAAGCGTACAGCTGAAAATGTGTGCGTTAACAAGGCGCAATGCAAACGGCTTGCAGAACGATTTGGTGTGGTTGGAAAGGCGTTGGAGGGCTTGAAAGGGAAGCAATATGATGATACGGTCTTGGAACCGATCGTGGCTGTGCTGGAGAAAGGAAAGTCACTCGTAGAATCTTACGAAGACGAACGGAATGCCATCAAAAATGTTCTCTACCGAGCAGAGAACTGTGCAGCCTTCAGGGAAGTTCACGAAGAAATCGACAGTCTGGGAACATACCTGGACTTGGACCACGCCGATATTAAGGGTGAGCTGAAGACATCCCAATCGGAGAAGAATGTGTTGCTCAATTCCGATGCCAAGGTCGATCGAGAGGAGATGCTTCCGAATGTGCAGAGAGCCATCCCCAAACGAAGCGGAAGCTCGGTGGAACGAGCTGTGGGTGATGTGAGGAACATGGAGGAGGCGGTAACTGACAAATGTTTCAATGCAGAATCGGATGCAGAACTAAGCTACCTCGACATTCCTTTTAAATCTGCGATTACACTCAAAGGCGCCATAAAGGAGCTGAAGCCTTTCAATCGAAGGAAGTCCAAAGGAGACGCGCACTTGGTTGATAAGGCGCTTGTGGAGAAGGGCACATGGAATGGCATTGACTGTGCCGTGAAGGTGTTCAAGTCTGATGAAGGTCACTGGAACAAAGAGGAATTGCGCAAGGAGATCGCATCTTTAGTGAAGCTCCGTCATCCTCACGTCACGCAGCTTATTGGCCGCTCGGAGCACAACGGCAACACGTATGTCCTGTATGAGTTGATGGACTCCGATCTGCGAGTGCTGATAAATGCTCGCAAGAAGAAGAATGCTTTGCCCAATTTATTGCAGGACAATCGACCTTTTAGCCGCACCAGAGAGGTTAGCATCATAACGCAGATTGCGAGAGGAATGTTCTACTTGCACGAAAAGGGGCTTGTGCACGGTGAACTGAAATGCACCAACCTGTTGGTGAAACAACTTGGCAAGCACATCGACGTGAAAGTTGCCGACTTCCACTGCTCGAGGCAGCTGGGAGAGGAGCGGACCACGAAGTACAAGCCAGCCCACCGTGAACGGTGGATGCCTCCAGAGGACTTCCAATACGTAGTGGATCATGACTTGAAACATCCATCGGACGAATTGCTGATGAACGGAGATGTCTACAGCTTCGCAATGACTTGCTATGAAGTTGTAACGGGAAAGTACCCTTTTGATGGCGTGCCAGCTGAGGAGATCGAGGAGAAGGTCAAGCGGGGAATTAGGCCGGATCTTCCGGAGGCTTTGAGTGAGGACTTGAAGAATCTCATCGCGAAGTGCTGGCACCAGGACCCGGAGCAGCGACCAAGCTTTCAGGATATCTGTTATGTCTTGAACGTTGAGGCAGTGCACCTCATGTCCCAGGTTGAGAAGTTGTTGAGCTGTTTTGGTTTTGGCCATCATGAAGAGCCAGTTGGAGACATGCTTGCTGGTAAACGCTGGGATGACATCTTTTCCCAAGCGAATGCGCTCAGAGCGATATCTAGCCAAAGAGTTGACGATGCGGCACAGACTCTGCCGCATTACATGAAGATAAAGCCCACCGACTTAAAACCAGCGCGTCTACTTGGGTCGGGTGCCTCTTCAGAGGTGTACGAAGCTAAGTGGATAGGGTGCAGATTTGCAGTGAAATGGCTCAAAGTGGATCACGTAGACAAACTCCGAGACGAAGTGAGCATCATGATGAAGCTGCTTCACCCACACGTGGTAAGACTGGTGGGCTTCTCCGTGCTGTTCAACCGGTGCGCCATTGTGATGGAGATGCTGGACATGTCTCTCCGGGACTTGATGAATATTAACCGGATCAAGGAGCCTAAACATCATATCCCTTTCACAGAGCCTGAAGCGCTGGGTATCATTACAAAACTGGCGCTGGGGATGGATTTCTTGCATTCTCAGCATGTGACACACGGGGATCTCAAGTGCGCGAATGTATTGGTTCGTAGCGCAAACTCTAAATTGGATGTCAAGATCGTGGACTTCGGCCTGTCTCAGTTCCTTGATTCACCTTCTTGCCGGCCCCCCACAGTTGGTTGGTGGCGAGCACCGGAGATTATTGCCGACGAAACATCCAAGCAGCATGTGGTCATCGACTACAAAGCAGCAGATGTCTACAGCTTCGCAATGACTTGCTATGAGGTCATCACTGGCAAGATGCCCTTCCACGATGTCAACTACTACAACGTTGCTCGAGACTTAGCCTTGGCTGGAGGGGGCCCCAAGCTAGACAATGTCCGAATGCGGCCAAAGCTGCGGGATCTCCTCGTTGAATGCTGGTCCCTGAGCCCCCACATGAGGCCGAAGTTTGCTCAGATATCAAAGAGACTCGTTGAAATGGCAGCGTAGAGGCAACATGACTACCTGTTGGAGCAGCTGGGTGGCTTTTTTCTGTACTTTTACTTCTGTCCATAATTTTGTATTATTTTTTAAAAATGCGGCTTGCATTTTTCAATTAAGCAACATTGCCACCCCCATAAACAACAAAAACCCATAGCCAACGCCTATAAAATTGGGGTATATCAAACCGTCTTCCATCCCATTACCACCAACTTAGCTCCAAATGGAGGTTTGCTATTAGTCAAGACCCTTACTTTTGGTCGTTGGTTGTGGGGGTTACCTATTGCTGGCCACCCACTAAACATGGCTGCACAGTTTGAAAATTCATAACTAATTCAGTTTTCATCGAAAAAATATGAAATCACTTGGGTTGGAGTTGTAATTCTATTGGCTATCACTGAAAAATAATAGTATAAATATCTCCTCTCTCCATATATGCACATTCCTTAACTTGTCAGTTTTAGGGGGGCTTACCTTCTATTTGGACCTGTTGTTATATTCCGGAAAAACGGTGGAGTGTACTACGCCATGATATGCATACCATTCCCACAGCATATGAATCACCATTTTCAAATTGACACTGTCACTTTTCCAAGTATAGCAATACATTATTATAATAAAGAGCTTTATTTGTATAGAGTGTTTTAAATTTGTATGAAGGTTCTTATCTTAACCTTTAAATGTCATAAGGTGCCACCGGTGGCCATAGTATTCTACATGTATGGTGTCGTATTTGAACATGATAAGGTTTACGTATTGAAATGACCTTCAAATGAAAGATGATAGTTGAAGAATCTTCAATCCAAAGGTGTAAGTCTTGCTAAATTTTGATACAATTCTTGTATTCTACAAAGTAGAATATGGTAAAGGCACCCAATTCAGATCACTTAAGCCAGTTGGGGACTCAAATGACATTGTACAGTACAACAATATTAAATAAATTATTTGTGAATAATTAATAGAGCATTATTGAAAATTTGTTGAAAATGCCATTACATAGCTTCTTATATCAAGAATTTTGATGATACACAATATTTGCGCACAAACTTCAATTTAATTTAATTTAAATTTTTTGGGTGCAATTTCAACAATTTTGCATACAATGGCGGCCTTTGTACTCAAGTGCACATCAACATGCCTTAGAAGAGACTATGGCAGAGAATAGCTCTCAATCAAATTTAATAATTTTTGCTCAGAGGAAGGAAACGTATTTTTCTACATTACAAATAATTTTAAGTCCCTTTTGAGAGACAACATGAATTAAGCTCTAGTTGATTTTATACAATGACCAATATTGAGAAGGTTGATGCCCTATATAAGGGATGGCAAGCTATTGACAAAACATATGAAACTTTTACTTAGGAGAAAAAAATCGAAAAGAATTAAGTATTATTTGTATAAGGTGTGTGTTGTCTCTTAGACTAGTTCAATTAGTTCTATAGACTGTTGTGATTTGGCACTGCTAGCTAGAAATCTCATCTTTAGCTAAGTTGAACACTATGAGTGATTAGATGGAGTCCACATTTTATTGTTTTAAAGTTGAGCCCTTGTCTTTGTTCTTCCTTTTCTAGTTCATACCTTCATTACCATATTCAATGGTCAAGTTCTAGTATTCTAATAGAGTTTTTCTGAAAGTTAAGGGAGGTAACTCCACATGCCATCCCATATTGTATGATCTTATGATAGTAACTGGGACCACATGGACCACATAGACCACATGGACAGGGTGACATGGCTTGGAAAGAGTGTGGAGAACCATTGGTCAGCTCTTTGAGAACTTGGGGTACTATGGAGGAGCTTTAGCTTGCATAAGATAAGGCCCAAGAGCATTAATTGCCATTACTACTTAAGCATTTCATTGGTGCAAAAAAAGGGAGCATGAACACAAAATGATCTATTTTGGTGCATAAAAAAAAATCTCACCCTGCCTTTCCCCTCTCTATCCTTTTTGGAAAGAACTTTCAGGAAAACTCTAATGTGAAATAAAGAATTAAACCTAACTATAGATTCTTGACCAAAACGAGTGTACAATATTTCCATAAAATTAGAACTCTTTACATGTTATAAGTCGGGAGTAGAAACTTCATAATACATACAAGGTTAGAACATATAACACTTATAAAACTTGATCTCAATAATTGGTAACACGTATATTTTCATCCAATGGGAAAATTTTCATCCAAAACAAACACCCTAAGCCCTAAACTAGGTTTCACCCGACGAGTTTTACTGCCCCTGCTCCTGTTTACTACCGACTTTTCCAACTTCAACACTCAACAAAATAAAATCAATGAAGTAAGGAACGTGAGATGTCACAACACTTAACATATAACATGCAGTAGTGTAAATTTTTAGGGAGCGTAATGCCCATAACACATGAAATTCTAACACTTAAAGAGGTCTCTATGCAAATGGGGTGCATAGATGTGTGAAGAGCCAAGGCGAAGTGCGGAGCGAGGTCCAGAGCGGGCTTGAGGACGTGAAAATTGGCGCCAGCCTGAAAGGAAGCCGAAACCGGCCCGCTCGGCTCCTGGCACAGCGTCTCTGAGAAGACACTCCTCAAGCTCTCTCTCTCTCGATTCTCGCAGCCAACATCGTACCACGCACTCTCATCGTTGCCGCTCCTCATCGCCATCGTCGCATTACGCATTTTTCTTATACCTGGACTGCCTAGGCTTCCTTCGAACACAAGTTCAACTAGCCACGATCTGAGCGCCATGGGGATCAAGGTGATGCCTCTCCCATTTCTCCTGCCTACCCCTAAACCTGCATGCCCCGCTTTTTCTTTTTTCGTTTTGTTCCTGTGTTCATTTGGGGTTTGTGGCGTTTACTCTCATGGAATTGCGCTCAGGGGTTGACGAAGCTGCTTGCCGACAACGCTCCTGGCGCCATGAAGGAGCAGAAGTTCGAGAGCTATTTCGGCCGCAAGATTGCCATTGATGCCAGTATGAGTATATATCAGTTTCTGGTGAGTTCCTTTTTTTTGGATGGATTGGTTTTTTGAATGTGTATGCTGCTTGCTAACATGCTCTTATTTGGGTTCACTCATGGATGGCGCTTTTTGTGCAGATAGTTGTTGGGCGAACTGGAAGTGAGATGCTTACTAATGAAGCAGGGGAAGTGACGAGGTGAGAGTTTTTTGTGATTGTTTTGGGGAGAGAGGTGTTTGATGATGGAGCTTGTTGGATGTATGGGTTTAGGGTTTTGCAGGGCCCACGTCTAGTGAATTTCCTCACTGACTTCAGATGTTGTACTTGGTGGCAGCCATCTGCAGGGCATGTTCAACAGGACGATTCGAGTGCTGGAGGCCGGCCTGAAGCCTGTGTATGAAATCACCCTTTCAAGCCTGTATTGCGATACGTGTTGATCATACCGTAGTTGTAGTATTTTGTGAACTTCATTTCTTTTGTTGAGTCACTGGAATGTGCTCTTTGTGCAGTTATGTTTTTGATGGGAAGGCTCCAGATATGAAGAAAGGGGAGCTTGCAAAACGGTAATTTCTTGCCTTGGGTTCGAATATTGTTTTTTAGTTGTTTTTCCGGGCCTTTTCTGAGTTCATGGTGTATAATATCACTGGGACTGATGGGTGATATCTCGCAGTTCCGCAAAGCGTGAGGATGCCACTGAGGACCTGGCTACAGCAAAGGAGGTATATTATCCGAATTTACCCTTGTTTTTCCTGCTTCATTCTGACCTAGAACTGTTTTCATTCAGGTTGTGGTTAGGATTTATGAATCTGTGCTGTGTGCTCCAGGCCGGAAACGAGGCTGATATAGAGAGGTACAGTAAAAGGACAGTGAAGGTCACTAGGCAACACAATGAAGATTGTCGTAGGCTGCTACGGCTTATGGGCGTTCCAGTTGTTGAAGTATGTACACTTTCAACTTCCTGAGTAGTACTGATCTCCACATCTTCGTACATGCGGCAGTTTTAGCGAATTTTCTGTTATGAATATTGGATAATGACGGACTCTTCGCATTCAAACTTAGTGGTTTCTTTTCTTTGGTTTGGTGATCAGGCTCCATCTGAGGCTGAGGCTGAGTGCGCATCGTTGTGCAAGGCAGACAAGGTGAAAGACTTAACTTTGTTCACGCCACTATGTCGTTTTGCCATGTATCCTCTGAACTTAAAAAGCACAATTCTTCAACAATTAACTCGCTATAGGTCTTAGATGTTTCATTAACTTGCCAGAAGATCGCTATATGAGTTAATACGGAAGTCGACTTCTGGTTATTTCGTCTCCAGCACTAAATGCATTCGTTTTGAGCTGTGAAGAAGATCAAGGAGCACATAGATTGTTGAAATGGGGTAGGAAAATAGACACTTTTTCTGTTGATTGCGTAATTAATGTATCTTTCCATTCTATATCTTCTGACATCCGTACGGTCATGTGGGTATTCTTAGGTCTATGCAGTGGCATCGGAGGATATGGATTCCCTCACATTTGGATCAACGCGGTTCTTGCGCCATTTAATGGAACCATCCTCTCGGAAAATACCTGTCATGGAGTTTGACATTGCGAAGGTAGCCTATCTGATGAGACAAGGTTTGTTGGCATATATTGTATGAGACTTAATTGGGAAAAGGTTTGGATGTAATGCAGTAGCTCATGCATGACTAGAGTCTAATACTTGTCGAGGTAGGAGGCGCATCAGTAACGTATTCATATGCTGCCTTCTGACATTCAGGTGTTGGAGGGGTTGGATCTTACCATGGATCAATTTGTTGACTTGTGCATATTATGTGGGTGCGACTACTGTGACACAATTCGAGGTGACTATCACTCTGCCTTCTGTAATTTTTTTTATGTTTCATAAATGGATGAGCTAATTGAACATTCTTGTTGAAACTCACTATTCAATCCGTTTCTTCGACATGTCACTAGTTTTAAAGATATCAACAATACAGGTCATTAGTATGTTATTGACATCAATGCACTCAGTGGGATCTTGTATTTTGGTGCTTTCTTCTTAACAATCGATATGTTTAACTTTCTTAGGTATTGGGGCACAAACAGCCCTTAAACTGATTCGCCAACATGGTTCTCTGGAGAGCGTTTTAGAAAACTTGAACAAAGATAGGTACGTTCCATGAAACTGGAACCCTATCCAGTGAATTGACTAGATTCCAGTTTTTCCTGGCTTCCGTGCTTTTCTTCTGGAATGAACACTTCGTGGTTTACTTTTCATGACAGATATCAAATACCAGATCCCTGGCCTTATCAGGAAGCACGTCGCCTGTTCAAAGAGCCGTTGGTCAATCCGATTGACGAGGCTTCAGAGTTCAAGTGGGCTGCTCCAGATGCAGAGGTTGTTGGCTTTCTCTCGATTATGTCATGTGCTTCTTTATCGATTGCGCAGCAGTGTTGGTGTATGCTTGGCGGGACTATTTAAGGTTTCTGTAAATCCAATTCATGGTTTATCAACTTTGAGAATATTCAGAAATCTGACATTTCGTATTCGTGTGTATTTATGTAGGGACTCGTGAAATTTCTAGTTGATGAAAATGGATTCAACAACGACCGAGTAACGAAGGTTAGTATTCTTAACATCATAAGTTCCAGCTGTTCCAAGCGTACTCCGTTCGGGCTTGACGAATCATACAATATGACACGTGTGATTTTGATTGGATTCAGGCAATTGAGAAAATTAAGGTGGCGAAGAATAAGTCCTCACAAGGAAGGTATGTAATCTCCTTCGTTTGATGCTGATGAGCAGTGTTTGTGAGTCTATTCATGGTACTGCTTGGAAGGAAAATCAAACCTTTACCCCTGTAAAATCAAATTAGTTGTTATTTTTGCGGTCTTAATTCAGTTTTGAAAATTAGGTTAGAGTCTCTGAACATTTTGAGCATTTTTTGGAACATCGTTCCAAAGAACTTTGTGTAAGGTTTGTTATTCAAGTTAGACGGAGCTTTAAGCCAGATTGATCCTTTCTGGCCGCATATTTCCTGGTTCTGTTGTTGATCGTTTGCTTTCTTTTGTGCAGACTAGAGAGCTTCTTTGGTAGTGCTGTCAGCACCTCTTCAACCAAGAGAAAGGTATGTTCTTGTCTCGGCTTTCGTGGTGTAATGTTGGGCATTTATGATCAAACAACATTTATAACAGAGTTGTATTTGCACTCATCCAACACGACTTGAAAAAACGGATGCAATAATGACCTTTAAAACATTTCACCTCTAAGGTCTGTTGCACGGAGTCTTGGATGCTTATATTACTTTGCCTTACCATGATGTTTGAATGCTTGTAGGAGGCCCCTGATTCTAAAGCTCCTGCCGGGAAACAAGCGAAAACTGCTGCCGGGAAACAAGCGAAAACCACTGCCGGGAAACAAGCCAAAGCTGCTCCAAAGAAAGGTCCAGCGAAGGGTGCTAAAAAGAAATAAGCCTGTCATAGCCGTCGTGGTTGGAAGCATAGCAAGCAGCCTATCGTGTCAAACATCGCTGGTACACCGGTACTTAATGATTTGTTACTGGACGAACATAAATCACTCCTCATCTCCAAGAGTACTTTGATATGCCTTCTGTTGCTTGCTGGAATGTATTCACTTGAAAACATGACTGTTCCTAAACAACCCAATATCTTAGATGGTCTAAACTTAATATTTAATATGCTACAAACCAGGTGTGCCATGAAACACGAATCATACCCGTAAACTTGTTGTATTTCGGAGCATACCGAAGATATTGCAGCTTTCTGATCAGATTTCTGTTCACCAGCATGAATGTGGCGACATTGAAATTTTAGAAACTGAGCCAAGTTCAACAAAAATACCAAACTACACATGGAACTGGATTACCAATAACATAGCCGTCGCCGCTGCTTAAGTACCGCTTTAAGATCTGCACATGCATGCAAGTTTCTTCACTACCTCATCAAACTTGGGCCTCGCTTGCGGATTCTTGGACCAGCACTCGTCGAGGAGTTGCCACAGATCGCGACGGACTTGAAGGTTACCCAGCTTCGGCGTGCTTCCACCCTTGGCCACAGCTGCAGCAGTGATGTCGGATTGGATTTTAAAGAAGGGTTGCTTCCCAGTGATGACCTCGAAGCAAACCATTGCAAAGCTGTAGACATCCGCTGCTTTGAGGTCAATGTCCACATGATCGCTGGACTCCATGCTGAGGATAACTTCTGGCGCTCGATAACGACCAAGAACCGACACTTTCTCAGATGCGCTCTCCCCAAGCAACCGAGACAGGCCGAAGTCCACAATTTTGACATCCATTCCGGCTTTTAGGTGTTCGTATCGCACAAGCACGTTTGCAGGCCTGAGATCCCCATGTGTCACTCCTCGAGAGTGCAAGAAAGCCATGCCCAGCGCCAGTTTCCTGATGATAGCCAGCGCTTCTGCTTCAGAAAATGGGGTCGCATGTTTCGCATTGATCCGGTTCTTCATCAAGCCTAGAAGAGACATGTCCAGCAACTCCATCACAATTGCGCACCGGTTTTCCAGGACCGAGAACCCCACCAGTCTGATCACGTGTGGATGCAGCAGCTTCATCAAGATGCTCACCTCATTTCGAAGCTTCACCACCTGATCCACTTTGAGCCATTTCACTGCAAATCTGCAACCTATCCAACTGGCTTCAAAAACCTCTGCAGAGGATCCCTTTCCCAGCTGGTGCAACGGTTTCAAGTCCGAGGGTTTGATCTTCAGGTAATGTGGCAAATCCTTCGCTGCAGCAATATCGTCGTCCTGGAGAGCTTCGGTAATTCGTCTGACTTTCAGCACTTCGCTCCAATCCTGGCTTCTTGTTGGATCAGCTGCAACCCGGCCTCCGCCCAAGCCAAGAAGGTCTAATAACTTCTGGACCTGTGAGAGGTTCACCGCCTCGACCTTCAACACGTAGCAAATCTCCTGAAAGCTTGGTCGCTGCTCCGGGTCCTGGTGCCAGCACTTGGCGATGAGATTCTTCAAGTGCTCACTCAAATCTTTGGGCAGATTGGGCCTTTCACCTGCCTTGATCTTCTCGTCCAGCGCTTTGTTATAGATGCCGTCAAATGGATACTTTCCCGTTACGACTTCATAGCAAGCCATTGCGAAGCTGTAGACATCTCCCTTCATCAGCAATTCGTCCGATGGATGTGGTAAGTCAAAATAATCCACCCCACTGCAGTATTGGAAGTCCTCTGGAGGCATCCACCGAGCACGGTGGGCTGGCTTGTACTTCGTGGTCGGCGCCTTTCCCAGCTGCCTGGAGCAGTGGAAGTCGGCAACTTTCACGTCGATGTGCTTGCCAAGTTGTTTCACCAACAGGTTGGTGCATTTCAGTTCACCGTGCACAAGCCCCTTTTCGTGCAAGTAGAACATTCCTCTCGCAATCTGCGTTATGATGCTAACCTCTCTGGCACGGCTAAAAGGTCGATTGTCCTGCAATAAATTGGACAAAGCATTCTTCTTCTTGCGAGATTCTATCAGCACTCGCAGATCGGAGTCCATCATCTCATACAGGACATATGTTTTGCCGTTGTGCTCCGAGCGGCCAATGAGCTGCGTGACGTGAGGATGACGGAGCTTCACTAAAGGTGCGATCTCCTTGCGCAATTGGTCTTCGTTCCAGTCAACTGTATGAGACTTAAACACCTTCACGGCACAGTCAATGCCATTCCATGTGCCCTTCTCCACAAGCGCCAGACCATCCAAGTGCGCGTCTCCTTTGGACTTCCTTTGATCCAAAGGCTTCAGCTCTTTTATGGCGCCTTTGAGTTTAATCTCAGATTCGAAAGGAATGTTGAGGTAGCTTAGATCTTCTGCATCCGATTCAGCATTGAAACATTTGTCAATTATCTCTTTCTCCATGTTCTTCACATCACCCTCACCTCGTTGCACCGAGCTTCCGCTTCGTTTGGGGATGGCTCTCTGCACATTCGGAAGCATCTCCTCTCGATCGATCTTGGCATCGAAATTGAGCAACACATTCTTCTCCGATTGGGATGTCTTCAGCTCACCCTTCATATCGGCGTGGTCCAAGTCCAGGTATGTTCCCAGACTGTCGATTTCTTCGTGAACTTCCCTGAAGGCTGCACAGTTCTCTGCTCGGTAGAGAACATTTTTGATGGCATTCCGTTCGTCTTCGTAAGATTCTACGAGTGACTTTCCTTTCTCCAGCACAGCCACGATCGGTTCCAAGACCGTATCATCATATTGCTTCCCTTTCAAGCCCTCCAACGCCTTTCCAACCACACCAAATCGTTCTGCAAGCCGTTTGCATTGCGCCTTGTTAACGCACACATTTTCAGCTGTACGCTTGACGCTATGTATGATCTCCAGGGCAGCAGCGATGGAAGCCATCCTTCCACTGGAAAGATGAAAAGTCTGTAATACGAGCAACAGCAGATATGTTCAGAAAAAAAGGTCAAATGCTCAGACACCCGAAACGTAAGTAGAAGCTGAAAGATCATGCGTAGATTTCTGGTGGACTGAACGACCATGAATGTGTACATCTCTGTTCCACAGCCATTCTGAGAAGTACGAAGAAAAGATAAATTCCATCAACCGTCGACAGAACCACATAAAATATTGCATACTAATATGAAACAAAGACGATCTGAACTGACATGTGAGAGATATCCTTAAAGGTTAGGAGCTAGGCGGCGAAAACCACGTTGTGAGTTGCAAATACACAGCGAAGTTGAATAGTTCTAACTATTCAAGGACAGTAAAAGCTACCGCACATGTTGGACAGAGTGCCTTGAGTATTGTGTAATTTAACCGAATGAGGACCAACAAACACCATTAAATAATAAATGCCTAATCGAACTTACAGAAAAACTTCCAGCTTTTTTGTGGATATCTATACTTTTCCCAAGTAACGATGAAGACAAACCTGAACTTACTGACGTTTTTCCAAAGTGACCCAACGTACTCGGTGAGGAATTGCCGGTTGATTTATGAATCGACTGGTGAAATTGATACCGAGAGGCTGACCACCGAGAGACTGAAAAACATAGTTTCAAAAGTTTAGCATTCCAAGACCCACCCTACCCATCTGTACCACAAACTTCAGACTTTCTCAAGATTCTTTTCGAATGCGCACGTTCTCATGGCAAGTCAACAGCAGGCGGGTGATATTTGAGAATCCACAGGTGCAAATACTTATTTCAAAACAACAGGTGCAAAATCCATACTTCATTACAACACATGAACAAAACTAGCAGCACTCACAAGCCCAACTGCGACTAACATATCTGCGATATCAATGTAAAAACATTGCCAACAATGGGAAATTGTACCTTCACAGTGCACTGAACCCGCGATTGTCGGCAAATTTGAATACTCTTCGCCACACCGTCCTCCGAGTACTTGCACACCAAGGGTTCGGTGCTCGTCAGGATCAGGTGCTTCAGCGTAGGAAAAAACCTTGCCACCCCACTTTGGCTGTCACTGTCGTTCGTCGAGCGGAGCCATTCTCGTTCTCCAAGTCGGTGTATGTCAAAATTCCTGCCAGTCAGAACATTCTACATAAGGCGTGGCATCTTGACAGAGAGCTGGCCACGAAACTGGTACAACAGTCTACTCGATGTAACATAACTCACGGGCAACAGATCCTAGTGAACCCTCCCGCGTCTTCTAGACTGCAACTAGACACTCTTGTGATCCTAAACAACCCACCTAGATGAACAGAGAGATTGAATAAATCAAGTAATTGACATGACACAAACCAGGTTAGAAACAAAACAAGCGGATAACTCACTAGTCTTGTACTGACACAATTGCAGCTCCAACATCTCAACGACGGCTTCCGCAACTTTGGAAACACTGGACGCAAACTTGGATATGACGTGAACAATCACAATCAATGTGCTAGTAATTCAGGTTCAGAATGTGAGTCAATACCTTCACAAGAGAGTTCCTCAATCCGCCACCAGTACTTAGCTCCAACTGTGCTTCTGAGTCGCTACTTTGCATTCCCCCCAACATATACCAGGATCCTTGTTGACAAACTTGTTGGAAGACGCGTGAAGGACCCATTTTGTCTGGGTTCGGTTCCAAACCAGCTCCAAATCCCACAAAAGAACCTTCCATAATCGGTACAGACAAATGCATCCAAAAACTACAGAAAATGCGGTGCTGTCATATGTGGATTCGGCAACAATTTCGAGGGCAGATTTGTCAGAGGCCACCTTGGGAATCAATCTCACGAACAGAGAAACAAAAAATGGTACAGAATTCTAATAAAATATTTCAGACGCAGAACAGACTCCTGCAAACGCGTGGAATCTAATGACGGGTCTGTCGTCGCTGCACCGGGCCACTCACATTCAAAGCAGATGAATTCTTGTAGCGGCTATGCTATAGTTACTCCTTCATTCACTATGTTTAGTCGCAATACTATCTGGTAAAATATCCCAGCCAGAAAAAATGCGACAAACGAGCAAACAGTATCCCACACGTTCCCGGAAAGCGCTCATCAATCATCCTCAGCGCGTCAGCTTCACGTGAGATCTCCATCTTCGCCTTATTTCTTTTTATGATACTTTAATGCCATGATGTGTCTCCAACTTCACTGGAGCACATATTGCGATGGGTCACACACACAGAGAATGATTTTACGATAATATATCAAGCGATTAACCCCTAAAGCCCACCTCCCCGAAATACCTCGTGCAACGTAAATACTGAGATCCCGCATACCTCGTGCAAAGTGAATATTGAGATCCGGCTTGCCTCGTGCAACGTGAATATTGAGATCCGGCTTGCCTCGTGCAACGTGAATATTGAGATCCGGCGTAAGTGTACGTTGACTGAAGTCAGCGTCGGCAGTGTCGGTGTCGGGATCCTTGCTGAGCACGCCAGTGCGGCATCGTGTATATAAACTCCTCAGCTGATCGCGCCAGGAGTTTCGTTTTCTATGCTTCAGAAGCGTTTGAAGAGCCTTCAAGAGGATTGAAGCACTTCTGCAGAGTTGAAGGAGCTTCGGCGAGGGAGCCTTGCTGGCTATGGCGGAAATGGCTTGGTGGAATGCGCAACCGCAGGTGCTTGCAGTGGAGAAGAGCAGGACCTCCGATATGACGGAACTCTACACGCGTGGGAGGAAGCTCGGCCAGGGGCACTTCGGGATCACCTACTTGTGCACGGAGAATGCGACGGGGCTGCCGTATGCGTGCAAGTGCATTCCCAAGCGGAAGCAGGACATCGAGGATGTCTGGCGCGAGATCGACGTGATGCGCCATCTTTCGGGCCACAGCAACATTGTGGGCATCAAGGGCTGGCACGAGGACGACACCATGGTGTACGTGGTGATGGAGCTCTGCGAGGGCGGGGAGCTCTTCGACCGCATCATCGAGCGCGGCGCGTTTACGGAGGCGGAGGCGGCGCGCCTCACACGCACCATCGTCGGCGTCGTGCAGGCGTGCCACAACTCCGGCGTCATGCACCGCGACCTGAAGCCGGAGAACTTTCTGTTCAAGACCAGGCGCGAGGATGCCGCGCTCAAGGCGATCGACTTCGGGTTGTCCTGCTTCTTTGAGCCCGGGGACGTGTTCTCGGAGATGGTCGGGACCCCGTACTACATCGCGCCGGAGGTGCTGGAGCGGTGCTACGGCCCCGAGGTGGACATCTGGAGCGCAGGCGTGATACTTTACATTTTGTTGAGCGGCGCGCCGCCGTTCTGGGCAGAAACCAAGCAAGGCATTTTCGAGGAGATCATGAAGCGCGAGCCGCCGGACTTCAGCGCGGCTCCTTGGCCGAACATCTCCGAGGGCGCCAAGGATCTCATCCGGAAGATGCTGAACCCCAATCGTAGGGAGCGCATCACCGCTTCCGAGGTGTTGCAACATGCATGGCTTTGTGAAGGCGGCGTCGCGCCGCACAAGCCGATCAGATCCAGAAGATGCTTCAGCGGGTTTATCATCGAGTCTACGCAAGTCTTGCACTAGATTTCAGGTGTGAAGCATAGATTCGCATGCCAAAGTTGCAGAACACATGATTCAATTCACGTACATTGACTTGTACAGAAGAACACACAAGTTTTGACCATGCATGATAACGCTAGGAAGGGTTGAGGAGGATTCAGAACCCGAACTACACCAGATAGAAAGGTGATCACCGCATCCATCGACAATTTTAGCCTGGATGCCGAGCTAGTTGTCCGTCGTTATGTGTACAATCTGAGCCTGATTGTAATCGAAGCAGGATGATGAATGATATGGAACTCCTGCTGCAATATTGTACTGTTAGAAACTTCTTCTCGGTTCACTGTCATGAATTTGTGCTGAATTCTGGAGTCACTGTTGCTGCACAGTGCAAAGCATTCAAGACCATGGTCTTTGATGTGAGGTCAGACTTGTGTAGAGTTGTACTAGGCTCCTGTCGTGAACCAGCACTTCTTGCAATGATTCTAGCAAAAAATGCGCATTGAGAGGTTTAATTTTGGAGAGAAGTTTTTATTCGACAAAGCAGTATGTGTTTTTTAGGGTCCACCTTTTTTGCTTATTTCATTCAACAAGATCTGACTCCATCTGATCAAAACTCCACACATTGAAATGATTTATTATATTCTTTTGTGATCCCCTCTTTTTCTGGTACTCTAAGTTTCGACCAAAGTCAATGGCTAACTCGTTTGATGACTTATTAGAGAGTTGAAAATCTAGTGTCTCGGATCGAATGTTTGTGAAAATACAGCACAATTTTCACACTTGACGATGACCCATTCCTACAATAAACTTGCACCCATCAATGAACCCCCAAACTTCAAAGGCTCTTTTAACTGTGCGGGGGCGTGTTTCATTTTGGGCAGGTCCCTAAAATTTGAAAATAGTCTTTGTCGTTTTGAGAATTTTACATCTGATTGTGTGTGATAAGAGCTTTGTGGAATTTTTTATTTTTTATTTTTTTGGGGGTTCATATTATGAAAGTTATCAGCCTTGGAAGTCATATTGTCAACTCCGGGGAGCTCAAATTTTTTTGCCAGAAGTTTATGTTGGCTACGTGATTTTTCATACATATTGAGAATAATACCTTCTTTGAAGATGCCAATAAACTAGTCTTCATGATTGATTACTAGTTTATGTTTTATATATAGTTTGCAGTCTTGAGAGGTGAACTTGTCCTTAATCCCTAAGATACCGTGACAACTTTACACCAGAAATACTTCGAAATTGTTGGATTCTAGTGCAATGAACAAAGAAGGAAACAAAAACTTTGATTTCTAGTTCTGACTGTAGTATCTCAAATTGAGACTTATTAAGTAATATGTTAACAAAGTTTCATAATCTTTGACCACACGGATTGAAAGATTATAGTGTTTAAAGTCAAGCATATGGTTCATTTTCTTCCTTGCGTTCAGAGGATCAGTAGACTTTGACTTGTCTTGGTGTCAAATTTTTGCACTACATAGGGTCTAAACTCATTACCATCTTGTTAAGCATGATGTAAGTTCCTTATACACTAATTTTTAGAGGTAGAGGACGGGTGTAGCATATTCAAAACAATTGTGCAAGGAGTGGAGGTTCGAAATTTGTTAATTCACACTTTATTTTTTTGTGAACTTATCATGTTTTCGATTGATAATCCGAATGGTCAATAAGAAGGTTCATACCACATATTGTTGTGGAAGTATTAAAAAATGTAAAATATAAAGATATCTAGGTTTTATGTGGAAAAGAATAAGGTTTTTGGTACCTTGCCCGACAATAAGTGACAATGTGTGAAAATGTATGACTTGGGTTGGTATGTTATTTTTCATCGTTTGTCAAGTGGGCATTGCTTTAGTGGTGGAACGAACAGACACTTTATTCACGCCAGCCTCCTTGGGAGATCGGAGTTCTTCTTCTTCTTGCTATTTTTCACTAAAGACAAGAACCTTTTTTTGACAATATGAAGGGAAATAATATTACTTGCAAAAACTGAAAATCTCACATTCAATAGAGTGTCCTAGCAAAAGTTTTTGGAGGTGCCCAAGGTGCCCGCTCTCCCAATTTGAAATTCAAAACCCTATAACTTTTTCATCAAATGTCCAATTTAGGAAAAAATAGTTTTCCCACGAAGGTCCTAGTCACGCCTTTCTATAGTAAAAATTTAAAAGAGGAATGTTGGAAATTCACACCATAGCCTATAGGAACGTGACCGAACTTTCAAAAAGCCCATTTTTGACACTTGGTCCTTTAGGGGTCAAGGAAAACTTAGGTTGTAACTCGACCATATTCAATAAATTGGGAGAATTTTAGGAATTTGGGACTGCACATGCTACATCACAAGCTCCCTAAAATGTACTTTTGTGATACATTCCCAAGGAGAAAAGTCCAAAATCAACTCAAGCTAATTTTGGGACTTGGAATTTTCCGAACTTATTGAATATGTCGTTTAATTTGTTAACAGTGTTGGTGCATGTATGGTATAGAGACTATATTCTTGAGAAAATGAATGAGAGTCTATGCTCATAGTGTAGTGGTCATTAATATCATGATGGTCCTAAGGCAATAATATTGAGGAGAATAGGTGGTGACAATGGTCTTTGATTTTTAATTGTACAAATTCATCAGGGATGGTATGTGAATAGGATTTTAGTCTAAAGAGGAAGGCAAAAAGCATCAAGACTATAGTTTGTTGGTTGATGGAATTAAGTCTAAGTTCCTTATAAGCTTATAAGTTGTATGATGATGGTGTTTGGATCTATTAAGTTAGAAATTATAATGCCTATGGTTTGATGTGCGGAAGCTGAAGTAGTCTATGGTTTCTATGTAAGATGATAGACCCAACCGTGTCTATGAATTGTAAAAAGAGTGTCTTAAGATTGTAGTCTAAGGTTTAGAGTAGTTGATCATGGATGTATGTGTTTCTTTGGTGGGATGAAGACTGAGTAGAGCTCCGAGATTTGTGGTGAGGGGAGTAGAGGGACTCAGTCTCAACAACCAAGCATTTGAACAACAACAGGTGGCTGGAGTTGCTGTGGAGCCCTCGTTTGTGGTGAAGCTGAGGCTAGTCTGGAGGTTTGTAGAACTGCTTGAGAATTGGAATAGTTGGAAAGGGCTCTTATCAAGATCTGTGTTGATACGTTTACAAAGAGTGGATAGATGTGCTAGATCTGAGAGGGTTTGTTGCTGAAAGCGGGGATACCAGTGTTGGATCTTAGATCTAAACCCCCAGCTATACCTCTAAGTGGCGTATCCCCTAGATCTGATATCCTAGGCTAGATCTGCACTCCTCCAGTAGTCACTCTACCTCCCCAATCCGCACAAGCAACACTCAACATTGAAGATCCACATCATACACACAGTTGCGTCGTTCACGCTTCAACAACAACACTAGCGACAAGCATTTCTCTCTCTTCCATTATTTGCACCAGATTCATTCACTTTCATTGCATCATATCCACTTGCTCTCATTTACAATCAGTCCTTAGAAGTTCCTTTCTTGGCAGAATCCTTAGGCAACACAACACATACAATAGATGCACATTACAATGTACTAGATTTAAAATTTTGGCAATATCATATTGTGTGCGGAAGCGCTGGCAAAATCAATACAGATCTACACAGATCACACACCCACACGCGCATCCATCCGCGATCTGCACCAACATCACAAGCCCACACAACATCAGCAACAGAAACAAGAGATCTGAAGGTGGGCAGCGACAAGAGATAAGAAAACAAGGAGCTACAGCAAAAGGAGTATCCCAAGAATGCGCAAGATCAAGATCAAGGACAAAAAAAGAGGTAAGTCTCCTCACCGAACTTTCAATTCTCTTTGCAACCCCCCTCCTACTTCCTCACAGCCTCCTCTCCTCCCTACTCTCACCTCAACATCTCACACTCTTACAACTCCACTCTCCCTCCTTTCACCGCCCCCCCTCCTCCCCTATCTCCACTCTATCTCCCCTCTCTAACCTCCCCCCTGCCCCCCCTCTCCTCTCTCGCACAACCTCCCCCATCAACAGTCCCTCACTATCTCCCTCCCTTGGTATCCCCCCTCCCTCAGCAAACACCCCCCCCCCTCGGCACTTCCCCTCCCTCGACAGCCCCGACTCAACCCACCGCAATATCTCTCTATCCCGACTCAGTAGTTCTCCCCAGCCCCCCCCCTCCCTTGGTACTCCCCCTCCCCCTGTAGGCACCCTCCCTCGACAGCTTCGACCCAACACTCACCCACAACAGTCCCCCCCCAGCTCCACCTCCTCAATCCCCCTTCCCCAAACCCTCCCCCCGCAGCCTCCCTTCATAGACCCCCCCCCCCTCGGCACCCACCCTCCGTAGCCAGACCCCCTCTCTCGGCAGTCCCTCCTTACTCAACAAACCCTCCCCGACCCTCACTAGCACATCCCTCTCCTCCCACAGTCTTCCCCCACAACCTCCCTCCCTTAGTCCCTCCCCCCGCAACCTCCCTACATAGTCCCTCCCTCTCTCCGCCCTCGACTTCTCCCACACACCCTAAACCTCAGAATAAACTAGACCTAGAACCCACACCATCAACACTCTCCAAACCTTCACCAAACACAAAGCACCCTCCCCTGCGAGACGCCCTGACTCCCCAACAGATCGCTGCCTGGATCCTATCGCCAACTGCGCCCCCTGCGAGGCACAACGCTCACCTGTGAAACGGAGACAGACATTGCCTCCTGCGCTCCCCAGCGCAATACCACCCTCCCCAACGAGACACAGAGAGACCCTCCCCACTGCCGAACTGCGACCGCGAAAAGACCGTTGCCTGGGGACCTTGCGACACTGCGAGCCGTGCTTGCAACTCGGTGAACCTTGCCTACGACACTACGACCTATGCCTTGCTACCTACCCCCCCTCTAGCGACCTACGACCCTCGACCCTCCTCTGCAGAGACCTACAACCAGTAGCCCCCCCTTCCCACGACCTACTCCCAGCGACCCTCAAACCCAGTAGCGACCCTCTAGACTCAGTAAGACCTCCCTTAGCGACCCCCCCTCCCCTGCGACCTCCCTCCCCCCCCCTGCGACCCCCCTCTCTCTCAAAAATCTCTACCTACCAGTGCATACCCCCTCTCTTACCATCAAACCTCCTCTTTCCCAAAATCTAACACTAAACCAATATTAAAACATCACTACCACAAGCATAGCTTGTCTAAACTAGTGTATGTACAAGATATAGATATGGAACAATGGGGTTGTAGAAGAACTCTTATGTATGGAGAAGACATGGAAATCGAAGCATCCGGTGAAAATCTTAAGAGACTTCCAAGCATTGCCCCCACAACAAACCAAGATGGAGTATTCCTCTCCAACAAGAAAAAAAAGAGCTGCTACGTGGAAGGTATGATACACTCTCTCGAACTCGAGGTCTCCTCATTCAAATTTTGGTTGGAATTTCAAGCAATGGAGGACATGGCCAAAGAGGAGGGACTTGAGCCACTTATCCAAGATGAGTCTATACTTGACATGGTGACAAGAGGAGTCAAAGGAGTGGAGGCCAAAGAAATTACTCTAGCAACCCCGGCATTTCCAAGAATTCCTCAAACCCTATACCCTTGTGCAAGGAAGGAGGCGGTTGGGCAACATTACAACATCACACAAATACCGTTCGACATCCCGGTAAGTGAAACCACCGGACTTGCCCTTGACTTTCACATATCCATCCACTTTGAGGTAGGCAATCTTGTCTTCATGCATGACAATGTCAAAACCTTGGTGATTGAGAGGCTAAAATTCATGGAAATTGAAGTAGGTAATGAAATCATTGACCCTATTTCCATCCTTTGTATGAGTGTGAAAAATGCCGGGAAGAAGGGGGTTTGGGCGGGTACAATTAAATTACATCTTCTCAAATCCGAAATTGATGGCATAAACCTCCTCAAAGGTCTTAGACCTTTCATCCTCAAGCTAAACAAACAATATGTAATAATAAGAAAAGTATGCAAGAGCTATCACGCCATTGCAAGGAACTCTAATCTCTCCACAAAAATTAAAAGTGAGTCTCTCAAAGGCATTTCCGCCAACTTTCTCTTTGTGGACATCCTTCGCAACAGTTTTAACCGTGGGCTTCAGTTTGAAGTAACCAATGTGCAAAAAGGTATAGAAGAGAGCCATGCATTCATCATTGCACCAATTCCACAACAAGCGGCGAAGATTAAGCTACACCAAGTTGCCACCAACCACGAGATGCTCCAACCAACGGGCAACACAGGAGATTCTTCAAATGGCAACACACGGGAGAGTAAGGCAAAAAAGGATGCCATTACTCTTACTCTAATTGCCTATTCGTATGAATGTTGAAGATACTAGTGCTGAAATTCACAAGGCTATGGCAATAAGTAACATAAATAACATTTGGTTCCATCGTGACAATGGACATAGGCACAATGGAAGTGCAAATGTCCATTGTGCTAATGCTATAATTTATAGGAAGTTTGTGGGCAAGGTCATCAAGATTGGAGGTCATTATGTGGACTTCGCTCCACATCAAAGAAGTCTTGATGGGATTGAGCCTCCTACCAAGGAGCAAGTAGAGGAATTTGGCTTCTCGGATGTTAACAAAGCCATTGTTAACACCGTGGAGGCCTTCAAGATGGAAGAGACATCTCAAAGAATCACGAAGAACGACATCCTTGCCATAGTAGAGACCGCGGTGGAAGAAAGCAACAAGAAAATACGATTGGAAACTCAAGCATATGCGGACAAGAAGAGTGATGAATTGAAGACACAAATGCTTAGCATTCAACAAACGATGAGGGCAACACTTGCCTCATTACAAGCACTAACCAAAGCCATGAGCACGCCAAGAATCGAAGATGGACCGCCAAAAATGTGAAGATTGAAGACCGCAAGGAAAAAGGTATAACATACATACCAACATATGCCATATGCAAGATATACATGCTTTGTAAAGGCAATACCTATACACAATACATATTAAAATACATAGTAGCATACAAGGTAGCACTACTAGGACTATATACAATATTATCTACCGTACACATAGACATACGCATAGTAGAATACATGGTAGAATACATATACATAAACATGTATCCCACACAATATACACTATACAATCTATGTATGGTATACCCATACTGTATTAAAACAAAAAATAAATACAAATACTATACAAAATATTGTGTGTACAATACATATACAAATACACACACAAATACTATACTAGACAAAAATACTGACCCTTATACAAATACAAATACAAATATAAATACCAATATAAATACCAGTATAAATACTGAAATACATACCAATACACACACCAAAACAAACAATAGAACAAACCCCAACATATCTACTAACACACATACATATAAAAACAACCCAAAAACCCCCTCAAATACCAATATAAACCCATATACAAATACCCATACACATAATAGTCACATACACTCATGGCCAAACACTACCACAAAAATATACAAACAAACATACACACACCTACACAACATTAACAAAACAAAAATAAATACGCAAATAAACATAAGGACACAAGAAAAGATAAAGACGAACACAACTACATCCACTACAAAAATAAATAACACAAAATACATTATCCACATACAAAATCCCAACACCCACTCCCCCCAAATAAACAAAACTTTAATAACATAACAATACCCCAAAAAACTACTATACAGAAAGCAGAAACTCTAAAATACAACACTAAACATACATATCACAAACTCCACTACAAAATAATAATACTAAGTATAAACACTAACATAAAACCAAACAAGAAGAAGAAGAACGCCGGTTCCCGAAGGGAACCCGCGTGAATAAAGTGTCTGTTCGTTCCATTGCAAAGACCATGCCCACCGGACAAGGAATTAGCGAACTGGAACTACTTCCCCCTTTCGTGGGTAGACACTATGTGACGAGTAGCCAGAAACCAACCAACAACGACCAACCACAACCAAACTAATCTAAACAACAAAAAGCAAAACCACACAGGCAGCCAACTAGGAAGAGACAAGGTGGCAAAGTTTCTAAGGGGGGTCTTGCATATCAGGGAGGACTTGGTTATTTCGATCTTGCGTTTATGTAGTAAAATAGACATGGCATGTTGAATAGCGATGGTGTTGATGTTTTTAAAGGTAGTTTTAATTGTATCAATGGGTATCTTGAAGGTATCTTCAAGAGTTTTCATAGATGGGATAAAGGTGGTGGCACGAGCGCCGGATGTGATAACAATAAGGGGGTCCACTTTCCAACCGAGGGCAATGATGTCGTTTATGAGGGGTTGGTATTTATCTATTTTGTTTTGTATTGTTTCTGGGGAGAATCTATTGTTGCAATATGTAAATTCGATGAATTGAATGGTGTAGTCTTGGTTGATGTTCTCAGGTGGTGGGTCATTGTATGGTAAACCTTTGACACAAAGAATGTCCGGTTTGAGCCTAGCGTTGCACTGACATCTTTGGGTCATACATGAGCATGGAAGTAGCCATGGGGGGACCGTATTTTCTTGTGGATTGTTATTGAAAGTGCCGACGTTCATTAGTATGAAACATCTCGATTTTTTGTAGGAGGTGATTAGTTTTCGGATTTCCCATACCGCTTTATTATGTCTTTTGATAATTAGAGAGTGAATGTGGTGGTTTTGGCATTTGAGTAGTACATGAAGCCATGTGTCGGGGTCCGTTGAGGGGCATATGGGGCATGTTATAGATGGAAATCTTTCTATTCCAAAGAAGAGTTGTTTGCGAGCGTTTCATATATACTGACCCGTACGGAATTTGATGAGGCATGTTATTTGTGAGTCTGAGATGATGGGGTTTTTCCAAAAGTTTGTAGAGAGTTCATTATCTATGTCGTTATTGTTAGTCCATTTTTCTATGTTAGGAATATTTTCTGAGATTGTGTCAAGGTTGTTGTAGAGGTCTTGTTTTTTGAGATATTTGCCCAGAAATCTGATTGGGCCTTTGTCGGGGGTATCTTCTTTGGAAGGCCAATCTTCTTTTTGAAAGTAGTATGGGGTGGCATGGGCATGTTCGTGAGGGTCTTTGGCATTTTTGTGTGTTTTTTCTCGGCCTTCTTTTGTAAGCTTGTCTGCTTGTTCGTTGCCATCAATGTTGGCATGGGCTCTTACTTTGTGAAGGGTTGTGATTTGTGTACGGTTTTGTAACATTTGTACCATTGATGTTAATATGGTTTGGTCGGGGTGGCTATTGTGAAGGGTAGGGTGTGTTATTTGAGTATTAAGTAGGTAGAGTGCGTTTATACAATCGGTGAATATATGTGCGGGTTCATCATTGTATTTTGTTGTGATGATTTGTAGTGTTTTGTGAATGGCCATTAGTTCTGCTCTGAGTATATTTTGCAGTCCATGGAGTCTTTTGGCTAGCATGATTTCTTTGATAGAGTTGTAGATGCCATAGCCAACTTTTTCTCTTCTCCAAGATCCTGGACTAATTTGTTCTGGTGGTTTAAAGGAGCCATCGGTGTAGTAACTGTATGCGGGGTTAAATTTTGGTGTGGTTTGATTTGGATAGTTTGGAAGGGGGGGCGATGTGACTAGGTAGTTTAGTGTATTGTTTATATAGTTTAGTTTTGACCAATTTTTACTACGGTTAACAGGGGTTTGTGGGGGTGTCGGTGAGGTCAGTTTTGTGTATAATTTTTGTATATTTAAATTTTCTGCTATGGAGGTAAGTTCGGCAAGTTGCTCAAGGGTGCCAAGGGTTTGATTTTGATGGTGGACACATAGTATTTGTAGTGTAGATGGCTGGATTCGGGGTTTGTTTAGCTCGGGTGGGATGGTAGGTTCTTCGTAAGGTATTGAGTCTGCTTCGAATATTGCAATGATATGGGAGTCTGGGAATGGGTTTGAGTGTTGGTTGTTGTTTTGGTACCACTTGTTGTTTGGTATGATGATGATCGTGTTAGTATTAATTGGATCATTTTTGGCGGCGAGTCGAGCCCAGTGTAGTGCTTGTTCTATCTCTTTCTCATTGTAGGGGTGAGCTATCCCTTTACCGGTCCATTTGTAGTCAAAGTCTTTTCCCAAGGATCCGAATATTTTGTCTCTTTCAAAGGGTGAGTAAATTTTTTTTAGTTTTATGGAGCAGGTGACTGGAGAGGAAAAATATGATTGTTCTATGTGAAAGTTTGAGATTAGTGAGTCTAAAATGGGTGTGTGTATTGTGTATTGCGCATTTTTGAGGGGGTCGTTTTTTGGTATTCGGTATCTATACCTTTGGTAGAGCCAGATTAGTTCGGTTTCAAAGGGTTGGGTCTTTGGTTCGATGTATGTAGGAGTTTGTAGTTTTGTGTTGTATTGATTCCATAACCAATGAAGTCTAGTGACAGGGATAGTGTGTAAATGTCCGCCATTTTCTTCGTAAAGATGTGCTTGGTTATTGTCAATTTTGATTGTGTTTGAGAATGCAAGGATGTCATTTTCGGGGTTGCATTCTGATGTATGTATTTTTAGAAGTGGAATAATTATTGGTGGTGTTACGGATCTTGAGTCTGGGGATTGTTCGTGGGGGTGGTGAGCTAGGATGACATCTGAGTAAATTTTGTTTTGAGTTTTTTGGTAGTATTGTTTTAGTTTTTCGATGTTGTGTGTGGAGGTGTTGGTGTTATGTCGAGGGAAAAGGGCTCTTTGGGGGAGCGATTTGTTGTATGTGTTGTCATTATGATGCCATTGGCATAGATATTTTGTGTAGGTATTTTGTATATTATTTGTATCTTTGTGTTGGATGTGTTTATGGTGTATAATGTTACTAATGGGGTAGTTGGTAGGACTTTTGGAGATGAATGTTGGAGGTCGGGGGTGATGTGGGTGAGGAGGGTGGGGGGGGTAGATTGGTGGGGGGATGTTTCTTGGGGTGATGTTATTGTTGATTGTGATGAATGGTTCTAGAAGTATATGGGAGTATGGGTGTATATTGCAAGGAGGAGGGCATGTGGTGGGACATGTTGGGTGGCAAAAGAGTTGTTTGGCAATGTTTAGAGCACTTTTTAGTAATTTGGATGGGGTGAGGTGGTATGTTTTGAAGTCCTCATTGTTCATGATGTGTGTGCCATTGGGTAGAGTAATTTGGCTTAGTTTAAAGATATTTTTTGAGAGGAGTTTTTGTAGAAGTTTTTGGGAGAGGTGGGTATTTATTGTGTTGTGGTTCAATGTCTCTTGTTGCCATATCATTTCTAGTGATGTAGGGTTAATGAGGAAGTTTGGGAGCGTACTTTTAAGGTGGATTTTAGCTATGTGTTTTAATAGGAAGAATGTTTGTGTTATAGGAGATCTTAAGCAGTCACTTTTTTTAATTCTGGGTATGTTTTCAGCACCTCCATATTGGTCAACGACATAATGGGTGAGTCCGTTGTATATTTTTCCAAGTCTACCTTTATCATTTAAGGCATTTTGTAGTTGTTCACCTATACAACAGAGATATGCGTTTTTAAGGGAGAAAGCTTCTAGCCCAAATAGGTTGTGTGGGAGTTGGGTAATTGCATTTGTCATGCATTTTGGTAATCCACATATTATTTTTTGTATGGCTATTATTTTTTTGTCCAGTTTTTTGATGGCAGGCATAGAATATGGTACACCGTAGAAACTATATGCCACGCCTGGGCGTATTACAGTATCCACCATTTTTATTTTTTGTTTCATGGTGGCCGGACATGTTGTTAGTTCATTGCACTGTTTGATAAGTTTTGTTGTTGTAGTGTGGATTTGGATTTTCCATTTTAGAGATGGGACAAGATTGGTACCTAGGTATATGTATGGTTCGTTTTGATGTAGTATAGGGATTGGTTGATTGCGATAATTAATGTTAGAAGCTTGCATTAATGCTTTGAAAGTGGTAGGGTTTAGTTTGGATTTATTTGGGCATCCTGTAGCGGCACATTTTGGGACTCCTACGTCCATACCGGTCCATTTACAATATCTATCAATTTTATCTAATTGTGTTTTAATAGATTTAATTTTGTTGGTTATGGTGGCTAGGTCATCCGCGTATGCGGTAGAGTTTATTGTGACTTGTGATGTGCCAAAAGTGTATCCATTGTTGCCTCGTTCTAGCCATCTGAGTAGTGGTTCTAAGAATATAATGAATAGGTATGGGCTAAGGGTATCCCCTTGTATAGTCCCCCTTTGAATGGGTATGGGTTTTGTTTTCCCAAAGTGTTCTCCGATATAGCAGGTAGACGATTGAGAGTATATGTTTCCTACAAGAGTAATTGCATCTTTTGGGAATCCAAGGTCCATCATTATTGCTAGTAGTCTAGCATGGTCTATTGAGCCAAAGGCATTTTTGAAGTCAACGTATAGTATGTATATATCTTGGTTTGTAAATCTTGCGTCTTCTAGTGCGGCTATTATAGTTTGTATTTGTCGTGCGGTACTTCTTTCTGCTCTAAAACCTTCTTGGCTATCGTGTAGGATTTTGAATTTTTCACCGTATGAAGATAGTATAGAGTTGAATGTACTAGTGAAGAGTTTATATATTGTGTTAGCTAGTGCAATTGGTCTATGGTTAGGTAGAATAGATGGGTCTCCTTTTTTGTAGAGTAGAATTGTTGTACTTGATTTTCAAGACGTTGGTATTTTTTTTTGTTTGTAGCATTGAGAGAAGAATAGGAATAATAGTCTATGAAATCTTGGGGGCATGTTTTTGAGTATAGAGATAGGTATGCGGTCTGGGCCTGGGGCTTTATTGTTACCAAGGTTCCTGAGACATGTGTCGTATGTGGCTATATTAAAGTATTTATGTAGTGGGATTTCTGGTTTGCCGCGTTTGTCAAGAGTAAATCCATCAAGGTCATGCCATGGGTATTGGCGTACAGCGCATGTGCATTCATTTGGGTGTTGTGGTTGATAGTTACATGTTGGTACTGTTGGCCTATTACTTTTTGTTTGTTGGTTGAATATTTCATTCGCGATGTCTTCAGGGCTCGTTAGAATATTATTGTATTGGTTTGTGATACAGTCCATTGGCGGTGATTCAAGGTTTTTAAAGACTTTTCTGTTGATTTTTTTGGGGCTAATTTCATATAGTTGTCTATATTTTGAGATGGCTTTCTTAATGTTATCTTTGGCGTATGTTGAGGTTATTTTACGGGCTTGTGTGTTGGCATTTTTTGCAATTAGCGCAATGTCATTTATCCATGTATCGTGGAGTAGGTCCGGCGGTGGTGGAGTGGGGATTTGGGTGTGTTGCAGGGTTAATAGTTCGTTGCATATGGGGTGATTACGCCATTGGGGGTTGTTTTTTACGATTCTAATGGTTTTCCTTATAATATGGTATGTAGTGAGGTGTTGTTTCCAAGTTTTTGAAAGTTTGCGGGGGAGATACCCGCCTTGTTGAGAGGTTATATTTGTCATAATAGGTATTGGGTGAGCTTTACAAGTTTGTTCTATTGTGTCAGAGATTTTATTGATGAGTGTGTCTAGGACGTGGCATGCTTCTTGCCACTGTATTTGTGATAGTTGACTATTGTTTTCGAGGGTGTTTGTGTGAGAATCTATTTGCATGGAATTTTCTTCAAAAAATTTTGTGTTGAATTTTTCTATGTTATCTTTTGGTATAGGGTTGAGTATTTGTATTGTGTCATTATTTGGTATTGTGGGAGTTCTGTTGATTAATGTGTTGTCTGGTATGTGCAGTCGTATGGGCGAGTGGTCCGAGTTGAGAGTATCATCAATGTTTGTTGTAGAGGTGTATTGTGTATTATTGTTTGTATTTATATAAAAATTGTCTATTAGACTCCAATCGCTGTAGTTGTATCCACCTTGTCTAGAGAATTGTGTGTCAGTGTGGATATAAGTGAAGTTTAGGTTTTATGTAAAATGACGCCATTGATAGTCAATGTTTTGAGGAGGGGTGTTGTGATTTCCATTTTGGCAACCTATTAGTGCTATGTCTCTGTTGAAGTCTCCACATAGTATATATGTGTGATTAGGGTTATTATTAATTTGAGAAGTAATAGTATTTTGTATGTCTATGATATATCTAGTATCTTTGGGGTGGGATGGCATATACATGTGGAAGATTAACCAAGGTTGTAGTGGGTGGTTAGTGATTTTGATTATTTGGATGTAAGGTGATATATGCATGGGGGTAGGGATTTTGTTGATGTTGCCCGGGAAGGCATATTTTTTGTGTATTAATGTGAGGAGTCCACCCCGACCTGGTGTGTATGGTGTTCTTTGTTGGATGCATCTAGTGAGTGTAAGTGTGTTGTTAAAGATGAGTTTATAGTCTTGAAATATATTTTGTATATATTTTGTAGATTTTGTGGCGGTAAGTTTTGTTTCCTGTATAACTATGAGGGCCGGTGGTGTGTCTGTGTTTGTGACTAAATTTTGTAGACTAGGAAGGACGGTGTTTAGTGAGGAGGCATTCCATGTGATTATGTATGTATCTTCTTGGTTTATATTGTTGTTTTGGTTTTGTCGAGGGATGTCGGGAGGTGGTGGTGGGAGTCGGGTGTATTCTGAAATAGGGTCTAAGCATTTTAATAATTCATTTATGAGGTTGTTGGGAAGGTACGGGAGTTTTAGTTTTATTGTTTCATTAGAGGGAGGTATGTTTTGACTATGTAGAAAATTGTATAGGTTTTTATGTATTGAGGTTTCATGGTTTATGATATTTTGGTTGTCTTCAAGAAACTTTATATAGGGGTGCGTGATGTGTATGTGACGTTCTGGGGGGTTTTCTAGGTTTATTAGAGTCTGTAGTAGTGTGTTGGTCCATGTGATTGTGTTTGAGTTTTGTGGGTTTAGGAGATAGTTGCATTCATCTATATGTGGATGTGTAGTGACTATTAGGGCATATAGGATGTGGGGTGGTGGGTGTGTATTTTTTTGTTGTATGTATTGGGCAATGTTTGGGTGTGTAATGTTTTGTATGTGGTGTAATGTATGTGTATATTTGAAGAAGGGTGCAAAGGTTTTTGCAATGTGTTTATATTCCGGTTGGAATTTTATGGTATTCGGTATGAAGTATAATTTGGCATTTTTCTTATGTGATGTAGGGTGTCTTTTTAGTATATTAGGCATGGGTCCCGGGTTGGTCTCTATGTCTCCGCTTAAAAGTAGTAGTAGCTTTATGTGCTTGGGATTAGTGGTATGTTTTCTAGTAATTCCTTTTTGTGATATTGTTTGGTGTTTTCTATTGGTCTTAGAGTTGTATTTTTTTGGGATTTTATGTACCCCTTTGTTCTGGGGGGTTTTTGGATTTATATTTGTAGTTATGGCGAGCTTAGGGATATTGGTTGTATATCGGCTTTTTGGTGTTTTAGTTTTTATTTCTATATTATAGCATGGGATTATGTCTTGTCTTGTGGTTATGGTGGTAGTTTTGTTTTTGTTGTGCATGTTATGTGTGGTTGTGTTTTTACGTGTTTTTTTGTTTTCATTTGCGTTTGTATTTTTCGATGTTTTTTGTTTATATTTGTATTTTTGTGTTGTTTTTTCATGTTTATGTTATGGTGTAGCTTTTTGTTTATATTTGTTTGTTGTTTTTTTAATGTTTTGTGTATAGTTGTATATGTGCGTGTATTTATGCGCAAGTACTTGTGTGTGTATTTATGATATTTTGTCCTTTGTGTTTGTGTTTTTGTATACGTGTTTTTTGGAATTCTTAAGTATGTGGTTTTTTGTGTATTTGTTTGGGAATGTGTTATGGAATTGTATTTATGTTTGTGTGTTTGTGTGTATGTGTTTATATAGTTTTTTGTACTTATTATTTGGTATTCGTAATTGGTATAGTAGGTGTAGTAGTTGGGGTAGTAGTCCTTATGGTGTATGTATTTTGTATGTAGAATATAGTATTTAGTATTTGTTTGGTATATGGTGAGGTATTTGGGTATTATGTAGGCGTCCTCGTAGTGTAGTGTGTATTTTTTATTTGTATAAAAAACCGTACAGTATTTGTATATAGTTTTGAAGTATGTAAGGATTTCTATGTGTATTGTACTAGTGAGGTAGTTGTATTTTCTACTAGTAGCATACAATATGTGTAGGGTATTGAATACTAATTGGTAACTATGTATTACCTTGAGGTCTTTGAACTTTACATGTTTGGCGACCTATCTTCAAGTCTTGGGGGCATTCTTCCTTTCATGGCTTGGAATGCAAGTCTTGTGGCATTTATGGCTTCCTCCATCTTGTCTAGGTGTTCCATCAAGGAGTTGTGGAGGGTGTCGGTGTACTTTTTGCTTTCTTCTATCACCTTCTTGTTGTTCTCTTCCAAGGCCTCCTTCAACTCTTTCTTGGTGATGGCGGTCGGGGTGTCTTGTATCTTGAAGGTTGCCACGGTGTTGACCATGGCCGCATTGATGTCGTTGAAGCCAAATGCGTTGATTTGTTCCTCCGTGGGGGGTTGTGTGCCTTCCAAGCTCTTCCAATGTGGAGTGAAGTCTACGAAATTGTCACCAATGTTGAAGTGTTTTCTAACAAATTGCTTGTATACTATTGGATTAGCACATTCCACGTTAGCTTTGCCATTGTGCCTACCTCCAATTTCCTTATGGAACCATATGGACTTAACATTATTCACTCCCATGATTTTTTGGATAGCACTAGTGACATCTTGCACATTCATGAGAAGGGGTAATGGAGGGAGGGTGAGGGATATTGCATCTTTCCTTGCCTTAGTCTCGGGGGTCATACGACCACCATTGTATGTCTTCCTTGCCTTGATGACTTTGTGGTGGGTGGTGATGCGTTGAAGTTGGATCTTGGAGGCTTGTATAGGGGTGGTGGCGGCAATGAAGGCGTGGGGATCTCCTTCTCCCTTGGTCACTCCCGTGATCTCATAGTCTTGGCCACGCTTGAAGCTGTTGATGAGGATGTCCTTGAAGAGTTGGTGTGCGGAAATACCTATCAATGTGTCACTACGCACTTGCACGGAGAGGTTAGAAGCATTAGCAATTTGGGGATAAGCTTTACATACTTTTCCAATGGTGTTTTGGTTGTTTATGTTAAGAATGAAAGGTCTAATTCCTTTTAACAACATGAGAGCATCGGTTCCGGGGTTTAATAAGTGAAGTTTGAACATGCCGGTCCACACTCCCTTTTGTCCACCTCTTTTAACACTATGACAATGTATATAGATTGGGTCCATAATTCCTTCTCCAAGTTTAATGTCCATGTTATCTAGTCTATGTGTTATCATTTTATGAACATCATCATGCAATAGAATGGAGGGAGGGGGTTCAAAGTGGATAACCACGTGGAAACCATGTGCCAAACCTATGGCACCGTTGACTTTGGTGTGTTGGGGAATCTGTGTGACGTTGTAGTGTTGCTCCTTGCTTCCCACTCGTGCAATGGGATAGTAGAGCTGGGGAATCCTTGGATAGGCCACCTTTGACATCTTGAACTCTTTGGCCTCGTGTTCCAGGAACCCTCTAGTCACCATGTCTTCCACCTTTTCGTCATATAGGAGTTCTTCTAGCCCTTCCTCGATTGCAAGGCGCTCCATGTCTTCAAATCCTAGCCAAAACTTTAGAGACATGGTCATTGCGTTAAGGGGAGGGGATTGGCTTACCTCTTCCTGTGTCTCCTGCTCTTCTTGGTGTTGCCATTTTTCTCCTCTGTGTTCTTTCTTATTCCTTTCTCTCTCCAATTTATTCTTGAATTTGTCCCCACTCCATCAATGTCCATGTTTTCCTCGAACCTAAGGTTTCGTTTTGTGATATGGCATATTATTATCACTACTTGTTGTCTTACTTATCTTGCTTTTAGAATTGTTTAGAAAAAGGAAAGAAGGTGAGCAACGTACCTTTTGAGGGGGCTTCCTTTAGTCTTGTGTGGGAGGATTTGGCTCTCCTCAGTAGGTCGCTAGATCGCAGCGGTGGGTCGTTGGCTCCTCGCAGTGGGTCGCTGGCTCCCCGTAGTGGGTCGCGGGCTCCTCGCAGTGGATCGCTCACTCCCTGCAGTGGATCGCTGGCTCCTCGCACTGGGTCGTTGGCTCCTCGCAGTGGTCGCTGGCTCCTCTCAGTGGTCGTTGGCTCCTCTCAGTGGTCGTTGGCTCCTCGTAGTGGGTCGTTGGTTCTCCGGCAGCAGGTCGCTGTTCGCTGCTATGGTTCTCAGGCTCTCGGCAGTTGGTCGCAAATTTTTTTAGCAATAGTCGTTGGCTCTTCTGCTGTAGATCGTGGCTCCCTACAGTGGTTCGTTGGCTTTTGGCAGTAGGTCGCTAGTGAGAGAGCCTGGCACGATTCTGAGGCACGAACAAACCTGGCACAATTCTGAGGCACGAACGAACTTGGCACGACGTGGTATGTTCCAGGCACGATGTAGTACTCTCAGTCTCGTGCATGGGTTCGTGTAGCATTGCTGGGCTGGCTGGGATCTCTTGCCGGTTCTCTCTCCTTGTGTGCTAGTCTTCTCCGAGGTCCTCTCTTTGCTGTGTTGGTCTTGCTCTTCTACGGTCTTGAGTTGGTGCTGCGTGTTGTGTACTTCTTTCTGATCTCTAGTGAGCACTGTTCTTCTTCCCACCGTCTTTTGGAGTTGATGATGGTTGTTGAATGCCTTCGGCGCTTGTCTGGATCTCCTGATCGGGTTATGGCTGTTGAGTTCTCTACTGATCTTGTGTCGTCACAGTTCGGGTGCGGGCTCATGTTCCTCGAGTTGGTTTCTTGTTCTTGTGTTGTTGATGATCTTGTGCCTTGTGCTTGGATTAGTGCTTGAGTTGTTACGTCTTGGTCTGTGCACCTTCTTGTCAAGTCGAGGGTATATGAGGCTTCGGGCCAAAGTCTGTACACCTGAGTCGATGCACCTTCCTTTCGGGTCTGAGGAGTCTTGTTTTCGATGTCCGAGTTGGAGGACGGTACACCTGAGTCAATGCACCTTCTGAACTGGCCTGAGGAGTCTTGTTATGAAGTCCGAGTTGGAGGTCGGTACACCTAAGTCGATGCACCTTCCGAGCGGGACTGAGGAGTCTTGTTTCGATGTTAGGGTTGGAGGCTTCTCTCGGGGTCGGAATTTCCTTGTTAAAGTCGCTGGTCTTTCAAGTTCAGTTCTCCGGATCACGAGCTCTGGGATCTAACGTCAGGTTAACTTGTGTTGCAGGTGAAGAGGCGGCCCTGCTCAGCACCCTTCTGTCCACTTCCCTGTTGTCCACTTCTCCCTGTTGTTGACGTCCACTGCTGTTGTATCTCCGAGTGAGCTGGTCCAGCAGTGTTTTCTTGACTTCTAGTGTCTCTGCGGGGGCTCTTCAGCGCAGGTGTTCTTCACAGTGTTGGCGCTGATCTTCTCTCGGACTTAATTCAAGTGTAGGTGCAGGTCCGGAATGTGGGCTTGTGTACTTGGTCTTCCTTCTGCATACCTGTAGTTTTCCAGAGAAATTTGTGCAGCGCTTCCGCGCTCTACTATAGATGTGTAACTTTCTATGTGTGTGCTAAGGGTTTATGTGATCTAGGGTTAGGTCAGCTTAGTAGTTATAGTCTAGTATTATCATTGTCAATGTTCTAATCTACTTATTAGGTTAAATCACTAAGAGACTTGTATTGCAAAGAGTGCTTTATCGGAGGTGTGTGGGCTATAGATCTAGTGTGTTAATGCAAGGATCTTAAAAGCAATTGTTTGAAAAACTTACTACGGTAGCTGATACTTGTTGCTTGCTACTGTTGTTGTGCCGTTCTCCAGGGTTGTGTACTTTGTTGCTGCCTGTGTGTTGTTGCTACCTACTGCTGCTGATGTGCTAAAGTGTTGTTGCTTCCTTCTGCTGCTGGTGTGATTGTTCGCCAAAGTTGTGGATGCGCTGATTGTTGCTTGTAAGACTTGTCTTTCAATAATAAGGATGAATATCTGGGTTTTGGGGGGGTGCGACGACTAGTAAGGAGATCTGCAGATCTGGTATCTAACGCTCAGATCTGGGTGGATCTTGTTTGTAAGAAGTTACCTCAATCTATGTGCCAACACTTGCTCCCATGCTTCTCAGTAAACGCACACTATAGATCCAAGCCTCATTCACTCAAAAACCCCAGATCTGCAAGTATGTGAGCTCTTTTCCAACACTATCTGCTTCCCAGACTCTCCTTTTCGAAACTCAAAAACTTGTGGTGAGCTCTCACCAAGGTCAGCCACTTCTTGGTGCCCACAATCTTTGTTGTTCGAAACTAGGTCACACCTCCCCTCACCAGAAATTACGGAGCTCACTCAGTCTTCATTCTCCACTCCTATTCCTAAAACCAAACACATATACACACACATACACTACCAAAAAAATATATAAATAAACATACACACACCTATACAACATCAATAAAACAAAAATAAATACGCAAATAAACATATGGACACAAAAAAAGATAAAAATGAATACAAATACAACCACTATAAAAATAAAATACATTATCCACATACAAAATACTAACATCCACTCCCCCTCAAACAAACAAGACTTTAATAACATAACAATACCCCACAAATTTACTATACAGAAAATAAAAACTCTAAAATACAACACTAAACATACATACCACAAACTCATACTACTCCTGGGAGGAGACATAGAAACCAACCCCGGACCCATGCCAAACATACTAAAAAGACACCCTACATCACATAAGAAAAATGCCAAAATATACTTCATACCTATTACCATAAAACTACAACCGGAATATGAACACATTGCAAAATCCTTTGCACCTTTTTTAAAAAACACACATACATTACACCACACACATAACACCACACACCCAAACATTGCCCTATACATACAACAAAAAAATACGCACCCACCACCCCACATTCTATATGCACTAATAATCACTACTCACCCAAACATAGATGAATGTAACCATCTCTTAAATCCACAAAATTTGAACACAACTATATGGACCAACACACTTCTACAAACTCTACTAAACTTACAAAACCCACCAGAAAGACACATTTACACTCCACACCCTTATAGTGAATTCCTAGTAGACAACCAAAATATTATTACCCATGATAACTCAATACACAAAAGATTATACGACTTCTTACATAGTCAAGACATACCACCCTCAAATGATACAATAAAAATAAAATCCCCTTACCTCCCTAACAACCTCATAAATGAATCACTAAAATGCCTAGACCCTATACCAGAATACACCCACCCACCCCCACCTCTTCCCTACATCCCTCCCCAAAATCATAGCATTAGATCAAACCAAGAAAATACATACATAATCACATGGAATGCCTCCTCACTAAACACTGCCCTTCCTAGCTTACAAACTTTAGTCACAAACACAGACACACCACCGGCCCTCATAGTTATACAAGAAACAAAGCTAACCGCCACAAAATCTACAAAATATTTATAAAATATATTTCAAAACTATAAGCTCATCTTTAACAATACACATACACTTACAAGATGCATGCAACAACGGAGACCATATACTCCGGGCCGAGGTGGCCTCCTTACATTAATACACAAAAAATATACATTCCCAGGCAACATCAACAAAATCCCTACCCCAATGCACATATCACCATACATTCAAATAATTAAAATCACTAACCACCCACTACAACCGTGGTTAATCTTTCACATGTATATGCCATCCCACCCAGAAGATACTAGATTTCTCTTAGATATACAAAACACTATTACATCCCAAATTAACAATAATTCCAATCATACATACCTATTATGCGGAGACTTCAACAGAGACATAGCGCTAATTGGCCGCCAAAATGGAAACCATCACACCCCCCCTCAAAACATTGATTACCAATGGCGTCGCTTCACAGAAAATTTAAACTTTACTTATATCAATACCGATACACAATTCTCTAGACAGGGTGGCTATAATTATAGTGATTGGAGTCTAATAGATGGATTCTATACAAATACAAACAACAATACACAATGCACCTCCACAACAAACAAAAATATTATTCTCAACTCTGACCACTCACCGGTACAATTGCACATCCCAAAAAACTCACTAATTAGTAGAACTCCTATAATCCTAAACAAAGACACTATATGCATACTCAATCCCATCCCAAAAGCCAACATAGAAAAATTCAACACAAAATTCTTTGAAGAAAACTCCGTACAAATAGACTCCCTCATAAATACTCTTGAAAATAATAGTCAATTAACACAAACACAATGGCAAGAAGCATGTCACACCCTAGACAAACTCATCAATAAAATCTCTGATACACTAGAACAAACTTGTAGAGCACATCCAATACCTCAAATGACAAACAGAACTTCTCAACAAGGAGGGTACCTACCCCGCAAACTTTCTAAAACTTGGAAACAACACTTAACCACATACCATACCATACGCAAAACCATTAGAATTGTAAAAAACAACCCTCAGTGGCGTAACCACCCCATATACAATGAACTACTAACTCTACAACACATCCAAATCCCTATCCCGCCGCCTCCGGACCTTTCCCACGATACACGGATAAAAGATATCGCGCTAATTGCAAAAAATGGCAACATACAAGCCCAGAAAATAACCACAAAATACACCAAAGAAAACATTATAAAATCCATCTCAAAATATAGATAACTATACGAAATCAACCCAAAAAAAATTAACAAAAAAGTCTTTAAGAACCTTGAATCCCCACCAATGGATTGTATCACATATCAATATAATAGTATTCTAACTAGCCCCGAAGACATTGCGAATGAAATATTCAACCAACAAACAAAAACCAATAGACCAACAATACCAACATGTAATTACCAACCACAACATACAATAGAATGTACATGTGCAGTACGCCAATACCCATGGCATGACCTGGACGGATATACCCTTGACAAACGGGGCGAACCAGAAATTCCACTACATAAATACCTCAACAGAGCCACGTACGACACATGCCTCCACAATCTTGGAAAAAATAAAGCCCCAGGCCCAGACCGCGTACCAAACTCAATACTCAAAAACATGCCTCCAAGATTTCATAAACTATTATTCCTATTCTTCTTTCACTGCTATAAACAAAAATAAATACCAAACTCATGGAAATCAAGTACAACAATTTTACTATACAAAAAAGGTGACCCATCCATGCTACCCAACCATAGGCCAATTACACTAGCTAACACAATATATAAACTCTTTACAAGTACACTCACCTCCATACTATCCTCATATGGCGAAAAATTCAAAATCCTACATGATAGTCAAGAAGGATTTAGAGCAGAAAGAAGTACCGCACAACAAATACAAACTATAATAGCCGCACTAGAAGACGCAAAATTTACTAACCAAGATACATACATACTATACGTGGACTTCAAAAATGCCTTTGGCTCAATTGACCATGCCCAACTTCTAGCAATAATGATGGACCTCGGTTACCCAAAAGAGGCAACTACACTTGTTGGAAACATCAATTCCCATTCATCTACTTGTTATACCGGTGAACACTTTGGGAAAACAAAACCTATACCCATCCAAAGAGGAACTATACAAGGGAACACCCTCAGCCCATACCTATTCATTATATTTTTAGAACCACTACTCAGATGGCTAGAAAGAGGCAACTACTGTAGAGCCTAAATCCTAAAAATAGTTTTTTTCAGAAAATTAAGTGTAAAAAGGGTTGTAGATATATGGAGAATTAAATAATTAATGATTAAGTTTACATTAAGTACTTAATTAATTGAAAAGTACCTCTTCATATCTAAGATAGAAGGATTAATGGGAAAAGGGTTGAACTCGCACCCTTTGGGAAGGGTGTACCCTTTCATATCTAGATATGAATAGATGTGAGGATTTAGTGGAATTAATCTCAATGGTTAATTATAGGCAAAACCGTTTTTCCAAGAGGTGTGCCTCTTGGGTTTGAGTAGAATGACTAGCTTGAATTTTTAGCATTCTTGGCCATTATCATAGAAATTCCTTGGAGGAAGGTTGGAGTGAGCCCTAGCTTAGGTGAAAAAAGCTAGTAATTGAAGAAATCTCTTATGTTGTAAGAGTATTATGTTGTGTGTGAAATTATTAATATATAATTATGATTGAATTTGCGTATATAGAGTCTTGTGTGTGACTTGAATCATATGTATAATTACAATAATATTTGAACTTCATTGAATAAATTTAATATTGTGTTTTGTGAATGCAAATATATGCATGATGTATTAATTGTGAATAAATTCCTATGCATAAATGCATTAATTATTTGTTTAGATCTTCATTGTAAAAATTAGGATACTATCCTAATTAATTATGTGACATGGAATTGTGTGTGTGTGTGTTGATGAATTAAATTTAATGTATTACATATGAGTGAAATATGAATACTTAATAATATTAAAACTTCAAGAGATAAAGGTAGGGAAGATCCTAACTATGTCAAAGTGACATTGTGAATATTAATGTAATAATTCTAAGTGTATGTAAGGCATTTAGAAATTAATTTGGAGTAAGAAACTTAATGCATTAATGTGAGGAATGCATAAGTAATTGATGAAATACTTAAGTTCAGTTGTGGAAACTTAAGTATTAAGACATAAGACGGGAATCTTGTGCATGTGTAAATAAGAAAACTTAAGTCTAGAGTGAAAAAGGACTTAAGTATGAATGACAGGACTTAAGTCTGAGTATTAGGACTTAAGTTTACAGTGGAATAGAAATTAAGTTTAAAGTGATAAAACTTAAGTCCAGAGTGATAGGACTTAAGTCCAGAGTGAGAAAGAACTTAAGTATAGACGATAGGACTTAAGTCTGAGTGTTAGGACTTAAGTCTACAGTGAGGGAAAACTTAAGTCTGAATGATAAAACTTAAGTCTGAGTTACAGAACTTAAGTCATGCAAGTGTAAGAGTGAAGATACTCTTTTTGCATTTAAGTATTAAGGACTAATAGATAGGTTAGACTTAAGTCCGGACTTAGAGTAGAAATATTTAGAGGCTTAATCTAACTTGTATGTTGTTCGAGACTAACACTTGTGATAAGTACGTGAGTACGTGAGTACGTGAACCGTGGCATGTACGTGAAAAGTGGAGCGAATTACACGAGGTAAGTTCGTGAATTTTAAATGGAATTAATTAAGGAATCAACCATGAGTGCAATGGATAGTATCCAAGAGCCGAAGATGGCAAAAGTATAGGAAACTAACAAACGTGCATATTCATAGTTAACTCAAGAGCAAGGCTCTTTGGAGGAGTAAGGCTCTACCTAAGCACTTAAATCCTTGGGATTAATACCTTAAGAGTGGAATGTTAAGGGTGATATGTTTTAAGGCTTAATTCCCTAAAAACGAGTGCATAAACTTAAGTATTTAAATGGAAAGATAGCTTTTTGACCTATAATTAAAGACAAACTACTTAACAGTTGACGCTAGACCATCCCGGGAAGAATTTAGAATCAAGGGTAGACTTGTGTGAGTCTTGGGTGTTTTGCGAAGGTGAATTTTCCGAACTACAACTACGGATACACTTTTGGCACATCACAAGTCATAATAAACTCAGCCGCATATGCAGATGACCTAGCCACCATAACTAACAAAATCAAATCAATCCAAATATAACTAAACAAAATTGATAGATATTGTAAATGGGCCGGTATGGACGTAGGTATCCCAAAATGTGCCGCTACCGGATGCCCAAACAAATCCAAACTGAACCCTACCACTTTCAAAGCCCTAATGCAAGCCTCTAACATCAATTACCGCAATCAACCGATCCCCATACTACACCAAAATGAACCATACATATACTTAGGTACAAACCTTGTTCCCTCACTAAAATGGAAAATCCAAATCCACACCACAACGACAAAACTCATCAAACAATGCAAAGCACTAACAACATGCCCAGCCACCATGAAACAAAAAATAAAAATGGTTGATACCGTACTACGTCCGAGTGTGGCATACAGTTTCTACGGTGTACCATACTCTATGCCAACTATAAAAAAACTTGATAAAAAAATAATAGCCATACAAAAAACAATATGTGGATTACCAAAATGTATGTCAAACGTAATAACACAACTCCCGCATAACCTATTTGGACTTGAAGCTTTCTCCCTAAAAAACGCATATCTCGGATGTATAGGCAAACAACTACAAAATGCCTTAAACGATAAAGGTAGACTTGGGAAAATTTATAATGGATTAACTCATTACATCCTCGTCCAATACGGTGGCGCCGAAAACATACCCAGAATTTTAAAAAAGCGACTGTATAAGATCACCAATAACACGAACATTCTTCTTATTAAAACATATAGCCAAAGTCCACCTTAAAAGCACACTCCCAAACTTCCTCATTAATCCTACAACACTTGAAACACTATGGCGGCAAGAAACACTAAACCACAACACACTTAATGCCCAACTCTCCCAAAAGCGTCTACAAAAACTCCTCTCAAAAAATATTTTTGAACTAGCACAAATTACTTTACCCAACGGCACACACATCATGAACAACGAGGACTTCAAAACCTACCACTTCACCCCATCCAAACTATTAAAAAGTACCCTAAATATTGCTAAACAATTATTTTCCACCAAACATGCCCCAATATATGTCGTACTCCTTGTAACATACATTTATACTCTCATATACTTAAAGACTCATTCATCACCCTCAACAATAACATCAACCCAAGAAATATCCCCACACCAATCAATCCCATTAACCCTCCACATACATATCACCCCCGCCCCCCAACATACATCCCCAAAAACCCTACCACATATCCCATTAATGACATCATACGCCCTAAACATATCCAACACACAGACACAAATAACATACAAAATACCTACACAAAATATCTATGCCAATGGCAACACAATGATAGTACATATAATAAATGGCTCCCCCAAAGAGACCTTTTTCCACGACACGACACCAATACCTCCACACATAACACCGAAAAATTAAAACAATACTACCATAAAATTCAAAACAAAACATACTCGGATATCATCCTAGCCCACCACCCCCAAGAACAATCCCCAGACTCAAGATCCGTAACACCACCCATAATTATCCCACTCTTAAACATCTACACAATAGAATGCAACCCCGAAAATGATATCCTTACATCCTCAAACACAATTCAAATAGATAACAATCAAGCACATCTATACGAAGAAAATGGCCGACATTTACACACCATACCCATTACCCGACTCCGATGGTTATGGAATCAATATCATACAAAATTACAAACCCCTACAAACATTGAACCAACAACCCAACCCTTTGAAACCGAACTAATATGGCTTTACCAAAGGTATAAATATCGAATACCAAAAATTGACCCCCTCAAAAATGCGCAATACACAATACCCACCCCCATTTTAGACTCACTAATCTCATCCTTTAACATCGAACACTCATACTTTTCCTCCCCGATCACATGTCCTACCAAACTAAATAAATTCTACTCACTGTACAAAAGAGACAAAATATTTGGATTCCTAGGCAAGGCCTTTGACCACAAATGGATCGGAAATGGCATAGCTCACCCCCACAACGAGAAAGACATGGAACAAGCCATACATTGGGCCACACTTGCCGCCAAACACGATCCAAATAACACAAAAACAATCATCGTCACACCGAACAACAATTGGTACCAAAACAACAACCAACATTCAAACCCATTCCGAGATTCCCACATTGTTGCAGTATTCGAAGCAGACACAATACCATACGAAGAACCTAATATTCCACCCGAGCTAAAAAAACCCCAAACTGAGCCATCTACATTACAAATACTATGCGTCCATCATCAAAATCAAACCCTTGGCTCCCTAGAACAACTTGTGGAACTTACCTCCATAACAGACAATCTAGACATACAACGACCATACACAAAACCGGCCCCACCAACACCCATACAAACCCCCGTAAACAAAAGTAAAAACTGGTCAAAATTAAATTATGTCATCAACACATTAAACTACTCCGTCACACCTCCCCCTCTCCCAGACTACCCAACTCATACCACACCAAAATTTAATCCCGCACACAGTTATTACACCGACGGCTCTTTTAAACCACCGCAACAAATTAGCCCGGGCTATTGGTGCAGAGAAAAAGCTTGCTATGGCATATATAATTCTACCAAAGAAATTAAACTAGCCAAAAGACTCCATGGACTACAAAATATCCTCAGAGCAGAACTTATGGCCATTCATAAAACACTACAAATAATCACAACAAAATACAAAAATGAACCCGCACATATATTCACCGATTATATCAATGCACTTTACCTACTAAACATTCAAATAACACACCCTACCCTTCACAATAACCACCCCGACCAAACCATATTAACATCAATGGTACAAATGTTACAAAACCGTACACAAATCACAACCCTCCACAAAGTGAGAGCCCATGCCAACATTGATGGCAACGAACAAGCAGACAAATTAGAAAAAGAAGGCCGAGAAAAAATACACAAAAATGCCATAGACCCACACGAACATGCCTATGCCACCCCATACTACTTTCAAAAAGAAGATTGGCCTTCCAAAGAAGATACCCCCAACAAAGGCCCAATCAGATTTTTGGACAAATATCTCAAGAAGCAAGACCTCTACAACAACCTTGACACAATCTCAGAAAATATTCCTAACATAGAAAAATGGACTAACAATAAAGACATAGACAATGAACTCTCTACAAACTTTTGGAAAAACCCCATCATCTCAGACTCGCAATTAACATGCCTCGTCAAATTCCGTACTGGTCAATATTTGGGAAACGCTCGCAAACAACTCTTCTTTGGAATAGAAAGATTTCCATCCATAACATGCCCAATATGCCCCTCAACGGACCCCGACACATGGCTTCATGTTCTACTCAAATGCCAAAACCACCACATCCACTCTCTAATTGTTAAAAGACATAATAAAGCGGTATGGGAAGTCCGAAAACTAATCACCTCCTACAAAAAATCGAGATGTTTCATATTAATGAAAGCCGGCACTTTTAATAACAATCCACAAGAAAATACGGTCCCCCTTTGGCTACTCCCAAGCTCATGTATGACCCAAAGATGTCAGTGCAACGCTCGGCTCAAACCGGATATCCTCTGCGTTAAAGGTTTACCATATAATGACCCACCACCCGATAACATCAACCAAGACTACACCATTCAATTCATTGAATTCACATATTGCAACGATAGATTTTCCCCGGAACCAATCCAAAATAAAATAGATAAATACCAACCCCTTATTGACGACATCATCGCCCTAAGATGGAATTTCGACCCCCTTATTGTAATCACATCCGGCGCTCGTGCCACCACCTTTATCCCATCTACGAAATCTCTAGAAGACACCTTCAAGATACCCATTGAAACAATTAAAACCTCCTTTAAAAACATTAACACCATAGCTATTCAATATGCCATGTCCATTCTCCTACATAAACGCAAAATCGAAAACAATCAAGCCCTCCCCAATACGCAAGACCCCCCCTAAATTCTCCCCCCACCATGATTTATCATGACTAGATGGTTTTGAGGTTTTTGACTAATTGCTTGATTTGTGGTTGGTTCGTTGGCTAGTTGGTTAGTTAGTGGCTCGTTGGTTGGTTTGTGGTTCCTTGGCTACTTATTACATAGTGTCTACCCTCGAGAGAGGGAAGTAGTTCAAGTTTACTAATTCCTTGTCCTGTGGGCATGGTCTTAGTAGTGGAACGAACAGACACTATATTCACGCCGGTCCCCTTCGGGAACCGGCGTTCTTCTTCTTCTTAGTTGATCATGATTTAATTTAAGTTTTTTGTGCACATAATATGAAATTAGAATTTAAAAACTTAAGATCATTTGGAAAGGAAGGTGAAGATTTAATTAAATACATCAAAGCTTCATACCCCCATTTTTTTATTCCTATAGTCATAGATATTTAACATAATAATGTGGAAAAATAAAAGTCCAAAAATAATGGTCAGCTGCCCGCCGAGAGTTGCCAGAGTATGATATCAACAATCTTCTCAAGAGCATAACTCAGGGGCGGTTTATACTACGGACCAAGAACTCATCCCATGCACCTCTCAAATTTTGTAATTGGCTCCATCAACTCGTCCCGGGATGACTTGGGTTTACACTACGAGGAAAAAAGAAAAGTGACCAAAGGATTTGAGGTCCTGAAAAGGCCTAGAAACAGGCCTAGTGGATAATGTTGAAGGGTCCCCTAGATTTTGCAGCGAGAGAGGCAAAAAGGGTTCTTTCATTGCTGAATGAGGAAACAATGGCCCTGAAATGCCGTTCTATTATTTTTAATTTTAATTTTAATTTTATTTTTTTTGTTTTTTTTAGGGGGCCCAACATTACTGTAGATACAATGGCAGCCACCGTTTATTACCTCATACCATTACACTTTGAACTCGAAGTAGTAAAGGTCATCGCTTTCCTTGTATCATTCCCTCATTTGTCTTGTGTGCCTTGATTCTTGCTATATTTTGTCATTTTGGCTTGTTTTCTTTTCTTTGTTTTTTTAGGCAAAACTATCCTTTTTAGGCAAAATTGCCCTTTTCACGCATTCATTAAATATATCAACACGCCCAGTTTTTAGTACATGGTCATTTCTCCCAATCCTTGTTCGGTTTACACTTGGTGAGAGGCCCAAGGGATTTAAGAACTATATTTTTATGAAGTGTGACCATGGAAGTGTGACCATGAAGTGTGACCATGGAATTAATCCATTTTCCTTGGTCATGGCTCTTGGTTTGTAGTGTAAAACGCCCCTCACTCATATACTATCCAAATTGGGCATGTGAGGTGTTTTTTGACATCTACTCAAAATGTAGATGTCAAAAAATACCTTAAACGTTTGATTTGGACAAATTTTGAGTGTGTTGTGGCCATTTGAAAACTGCAAATGAAGAGAAGCATGGATTGGCCGTTGATAAGAATTCAAAGTTGAAGTTTCCTAATTTGTCCACAAATATCATTTTCTCTAGATTTTGTTGAGTATCCTTTTAGCGTGAGTGTAAAATTTGTAGAAAAATCCAATATGCAGTTTATGTGAAGAATGAAATGGTAGAACTGGAAAATTTTATATCACATGAGACGCAATAGTATAGCTCAAGGAAAATTATAAAAGAACAGATTAGTCCATATTCTTCTGAGGTATACAAGTAGGTTATAGCCTTGAAAGAATGAATGCAAGAACAAGATAAAATGGAGTAGAACATAAGCCAAATTTATTGCTGTGGTAGCAAGGGGGCAAAAGAAATGATGAAGTGATCATAGTTAAAATCTTGAATGAGGTGATACCAAGTGAACTATTTATGGGGAGTATCTAAGGGTTTAATTCTTGGAAGTGAGGCAAGTAGATGAGAGTTTTTATATACTTGAGTATCGGATATAGACTTTGCATACTTGAAAAGATGGATTTTATCAACAATGTTTTCTTAGAAGATGGATGATTGAGTAGTACCTTCTTGATCAAGTACTTGAAATACTTTTAGTTTGATGATGACAAGTCTTTATGAAGAAGGCAAGTACTACAATGTGGCAATACATTTAACGCAAGTACCAAGAAAAGTGATGTGACAAAGCATGATCAATAGACGCTTAGGACTATTGCCTGAGTGGTTTAAAGAAAATAAGTTGATTATTATTGGGCTACTGTCTAGCGGAGAAATAGGATTTACAGAACTAGGTAGTAGTCTTTATTTTTGACCACTCGTCGATCACCAGGTGATGGACTTGACGAGGTGGATGAATATACTTCCTAGTCAGCTTTCATCCATTGAATGGATGGATGAAGCTAGGATTTTGAGGGCACTTGTAGGGATTGCTTCAGAGAACTCTCTCTCTCGTAGGTGTAGAAAGTAGAGGAGCAAGTTTTGAGGGTCGAGGAGGAGTTAAGAAGAGATCTGGATTGGTCGAAGTCCTTTCATTGTATCTATTATGAACTACCCAATAAAAACCGACGTGATTTGATGTTTTGTGAGTTTTTTTGAGTAGATCGGGGTTTTGTTTTGAAGATCATTATGTTTTGATTAAACAAAAGAGTTAAAGAGTAATCTCCCTTTAACATTGGCGACCATGTACAAGTTTGATCCACGTGGATCTTGCTACACACGAAGCAACTAGGGTTTCATACGTTTATGAAACTAGGATTTTTGGGAGCTTCTTTGTGAATTCTCGTCAGGTTTGGAGGAGGCGTCTACTATAGCTTGGAGGCTCTAGAGCAAGCAAGTTCACAGTCGCCAATCCACACGACGAGCGAGTATTCGGCATGGATCACTAGTTGCAGTCGCAGATCACCCCTAACGACTTTAGATCCCTATTTGCAGTTGCCGACATCCGCGGCTACTACCGGCGCAACATTAGCCGTACACTGGCAACCGGTCATACCGCACCTCAAAGAAATGGTGATCAAGGCGTCTGAATAACAGCGGGTGCTCACCAAACGAGTCGGCAAGCAGGTGCTCAGCACCTACGTACTGCCAGTTAGCACCTAGACGAGCAACTCCTCCAAATCCTGGTGACCACGCACTCCACTTCTCCGACCCAACGGCGCTTGCAAGGTGACTTGTAAGCTACGCCCGGATGGCAGCAAAAGCTGAAGAGGACTTGCTCTTTCTGGAGCGCAATAGATGGCTACACCAAACATTGATGGCCACATCCAAAAAGTGCAGCAGGTGTTTGAGCGTTCTTTGGAGGACATAGGCCACATCACCAAGTTCGTCCAAAGACCTGAAGGACGAGAAGTTCTTCACACTGCGTGATAGTCTGCACGCTTTTGACGCCCTCACCTACAAGGAGCTCTAACGTGGCATATTACATCACATCCGCAACCAACTAGCCTACGACCCGAAACACGACCTTCCACAGCCGGCACCAAGGTACCGAGAGACATCCTTCATCCGGTTGCAGGACTTGCACAGTCGCTACACTCCCTACCTTTTGCGCGTCTCACAAACACTCAAGGCTATCGTCACGCCACGCAGGATACACGTAAAGCCCGACACGCGCGGAGCGTCCTCATCTACCAATGCCTGCTCAACGACCCTACCATCACTAGGAAAATCTCCACAAGTTTTTCAAGACCCAATTTAAGGCTGCAAAGACTTGGAGGCCACAAACGACAAGGGGACTGCTTCGACCTAGTCACCACCTGACCGGCCAAATCTAGCTTCTACCCTAGACAACCAGGACTTTGACTGAAGTAGTGGACTGCTCCACCTTAGAAGAGGGATTGTACACCCAAAGCAAGCTTAGGTACATTCCCAATACTATTCATTTGAACGATTAAAAACAAAATTAAGAAAGACAACAAAATTCAACACAAAATCATATATTCAAAAATTGGAGAAACATCAATATGTAGATGACGTTGATAATTATTCTCTATATACCTTTAAAATATTGTAGACATCTTTTGGCATAAATGAATGTATTATGTATAGGAAAAGGCCCGCCCAAGAGGGCCTCACAATTTGGAAGATATCCGACGAGGAGGGCAAAGATAGTAGCCTGGCTTGACGCAAAGATGATCTCCTAGATCGTGAGGTTCGATCGAGCGTGCCACTTCCGGCATAACGCCCGGTCGGTTTAAGTCTACCCATAAGGATTTCAACTATTTGCCCATGGCTCGGGCACCTGCCGCCCTGCCCTAGCTTTCATTTCACATGTAAATGCCCTAAGTGTGTGTGTCTTGTTTGAGATGTTTCTTATTTTTCAATATGTACATAGTATACAACCAATAATTGATTTGCACTCATGGTACTCAACCAAGGATTAGAAGAATCACCATATTTATGTACAACACTTTCAACGAGCACATCTGCCTATGGAGGAAAATAGGGGATTGGGAGCTAGAAAATCAACCAAGATCAAATCCACGAGTACGAAGCAACTATCTACAACTCCTACCAAAACAAATCTGGCATAACCTCCTTACAACTAAGGTAAGCCTCCCCATAACCAACAAAAACCCATAGCCAACGCCTACAAAATTGGGGTATATCCAACCCTCTTCCATCCCATTACCACCAACTAAGCTCCAAATGGAGGTTTGTTGTAAGTCAAGACCCTTACTTTTGGTTGTTGGTTATGGGTTTTGTTGGTTATGGGTTATGTTGTTTTGGTAGGGGGGTTGGTTTATGTTGGTTATTTGGTTGTTGGTTATGGGGGGTACCTATTGCTGGCCACCCACTATACATGGCTGCTCATTTTGAAAATTCATTACTTATTCAATTTTTATCGAAAAAAATATGAAATCACTTGGGTTGGAATTGCAATTCTATTGGCTATCACTGAAAAAAATAGTATAATTATCTCCTCTCTCCATAAATGCACATTCCTTAACCCCCAAAGGACGAGAGTCTCCTTTGGGGGGATTTCACATTTTGGGTTGGTTCCTAAAATTCGAAAAAAAATCCTTTTTTTAAAAAACTTTTACTGTAGATCGGACCTGATAAGAGCTTCGTGGAGGTATTTTTAATTTTTTTTTTGGATTTACGGTTTGAAAGTTAGTACCACCTATTGTCAAAAATGGGGAGGATGGGCAGCCTGGGCACCCCTGGGAACCAATGAAACACAAGTGTGAAAGAGGGGCAGTAAGTAGGGGCACATAGGGTGGAGAAAGGGTGGGGCAGCCCAAATCAAGGGGAGGAATAGTGGAAGGGAAGACCCCACAAATTCCAAGAAAAGGGATAAATAGAAAATTTAAAAAAATAGCAAAAAGTGGTGCATGGCAGGGGTTGTGGGTACTGAAAGAGATGGCACGTGTAAAAAAAAAAAAAAAAAAAAACGCCGCCTTGCAGTGGTGGGCCACCCATGAGGAGCTGCGCGGGTCCCGCACAGGGGAGTGGGTGAATGACGTGGCCCTTCATTTCTTGAAGGGTCCCCATTTTGAAGCCCCGCCCTCACCTATAATATTCGAATAATTCAATAAACTCATTAAAATTAGAGATTTAACCCATTTTAGAAAAAAAAAATCTCTAAAATAAGTAAAAAATTAAATTCTACATTTCAACTGTACAGATTTCTAAATTTGTAAATTCATATTTAGCAAATAATTTCTCACTTCATTTGTAGTCATTTGCAATGTTTTATACCCCCTTTCACTAAAGCATTTATTTGAGCATGATGTACCCCTCGAAATGACCTCAAATTTTGCACACACTTAGCTAACATCATATTCTTTACATTGGTAATGGTTTCCAACACAATGTACTATAAATACTTGAAGATATGCTTAGTCAAAGTGAGCTGACTTTGTCGGGCAAGAGGGAAAAATAACTACTTCTTGCACTTTAAACACTATAATCTTCACATCCGTGCGGTAGATTGCAACTATAATTTTACAGGATTATTAAACATGAGTCTAGTTTTAGATCTTACGGTTAAAAGTTGAGAATTCTTCTAAAAAATGTGATTATTGCAGCCATGATTGACTATGGCAGTTTTGGACTAGTTTTGGACAGAAATTGTCAAGGAATTTAGGGGTTAACTTGTCGGTTTTAGGGGGGCTTACCTTATCTAATATTATTACACATATCGTAACAAAATACAGATCTGTTATAGCTCGCTACAGTAAGATAAAAAGTTGGCTACATTAGAAAAGCCGGCAACAGTAACAAAAAAACAGCTCATGACTTGACAATTTACAACTGCTGCACGAATCCAAAGCTACACAACTATCATGACATGAAACACGTAGTCAGTAGCGAGAGTGAACAGTAACATGTTAGCAATCTGAAAGTGATTGTCGTTGTAGAAATCCACCCAACCCCTTGTAGAAGTTGCAAATTTCCTTCTTTGTTCTTTTGCTGTAGACCACTGCTTTATCATGGCAACTAGCCCGGGGGCCATGGAGAGTGTACCAGATGCCATCCAACTGGTCGCAACAAGTATATCTTGCACACACAGACAAAAACAATGAGCATGTGATAACACTGAAACAATGAAAACAGAACTTACCGACTTCGAACACTTGTGAGAGGAGTGTGAAGGACGCAAAATCTTCAGAAACGTCCGAACCTCGTCAACGATACTCCGAGTGTTGCCTCTGCTGGAGTTTTCAACCAACTGCTGAAGTTCGTTGCAGGAAATAGGAGGCTAAGAAGGATTGTTGTGTGGAAAAAGTGTGCACAACCAGGACTTGCTTGTTGCACAACTTCAAACACCAGGAACTCGCCCTCAGTGACTTCGTAATCTCTCACAAAGTTACACCAGCGGACGCCATTGGACAAAACACAAGGCTCATTCTTCTTGTTTCGAGGAGCATCTAAACAAACCCGGTATTGTACGCCATCCACGCCAACGCCCGACTTGACAAGAGCCGCCTTCGACATCGACAAGAACAGTTGGCTGGCCAAGCTGAAGGACTCGGGTATCATCTGCACTAAAGAATCAACAAAAAGTAGTCAAGCAAAACTAACAGAAAATTGCAAGCTTGAAACACAAACTTATGTGCCGATCTAAGAAGTTAATGGAACATCCGAAGGTTCTAGAGTTTCTGGAACTTTGAAAGTTTTATTTGATTACCGCATGCAACGTGAATATTGAGATCCGGCATGCCTCGTGCAACGTGAATATTGAGATCCGGCGTAAGTGTACGTTGACTGAAGTCAGCGTCGGCAGTGTCGGTGTCGGGATCCTTGCTGAGCACGCCAGTGCGGCATCGTGTATATAAACTCCTCAGCTGATCGCGCCAGGAGTTTCGTTTTCTATGCTTCAGAAGCGTTTGAAGAGCCTTCAAGAGGATTGAAGCACTTCTACAGAGTTGAAGGAGCTTCGGCGAGGGAGCCTTGCTGGCTATGGCGGAAATGGCTTGGTGGAATGCGCAACCGCAGGTGCTTGCAGTGGAGAAGAGCAGGACCTCCGATATGACGGAACTCTACACGCGTGGGAGGAAGCTCGGCCAGGGGCACTTCGGGATCACCTACTTGTGCACGGAGAATGCGACGGGGCTGCCGTATGCGTGCAAGTGCATTCCCAAGCGGAAGCAGGACATCGAGGATGTCTGGCGCGAGATCGACGTGATGCGCCATCTTTCGGGCCACAGCAACATTGTGGGCATCAAGGGCTGGCACGAGGACGACACCATGGTGTACGTGGTGATGGAGCTCTGCGAGGGCGGGGAGCTCTTCGACCGCATCATCGAGCGCGGCGCGTTTACGGAGGCGGAGGCGGCGCGCCTCACACGCACCATCGTCGGCGTCGTGCAGGCGTGCCACAACTCCGGCGTCATGCACCGCGACCTGAAGCCGGAGAACTTTCTGTTCAAGACCAGGCGCGAGGATGCCGCGCTCAAGGCGATCGACTTCGGGTTGTCCTGCTTCTTTGAGCCCGGGGACGTGTTCTCGGAGATGGTCGGGACCCCGTACTACATCGCGCCGGAGGTGCTGGAGCGGTGCTACGGCCCCGAGGTGGACATCTGGAGCGCAGGCGTGATACTTTACATTTTGTTGAGCGGCGCGCCGCCGTTCTGGGCAGAAACCAAGCAAGGCATTTTCGAGGAGATCATGAAGCGCGAGCCGCCGGACTTCAGCGCGGCTCCTTGGCCGAACATCTCCGAGGGCGCCAAGGATCTCATCCGGAAGATGCTGAACCCCAATCGTAGGGAGCGCATCACCGCTTCCGAGGTGTTGCAACATGCATGGCTTTGTGAAGGCGGCGTCGCGCCGCACAAGCCGATCAGATCCAGAAGATGCTTCAGCGGGTTTATCATCGAGTCTACGCAAGTCTTGCACTAGATTTCAGGTGTGAAGCATAGATTCGCATGCCAAAGTTGCAGAACACATGATTCAATTCACGTACATTGACTTGTACAGAAGAACACACAAGTTTTGACCATGCATGATAACGCTAGGAAGGGTTGAGGAGGATTCAGAACCCGAACTACACCAGATAGAAAGGTGATCACCGCATCCATCGACAATTTTAGCCTGGATGCCGAGCTAGTTGTCCGTCGTTATGTGTACAATCTGAGCCTGATTGTAATCGAAGCAGGATGATGAATGATATGGAACTCCTGCTGCAATATTGTACTGTTAGAAACTTCTTCTCGGTTCACTGTCATGAATTTGTGCTGAATTCTGGAGTCACTGTTGCTGCACAGTGCAAAGCATTCAAGACCATGGTCTTTGATGTGAGGTCAGACTTGTGTAGAGTTGTACTAGGCTCCTGTCGTGAACCAGCACTTCTTGCAATGATTCTAGCAAAAAATGCGCATTGAGAGGTTTAATTTTGGAGAGAAGTTTTTATTCGACAAAGCAGTATGTGTTTTATGGGGTCCACCTTTTTTGCATATTTCATTCAACAAGATCTGACTGCATCTGATCAAAACTCCGTACATTGATATGATTTTCTTATTTTTTTTGGTGATCCCCTCTTTTTCTGGTACTCTAAGTTTTGACCAAAATCAATGGCTAACTTGTTTGATGACTTATTAGAGATTTGAAATCTAGTATTTGGGATCGAATGTTTGCAAATATACAGCACAAGTTTCACACTTGACGATGACCCATTCCTACAATAACTTGCACCCATCAACTAACTCCCAAAGGCCCATTTAACTGTGCGGGGGCGTGTTTCATTTTGGGCAGGTCCCTAAAGTATGAAAATAATCTTTGTCGTTTTGAGAATTTTACATCAGATTGTCCCTGGTAAGAGCTTCGTGGAAATATAATATTTTTGTTATTTTGTGGTTCATAATATGAGAGCTATCAGCCTTCGAAAGTCATATTGAGGACTCGGAGCAACTCAAAGTTTTTTTTTGTAGTAGTTTCTATTGGCTACGTGATTTTTCATACATATAGAGAATATCACCTTCTTTGATGATGTCCAATAAACTCATCTTCATGATTGATTACTAGTTTATGTTTTTTATATAGTTTGCAGTCTTGAGAGGTGAACTTGTCGTTAAGAAAAACTTAGGTTGTAACTAGACCATATTCAATAAATTGGGAGAATTTTAGGAATTTGGGACTACACATGCTACATCACAAGCTCCCTGAAATGTACTTTTGTGATACATTCAAGAGGAGGAAAGTCCAAAATCTACTCAAGTTGAGCTAATTTGGGACTTGGAATTTTCCCAACTTATTGAATCTAATGCTTAATTTGTAAATAGTGTTGGTGCATGTATGGAATAGAGACTATAGTCTTGAGAAAATGGATGAGAGTCTATGCTCATAGTGTAGTGGTGATTGATATCATGATGGTCCTAAGGCAATAATATTGAGGAGGGTAGGTGGTGACAATGGTCTTTGATTTTTAATTGTACAAAGTCATCAGTGATGGTATGTGAATAGGATTTTAGTCTAAAGAGGAAGGCAAAAAGCATCAAGAATATAGTTTGTTGGTTGATGGAATTAAGTCTAAGTTCCTTATAAGCTTATAAGTTGTATGACGATGGTGTTTGGATCTATTAAGTTAAAAATTATAATGCCTATGGCTTGATGTGCGGAAGCTGAAGTAGTCTATGATTTCTATGTAAGATGATAGACCCAACCATGTCTATTCATTGTACAAAGAGTGTCTTAAGATTGTAGTCTAAAATTCAGAGCACTTGATCATAATTATTATTATTATTATTTTTAAAACATTACAAAAATTATTAAATAAAACTACTACTTGGAAAGGAAGGTGAAGATTTAATTGAATGCATGGAAGCTACATACCCCCATTTTTTTTTATTCCTTTAGTAATAGATATTTAACTAAAAGTCCAGAAATAATGGTCGGTTGTCCGCCGAGAGCTGCCAGAGTATCATATCAACAATCTTTTGAAGAGCATAACTCACTTATATACTATCCAAACTGGACATATGAAGTGTTTTTTGACATCTACTAAAAATGTAGATGTCAAAAAACACCTCTTTCGTTTGCTTTGGACAAAGTTTGAGTGTGTTGTGGCCATTTGAAAATTGCAAATGAGGAGAAGCATCGACTGACTGCTGATAAGAATTCAAAGTTGAAGTTTCCTAACTTGTCTACAAATGATCATTTTCTCTTGATTTTGTTAGATATCCGTTTAGATTGAGTGTAAATTTGTAGAAAAAATTAATATGCAATTAATGCGGAGAATAAAATGATAGAACTGGGAAATTTAAATCACACGAGAGGCAATCGTATAGCTCAAGGAAAATTAAGAAAGAATAGATTAGTCCATATTCTTTTGAGGTTTACACGTAGGTTATAGCCTTGAAAGAATGAATAAAGGAGCAAGATAAAATGGAATAGAACATATGCCAAATTTATTATTGTGGTAGCAAGGGGGCGAAAAAATTGATGAAGTGATTATAGTCAAAATCCTGAATGAGGTGATACCAAGTGAACTATTTATGGGAAGTATCTAAGGGTTTTATTTTTAGAAGTGAGGCAAGTAGACAAGAGTTTTTATATACTTGAGTACAGTCGGCTCTCTATAAATGTTACTCCTTGGGAGCGGGATTTTTGGTAACATTTATGAAGTTTTAACATATAACATTTATAGAACTAGATACCAACGATTAGTAACACTTACAAAAATAACACTTATGAAATACAATACCGATGGTTAGTAACATTTAAAGAAATAACACTTATGAAACTTGATAGTGATGATTAATAACATTTAATGAAATAACACTTGTAAGACTTCAAAGAAAAATCCATAACATATAGAGAATATGAAAGCTGAAAATACAAAAAGTATAAACCATAATGCAACTAAATTCAACTCATCTAAACTCAACTAAACTCAATTAAATTCAACTAAATTCAACTAAACTAAGCTTTATCAAAGAAAGAATCCATAGTGGATTGATGGGTAACTTTCATATGGGCAATTGCCACATCTCGCATAAGAGTTTGAACCAAGTTGATGCGTGATGAAACATCACGTGGTCTTTGCTGAAGGAATTTCTTCACAACATGACGTGCACCTTCAACAGTGTCAAATCCAACCACCTCGTCTACCGCATCATTTATAACCTCATCTGCAACAATCTCTAAGTCTTTAGAAGGAAGCATGTCTAGGATATCCTCCTCAGTAAGTTCATAGGGATTATTTAAATCGAAGTCTACCTCATAGTTTATGAACTCATGAGCATCCATAACATCGCTATCTTTTAGGTCTGAAGATAAAAGTGAAAGCCGATGAGGCATGCACCCATTTAGAAGTTTCAAAAAAAAAAAAAAAACAGTCACAGCTAGCAATCAAACCTCAACCTGACAAGCCATGCATCCATGATGGGGTCGGCATGCCTCTTGCATGCAAACAACCACACCAAAAATTTTAACCCCTAAGGTACCGAGGCAGTTTTACACCAAAAACACTTCAAAATTAATGGATTCTAGTGCAATGAATAAAGAAGGAAACAAAAACTTTTATTTTTAGTTTTGACCATAGGATCACAATAAAGGCTTATTAAGTAATACATATATAAAATTTCATAAACTTTGACCGCACGGATTGAAAGATTATAGTGTTTGAAGTCAAGCAAATGGTTCATTTTCTTCCCTGCGTTTAGTGGATCAGCAGACTTTGACTTCAGTTGGTGTCAAAAAAATTCACTACACAAGGTCTAAATCTATTACCATTTTGTTAAGCATGATGTTAGCTCCTTACACACCAATTTTTAGAGGTAGAGACAGGGTGTAGCATATTCAAAACAAGTGTGCAAGGAGTGGAGGCTCGAAATTTGTTAATTCACTTTAATTTTTTTTGAACTTAATATGTTTTTGATTGATAATCCGAATGGTTAATAAGAAGGTTTACATTACACATTGTTGTGTAAAAAATAAAAAGTGAAAAATATGAAGATCTCTAGGTTTTATGTGGAAAAGAAGAAGTTTTTTAGGTACCTTGCCCGACAATGAGTGACAATGTATGAAAATGTGTGACTTGGGTTGGTATGCTATTTTTCACTAAAGACAAGAACTTTTTTTGACAACATGAAGGGAAATAATATTACTTGCGAGTACTGAAAATCTCACTTTCAATAGAGTGTCCTATCAAAAGTTTTTGGAGGTGCCCGAGGTGCCCGCCCTCCCCATTTGAAATTAAAAACCCTATAACTTTTTCATCAAATGTCCAATTTAGGAAAAAATTGATTTCCCACTAAGGTCTTGGTAATGCCCTTCTATGGTAAGAATTTCAAAGATGAATGTTTGAAATTGACAGCATAGGAACCTGACCGAATTTTCAAAAAGCCTGTTTTGGACACTTGGTCCTTTAGGGGTTAAAAACAAATAAATAAATAAAAATAAAAACTCACTACATGGCATGTGATACCCTTCTCAACTATGGCCTATGATACCCTTCTCAAATATGGCTTGCAATGCCTCCAGATACTGCTGGAAGAATCCTTACAAATTCTTTTTTAAATGAACAAATCTTCTCAAGTTCCACAAAAGATATGGTATATATTCATGTGAAGTAATTTAAAAATTTAAAAACAAGTTCTATTATGATGTTTTTGCCAAATGTAACACTTATAGAATCATTTTAACAAAGGGGGGAGCGGAACATGTTATAACACTTAACATATAACACTTACTAGTGTTAATTTTGAGGTTTTTTTTGGGAGCGAGATTTTTAGTAACACTTATGCGATTCTAACGCTTATAGAGGTAACATTTATAGAGAGCCGACTGTATCGGATATAGACTTTGCATACTTGAAAAGATGGATTTTATTAACAATGTTTTCTTAAAAGATGGATGATTGAGTAGTACCTTGATCAAGTACTTGAAATACTTTTAGTTTGATGATGACACTTTATGAAGAAGGCAAGTACTACGATGTGGCAATACACTTAATGCAAGCACCAAGAAAAGTGATGTGAAAACTTACAAGGCATGATTAATAGACCCTTAGGTCTTTTACCTGAGTGGTTTAAAGAAAATTAGTTGATTATTTTTGGACTACAGTCAAGCGGAGAAATAGGATTTATAAAAGAAGGAGAAATATGATTTATAAAAGAAGGTAGTAGTTTTTGTTATTGACCACTGGTCCATCACGAGGTGATGGACGTGACTAGGTCGATGGATACCCCCCCTAGTCAACTCTCATCCAGTGGATGGATGGATGAAGCTAGGATTTTGAGGGCGCTTGTAGGGATTGCTTCGGGGAACTCTCTCTCTTGTATGTGTAGAAGGTAGAGGAGCAAGTTTTGAGGTTCTAAGTGGAGTTAATAAGAGATCTTGCGTGGTTGAAGACCTTGCATTGTATCAATTATGAACTAGCCAATAGAAACCCACATGATTTGATGTTTTGTGAGTCTTTTTGAGTAGATCGGGGTTTTTTTTTAAGATCATTAGGTTTTGATTAAGCAAAAGAGTAAAGGAGTAATTTCCCTATAATATTGGCGACCATGTTCAAGTCTGATCCATGTGGATCTTGCTACACACAAAGCAACTAGGGTTTCACATGTTTCTAAAACTAGGATTTTTTGGAGCTTCTTTGTGAATTCTCTCAGTCAGGTTTGGAGGAGGCGTCTACTATGGCGAAGAGACTCTAGAGCGAGTAAGTTCACAGTCGCAAATCCACATGACGAGCGAGTATGCGGCGTGGATCACTAGTTGCAGCCTCAGATCGCCCCCCACGTCTCCAGATCCCTGTTCGTAGTTGCCGACATCCGTGGCTACTACCGGTGCAACATTAGCCGCAGATTGGCGACTTGATATACCGCACCTCATAGCATTGGTGATCAGCGCGTCTGAATAACAGCAGACGTTCACTAGACAAGTCGGCGAGCAGACGTTCACTAGACGAGTCGGCAAGCAGGTGTTCAGCACCTACGTGCTTCCAGTTAGTACTTGGACGAGCAACACCTCCAAATCCACTGTGACCACGCACTCCACTTCTCCGACCCAACGGCGCTTGTAGAGTGACTTGTAAGTTGGGCCCGTACGGCAGCATGAGCTGAAGAGGACTTGCTCTTTCTAGAGCGCAATAGATGGCTACACCAAACACTGATGGCTACACCCAAAAAGTGCAATACGTGTTTGAGTGTTCTTTGGAGGACATAGACCATATCACCAAGTTTGTCCGAACGTACGAGGACCTGAAAGACGAGAAGTTCTTCACACTGCGTGATAGTTTGCACGCTCTTGACACCCTCATCTACAAGGAGCTCTAACGTGGCATAATACATCACATCCGCAACCCATTAGCCTATGATCTGAAACACGACCTTCCATAGCCGGCACCAAGGTACCGCAAGACATACTTCATCCGGTTGCAAGACTTGCACAATCACTACACTCCCTACCTTTAGCGCGTCTCACAAACACTCACGGCTATTGTCATGCCACGAAGAGTACACGTGAAGCCCGACACAACCTGAGCGTCCTCATCTGCCAATGCTTGCTCAACGACTCTACCATCATGTCGTACCACGAATTTAAAAAAATTGTTCATTAGCTACTTAGGAAGGGTATCACCGGACCACCTTATAATATTTAGAGGTGAGTATCTGCCTAGTATTAGCTCTTACAGAGAATTAGAGTAGGTAGGATGCGAGGTCATTGTATAGATGCTAAAAAAGACAAGTAGTGGTTTCACTCCGGGTCCTAACACCCTAGTCTAGCGGGTAGTTAGAAGACTTGGAGGAGGGCTCACCCGCTGAGAACTCGCAAGACCACCAGTACACAAGTCAGGCGACCTCACCTAGAGGAAGGCCGACAAATGTCCAAGTAGAAAGCAAGGAAGCCCTACCGGAAACGGCAAGGAAGCCCCACTCGCAACGGCAAGGAAGCCCCACCGGCAACGGCAAGGAAGCTCACCAAGGCCCTAGTATAAGGAGTCGGGCATTGGAGAGCTCTACACCACACAAGAAGGCAATTGGAGTAGCTCCGAGCTAGGAGAAGCACGATAGGTCCGAGCTGGAGAGGAGCAAGGCAGGTCCGAGCTCGAAGAGGGGGAGCACTGCGGGCCCGAGCAAGGGAGTTCGTCGAGGTCCGCGCACAAGGAACCACCTCCAGCAAAGCAAGGAGCACTACAGGCGAGAGCGTAACGGCGTACCGACATCCGAGCACGGAGTGCAGGTCCGAGAGCAAGGGCACACCAACGTTGGAGCACGGAATGTAGGTCCAAGAGTAGGGGCGCACCGACATCCGAACACGGGCATTCATCGAGGTCCGCGCACAAGTAACCGACCCCAACGAAGCGAAGAGCATTGCAGGCGAGGGCATGAACGTTCACCGAGGTCCGAGCACAGAGTGCAGGTCCGAGAGCAAGGGCATACCAACATTCGAGCACGGGCATTCATCAAGGTCCGCGATCAAGGAACCACCCTAGCCAAACGTGGAGCAATGCAGACGAGAGCAAGGGCGCACTGACCTCCAAGCACAGAGTGCAGGTCCGCGCACAAGGAACCACCACCAGCCAAACGAGGAGCATTGCAGGCAAGGACATGGACGTTCCTTGACAGCCAAGCAAAGTGTTGCAGGTCCGCGCCCGAGGTTCACCGACATCCGAGCACGAAGGCCACCAAGATCAAGAGAGCTACAGCTCCAAGCTTAAGGTAAGAAGGGTGCTGCAGGTCCGAGCCAAAGTAACGAGAGGATGAAGCTGAGGGTATACCCCACTACCAAGGAGTACGGCCAAGGGCAAGAGAGAAGAAGACCAAGAGAGGAGGTCTAGACAAAATGACCTCAATAACCAGAGAGATCTCTCCCACCGTCCCGAGAGATCTACTTGAGCTCACCAAATTGAAGGAAGACCTCCTTCGGATGGGTTGTCTCTCTCTCTTAGACTTCTGCTAGAGTTTTTGTGTGGACTCTGCGGTGCAGGAGCTACGACAAGATCCGCTACGAGAGCCTGAGGGGAGTAGGATCCAATCTTTCCCAGACCGTTGGACCATGGGAAGATGGCAAGAGGTGTACGATTTCCCGCGACGGGGACGGGCATCACGAGTTTGAAGATGGAGGAGTACGCCAAGGGGCTCTTTGGTACCAAGGATGCCAAGAATGGCTATGCATTGCAAGATTGTCAAGATCCTTGGGCGAAGAGGGTTTTCGCATTCCTAGTACCAATCTTGCACCCAGAGAAACCTACCCGAGTCACGATCACTCTGGCTAACACCTTGTATGGAGAGCGGATGGTGAAATGGGCTCTTATTATGAAGGAGGTAGTGATGAGGTTGACGAAGAGTGTCAGTAGCACGAGGCGCTCATCCATTTGCCCTTACCTCATCCACCTGTATCACCACTTCAAGGAAACCACCCTGGAGGAGGCCATGGCGTATGGCACGCAATTGATGATGAAGAAGTTCAAGGGGACGGAATTGGAGCCCGAGCTTGGATCAGAAGGAAGGAGTAGCTCATTGCAGTCAGAGGGAGAAGCACTCCCACCTCCCAAGCGCCAACAACCGAGATAGGGAGGAGCACCTTCCACTCGGACTCGAGCTGCGACCCGTGCAGCCGCTACAGGACTAGCTTAGCTCGGAGGACAGACTTACCGTGCCTCCAAGTTGGTAGAGGCTCTTTGGGTGTATGTGGACAATGTGGACAAGACCTTGGGTCAGTTGGGCAGTCTTCTCGGCAATACCCCTTATCAAGGAGTGGTCGCGGCGGCCAAGGAGAAGATGGGAGGAGTTAGTGACCTCCGCATTCTGGAATAGAAGGTCAACCAACTCACCTTGGATGTGACCAAGATGAGGAGCTGGGAATTGGAGGCAGAGAAGAGTTGCAAGGAGGTTCTTCTCCAAACCAATGCCTCGACATCGGCGTTGCAGCAGGTGGAGGAGGCATTGCACGTCCCGGCGGAGGTAGTGATGAAAGCCAAGATGTTTGATGCTAGATTGGAGAGGGATGGCCACATTTCTAGCAAGAAGGTAATTGCCTTCAGGGTGGAGCAGACCGTTAAGATTGAAGAGGCATATGCTAATACGAGGTTGTTGGTAAGCAACCTCATCCATATCCTACCAAAGTTTGTGGAGGATTCGGATGGTTCGGACAAGGATAGTGACTCGGGTTCGGATGCGGATTCGGAGAAGCAAGACTCGGGTGACCAAGGACTTCCTCTAGGGAAGGGAGTGATTGATCTCGATAGTCCTGTCCTCCCTTCTCGAATTCCCTCTGAGGATGTTACCGCTTATCCTTCCCCTTCAGATATCACCACGCAGGTATAGAGTGGAAGGAAGGATAGCTTGGGTGCCACGATGGAGCCTCCGCACACGACTCTCCTTTGTCAGTTTTCCCTTGGAGACCCCGTTCGCGCAACACCGACTGTTACTCCTTTGCAGGATATGTCTCCTTTTGGGAAGACCACAAGTGAGAATTCGGCTTACTTGCACCTTCCAGTACGGACTGAGGTCAAGGTGGGACACACCTCCATAGAAGACGCCTTCATTGGGACTCCGAGCCTCGTACCGGCCCTTCCGGCTCGGTCCGAGCCCCACCGAAGCATGACTTCCGTGCTACTCATTCCGGGTGGTCCGGATGACTCCTTGACTTCGATAGAGGCCTTACCACGGTCTCCATGGCCGGATCGGCACCCTCTTCATCTACAGATCTGTTATCACCACTTGTGACGCTCGCGAAGGCTGCGGCGAACCCGACTTCGAGCAAGAGCACGAAGAAGTGGAAGAGGAGGGAAGAGAAGAGAAGAGAAGACTTGAGAAGACTTGAGGAATTGACTCGGAAGTAGGGTCAGAATCTTAGTTGGTAGGTCACTGTTCATTCGCGGACTAGGCCCCACGTTGACTTTGGGATTTGACTTGGTTTTGCCTTGGAATTTGTATAATAAGTTACCATCTGACGATGCATGTTGTGTAGAGTGGTAACCACCGCCGCCAAGAGTAGTTAATGCACCTTTTGTAGTTAGAAGGTATCGTTTGCCTTTGGACGTTTGTGTAAGTTCTTGGCAGTATAAGAGAGGAGTCTTGTGGCACCTTTCTTCATTGCTTGATGTATGTATTTGCTTTCAATTTTATTCGAAACCTACGCTCTCAGAAAACCTTCGGTGGTTGGAGAGCTCGGATTCCATACATGACTGTGAGTGCCATTTCAAGTAGTCCATTCTTCAAGTCTGTACTAACCGTCGACTCATTGTATCCTTGTTCCATCAAGTAGAGTTAGTCCGTGTGGATGGAAATAACAGGTGAGGTGGGAAGATTGTTAGTAGGGGCGTGACTCTAACTCTAACAATTACAGCTGTTCCTTGTTCCATCAAGTAGATTAGTCTGGGTGGATGGGAATAACATGTGAGATTGTAAGTGTCTAGAGAAGGACGAGGGGGGAGTGACGGACGTAAAAGGGTCATAGCGATTCTTGAGTGACCTTCCGGCGTTGGATTGGTGTCGGTTGTGAAGACTAGTGTCGTTCCCGGAAGCATCCTATCTCCAGCCGCATCGGATGTGGAGGGAGACTTTAGAGAGGTCCGGATAGTGGGCGGATAGGTCCCCTTCTCACTTACATTACGTCTCTCTTAGTTTTAGTATCTCGGGCCTAACTCCCATTCAAGGGGATCTCAGTGACACCATAAACATCCAATTGAGTGAGTAGAAGTAGAAGGAGAGAATGGGAGGAAAGATAGTCGTTACTTGTGTCAAACACTAAAATCTCTGTGAGTCCACGGACCATCACCCGTGGTGATATAATCTTTATCTGGGTACTCATGTACTCCGAGTGTCTATAGTGTGTACAGGGTTGTCTATTCCGACATTGTGACAGTGACGCATCGTCATGACGCATCGTGTCGTGACGGATTCTCTCGTCACGACACAATAGGGTCAATGTAGGGTCAAAGACAAGCTTTATCCCTACAAGTGGTAACTTAGTTACCTCAGGGTCGACGTGGCCGTCTTAGGTGGCAATGACATCCTACGTGTATATCATCTCGTTTACCTTTAGGGATGTAATATTTACCCTTAAGTGAAAATTTTGTGAGCTTGCATTTTCTAGCGGACAGGCGCGGATGGGGCGCGGATAGGGGTTGTTGATGGAACTGCGGTTTACGGTGTGCGAATGGGACGCGGATGGCACGTAGATGGGCCGCCGATGGGGAGCTATTGGGGGCGGGTGGGGACTGCAGATGGGGGCGGATGGGGCCTTGGAGGGTGCGGATAGGGTGCGGATGGGGAGCGGACAAGTACTGCGGGTGCAAGTATTGCGGATGGTGTGCGGGTTGGGAGCGGATGGGGAGCGGGTATCAACTACGGATGAGGAGCGGGTGGGGAGCGAATGGGGGCGGGTGGGGACTGCGGATGAGGAGCGGGTGGGGAGCAGATGGGGGCAGGTGGAGATTGCGGATGGGGGCGAATGGGGCCCAGAAGGGTGCGGATAGGACGCGGACGAGGAGCGGACAAGAACTGCGGACGCAAGTGTTGCAGATGGTATGCGGGTTTAGGGTCGGATGGGGAGCGGGTATCGACTGTGGATGAGGAGCGGGTGGGGAGCGGATGGGGACGGGTGGGGACTGCGGATGAGGAGCGGATGGAGGCGGGTGGGGACTGCTGATGGGGAGCGGATAGGGAGTGCGGATGGGAGCTGCGGATGGTGTGCGGATGGGGGCAGGTTGGAATTGCGGATAGGTGCGGATAGGATGCGGATGGAGAGTAGACTGGGCGCGGACTGGGCGCGGACTGCCGTCGATGGGCCGCGAACTAGTTGCGGTTTAGGCGGTTGTGTGATTGTGGATTGAGTTATTCTATCTTTATTTGAGAGGTTTTGAAAGGCAGGATGGGAAGACCAAAACATCGTTTCATAAACACTTTGCCTTTATTCAAAACATCAAGGAAGTCCACGTAGGGTTTCTCTTGTTATAAAAAGGGATTACAAAAGAAGTATACACTTCACACCATGAACAACATCCGACATATCGAGCAAAATATAAGGTCTATGAACTTGGATTTTTGTTCTTCTGGAACAAGCTTGAAGAGCAATCGCGGTTGTAGATCCTCCTTGCCAAGTACCCCACTGCATACGCCTCAAATCTATGGTTGTGCTTATGCTTTATTCCCATTCTTCTCGGTGATGTTGGCGTTCCGGGCTTGCCATACACATGGAATAGCTCGGGGGCCGCATGTTGGTATTTACCTCTGTAAGCTTGCACCTCTTTGCTAGATGGTCAACCATTGTTCGACATCTTATCTTCGCCGTCCCAGGATGCCATTCTCCAATCACACACCCCAATGTATATGGCGTCGGTTTTGTCTTTTGAGAAATGAAGCATAACATTGTTGGGACTCAAATCATTGTGCAATAGCCGTTGAGAATATATCACGTCCATGATGCACATGAGTGCCTATGCTAAATATGCTCGGTTTTTGCGATAAATGCACAATTCTAGACGGGCATCGAGGTCGATTCCAGCACTTCTTAGAATGTCATCCTCATGTTCCTCTTCGTATTTTGAGTCAATTCTCCAAACGGACGCGAGTGAGCCTCCGTTCCACCATAGAGTATATGACTCGTACGTTCTTCTATCGAGAAATTGAATCTTGATTACCCCCGCATGGTCCACCGGACACGCTAGCGCCTCGATTGATTGTTTCTCCCGGTTCTTCGTCTTTGAATCCTCCTTCATTGTCTTCCCTACGAACTCTATACTTGGTAGAATGTAGCTCACACCTTCGATGCTCACACATCGCACAATTCCAAAGCCACCTTCATAGTTCCTCCCATCTAGTCCCTTTATCTCCGCCTCTAATGGGAGCCACACCACCCCTTCGCGACCTCTCGTTGCAATTTGCACGGACAAATCACGTTCAATCCAAGGGACATTTTGGCTCACTCTCCCTCGAGGCTTGACTTTCATTACCCCCTCCTTGAATTTATCTAACTTCACCTTCAATTCTTCCCACCCAGATATCACACGACCTTCTTTTGTTAATATCTTGGCTTGTACCTCCCAAAGGGTTACCATGGGGTTAAAAATGGCATTCTAAGTGTATTCCTTTACCCACTCTTCGTAAGAAAAACGGCGTTTGTCTTCGGCAAATGTTTCTTTGTTAGCAACGCCCTCGACAATTATTTTCAATCTCTCCCCCAACGATTCCAATCCAGCAGCACCTCGATTCAAGTAGCGTCTCTCCAGCTGACCTAGGTCATGGTCTTTATACCATGATAATAACTCGGCCACAACCTTGGTCCTGAAAGGCTTGCTCATCTGATCTAGATGAGAGGTCCTTTGCCTTTTCTTCCCACGTCCCGAGTCCTCTGAATCTGCTGGTCGTTTGCCCCGTCCACATCCTGTTGCGTCTGAAGGTTCGCTGGGAACTAAGGACTCTGATGGCGTTGATACCACATTATGTGAAAGTGGTCGTACCGATGAGGCTCCACGCTCGGGATCAACACTAGAGCCACCTGAACTACGACCTCCAAGGTTTCGATCCCCAACCAAGCTTTCTGATCCTCGAGACCGCCCAGCTCCACGTCCTCCCCCCACAGATCCTCGTGTACCTCGTGAATGTGATTGTGATCCACGAGAATTACTTCGTCCGAGAGCAAAAAATTCTTGGTTCATTCCGACGCCTCGTCTGCCACCTCTCTCGCTTGGTCCACCTCTGCTGCCTTGGCCTCTTGCTAAGTTACAACCACTAACATTGTCAGTAGTTGCAATAGCAGATGCAATTTCCACATGATAAGCTTCATAGAGTTGCATATCTGCATCTTGGTAATGCACCATGTTGTCAGCCATTGTGTGAAAAAATGTTTACCAGCTATCCGGTGTGCAACGTTTATGTGAGTGAGTCTGGAAAAAAATTGCAAGGGTTTCCCCGCAATTCGTTACTCCAAAATCATGTACCGTCGAAATCCGTGCAACGTTGCTCACGCAACAAGGTCTCGGGTTCCCATTGGGCAAGGAGTGGAGGGCAAAAAGTGAAATTGTCAATGGCCTCGTTGCCTTTATATAAGCCGACGGGTCGCGAACATTGGGAACCGCACGGTTGGGGAGCGGACGGGCCGCGGATGGGCGCGGATGGGTGTCGTAGTCTAGTGGTTTTTTATTCTCAAAATTAACCAAAATTAACCTTAAGCAAGCCCACCTAACCAGATTGTTTCCAGGGATTTTTATCTTGCATCAAACTCTTTAAATCTTAACAACAATTCACACATAATACCTCGGCACATCCCGGAGGATGGCTTCCCTGGTACCTTAGTCACCGGTAACAAGTAACCAAATGTGTTTCAGTTAAACTCTGTTGAGCGTCAGAGTAGATTTCCGGTAAGTTTTTATAGTGCCCGGAAAGTCACTGCCCCCCGTTCTCGCAGTCCAGAGGCCACAATATCCACAATCTAACCCTACACCTTGAAAGAGTTATAAAGGTCGCAGCCGGTTTACCAGTCTTCACAATCTACCGGGAACTTGTTCCGGTAAACCGGTCACGCAAGCCCGGGTTCCAACTACAACCACACCAAATGAATCAAAGCAAGAAGATACAAGACTCACAATAAGTAAGTACTAAACAAATCATATGAGCAAAACAACCTTCCACGGGGATCGTCGGAACTCATCCACTGCAAGGATAATAATCCCGGTATTCTTCGGACTCAGGCTTAGCCGGAATGTCTCCCGGTGTACCGAGAGAAGGGAGATGTCACCCCCTACTCCCCACCAATCCGAACACTTCCCACTTAAGGGAGGCTATCATAAATAGCCATGGGCTTTCCGGATTCCATCCGGTAAAGCAACTCTTCCCGGTCCCACCGGTGAAAAGTCTAGAGCATAAGTCCCGGACCTCACTCTACCTATCTAACCCGGATATCCTAGCCCCTCGGAATGTCTCTATTCACACTCAATCACTTAATACACAACAAGTCACAACCTTGCACACTTAGCAAAGACACACTAGGAGGACTCAACTCTCTCCCGGTCCACTCACACAAGCTCAACAAAGACTCTAGACACAAGCAATGAAGGCAAGACACAAGGAGATCAACAAAGAGAAGAGTACATAACACAAAAGCCCAAGGCCCTTAAGTACACAAAAGCCACTAGCTACCCTCCAAAACTAGATCCTCAAAATGTGGAAATGGCATCTAAAGAGTGCACTAAAGTCAATAGCTACGCTCCAAAACTAGACCGCAAAAGGACAAAACGGCATCTAGGAGGTGCACTAAAGTCAATAGGTACCCTCCAAAAGTAGCTCCACTACAGGACAAAACGGCATTTAGATCCTAGAATCAAGGGTAACCTAGTCACCGGCGGATTACCGGTAGACCGGTAAACTGGAAGACACCCGGTCCGGCGGTCCCGGGACCGGTGAATCTTTTCCTAACAAAAATAAGTAGCCGGAGAAACCACTCAAGTGGTAGTGACCGGGTGGGCAATGGGGCCCCATCGACATCACTACTCTCACCCTAGTACGTAATTCTAGCAACTTAAAACATCATCTCACCAACCGGTGAGGTAAATCAACATATAACATATAACGAAGACTCAACCGGAAGACTCTTCTGATTGAAACATATAGGAATTGTCATTACGTCTGGCAGTACGAACATGGTCAAGAGAATCCCCCGGGAGGTCGGATGTCGCAACCGGGAGGTCTACTGGTGGATTGGAAATATCCACCGGGAGGTCTACCGGTGGGGTGGCGGTATCCACCGGAAGGTTGGGTGTATCTATAGATACACGTGGAGTCTCCTTAAGCTCAATCAATATGGCCACAGAAGATTCCACCAAAGACTCCGGGGTTGTGGAAGGCAGGTCTACCAATTCCTTCCCGGTGGTAGTTACCGGGAGGTTCTTTTTTCTCTCGTAGACCTTCACACCCCACTCCTTGGAGGGTGGGGAATCCACCCTACTCACCGGTGTTTGAGTGGGTGGACCATCCTTTTCCGAAGAAGAAGATTTGGTGTGGACCAATCTCCTCTTCTTCCGGGGTGAACCCCAGTCTTGCAATGATGTAGTGGCACTTGGCCGCTTGGCAAGCTTCTTGGTCAATGATAGAATAGCCTCTTGGGACTGCGCCTTCGAGTCTCGGATCTCCTTCTGAGCGGCCCGGAGATCTTTCTTCAACTTGGTCACTAGTTCTAGCTTCTACCGGGCTGCCGGTAAGATCTCCCGGTTATCCTCCACTTCAAAGATCCTCCGAAGAGCCCTTTTGAAACTCTTTGCCTCCTTTACTTCCATCTCCATCTCTTGAATCTCCCGGGTCACGTCCCGGGAGAACTTGGAGATGTTCTCCACGAGAGTGAGTTGCTTGGATGTCTCGGGTGGTTGTGGTAGCCTCTCCCGGTGAGACCGGGAAGTCCTCTCCTTCCTTGGAATTGCTTGAGATGAAGAGGCTACCCGGGGAGTCCCCAGGAGAGTTGATCGCAACTCCGGTTGCGAAGGATCCCCGGGAGTCACCGGTAACACCAACCGGGTCTCCGGTTGCTGAGGAGGGCCCCGGAGAGGATGATCTAGAGGACCCATTGCATCTCTCTACATCTTCTACTCATCCGGGTCCAGACAACGGTGGTGCTCATACAGATGCATGAGATAGGGGGTCAGAAAAGTCTTGGAGCCTCCACCTTGTCGAACCACCCAGATTTGAGGCAAAATTGCCTCTACCAACAAGGACCTCCAATCCGGAGAGGATTCTTCAAATGCCGCGATATAGGCAATAGTCAACCGGGCCGTGCCCCTTTCACGACGGTTGGGATGGAGGATTGGGTTTAGAAACTCAACCGCTCTTCTCAACCAGTGATTCGTGAAGTGGTCGCTCCGGTAGCATTCTGAAGAGTTGTAGGGTTGCGATACGTGTTCCTCTAACAACCCCCGGTTGACTGCGGCTGACCACTCGCTCTCTTGACAAAGAGAGTACACTTCGCGCCACTCGTCCACGGTCCAAGACCGGTGATTAGCCCAGTAGGCTCCCCGGGAGTTCCCGGAAGGTTGCAACTCCGACACCGCATGTCCCTATTGGAATACCCATGGCTTCTCGTAAAACCCCTGACACCCCATCCGGATGAGGTCTTCCTCCAACTGTATGCCCTTCGGAGTCTCCTCCCACTTGTTTGGATCTATCTTCGAAAGCGTCAGCAACATCGGTAGAGCCATGTTGTCCGGGGTGGACGGAATTCTTGAAGTGCATGTACTTCCACCAATCTCCCTATTAACTTGTCACAAACTCCGGTCCGGCCCGGAAACACAAGTCTACCGGTCAGCCAGTAGACAGCTCCGAAACATTTTGCTAGAGTATGTGGATATGGGTGTATAGAGCCAAAATGATAAAAATAGAGTTTTTCCAAAAATTAAGTGTAAAAAGGGTTGTAGATATATGGAGAATTAAAAAATAATGATTAAGTTTACACTAACTACTTAATTAATTGGAAAGTACCTATTCATATCCAAGAATAAGGAAATAATGGGAAAAGGGTTGAACTCGCACCCTTTGGATAGGTTGTACCTTTTCATGAATGGATATGAAGAGATGTGAAGATTTTGTGGAATTAATCTTAATGGTTAATACTAGGGAAAACCTCTTTCCAAGAGTTGTACCTCTTGGATGTTGAGTAGAATGACTAGCTTGAATTTTTAGCATTCTTGGCCATTACCATAGAAATTCCTTGGAGGAAGATTGGAGTGAGCCCTAGCTTTAGGTGAAAGAGCTAGTTGATGACTCTTAATGTTGTAAGAGTATTTAATTTTATGTATGAATATATAATTGTTATTGAATTTGCATATGTAGAGTCTTGTGACTTGAGTCATATGTATAATTGCAATATTATGTGAACTTCATTGCATAAATTTGATATTGTGTGTTGTAAATTGCAAGCGCATGCATTAGGTATTAATTGTGGATAAAATTCTTATGCATGAATGCATTGTATATTTATTCTTCATGGAATAAGATAGGGAAATACCCTAACTAGTAAGGTCGTGGGTGTGACCTTGTGTGTGTGTGTGTTGGAGCATTAATCATGAGTGTGAAGATTAATGGAGATAATGTGAAATTAAGTGACTTAGTGCATGAGATGTATGATGCATAACTACTTAATAAGATCTCAAGTGTGAGTGAGCATAACTTGAGTATCATAAGAATAAGAGTGGAAATCTTATTCGTGTTAATGCAATTTATGCAATAAACATCAAGAGTGGCATACCTTGATGCATGGCAAGAGTGTCATATTATGCATACAAAAAAATTAGCATTAAGTCTAGCCTTAATAGAAGGGATTCTCTAAGGTAGGCTAAGTTGTGAGTATTTAAGAATCTATCATAAGAGAGAAAATAAAGAATAAATCCCAAAGAAAGACTTAAGAAGAAAACATAGAAACTTAAGAATCTTAAGTCCAAGTTTGGATACATAAGCTTATGAAGAGTGAGACCTTAAGTACCATGAGACCCTTAAGTTTAAGGGCTTGGACTTAAAGGTTCGTATAATTGAGAATACGGGACAACATTTGCATTCAGTGAGATGCACTCCCGGTTCTGGAAGTCTTAAAGACAGAAACTTAAGAACACTGTAGGACCGAATTGGTCTAGATAGTGCAGGTTCTTAAGAATCAGTCCTAAGTGAGAAAGTGAGTGCTTAAGAACTCAAGGACAGAAACTGTGTTCTTAAGAACATGGACCCGACCAAGAGAGAAGCCTTAAGTAAAATTCAGACATCTTAAAGACAAAGTGGTACGAGTAAGTGTGGAACACCGTGGTCTTTAAAGGATAATTGTGGGTAAGTGAACTTAAGTGGAGACTTAAGAGGTGAACTCTTTAAGACTTAAGTTAACTTGTGTATGGGATTTTTTGAGACTAACCATTGTCTTAAGAACGTGATCACGTGGACCGAGTGGACGGACGTGAAAAGTGAAGCGTTTTTGCATGAGGTAAGAATGTGAATTTTTAAAGATTGTAATTAAAGAACCAATGCAATGAGACTTAATGGAAACTTCCATTAGCCCAGTGTGGCAAGTGTTTAAGGATTAGTGGCATAAGTACAATCTTAAAAGGACTAATGTTCCGTCTTAAGGCACGAGAGATCCTTGGGGTTTAGACTTTGTTTGTGGATCCCTTAAGAGTAATGCTAACAGCCCTAATTTCCTAAAAATAGATAGATAACCTTAAGAATTAACCAAAAAGATAGCTTTAACGACACAATTAATCTCCAATTACTTAAAACTAGGCGTATGATCATCCCCGTAACGAATCCTACGAGGTGTGGGTACACTTGGGTGTTTTATTAGAGTGGTGAAAAATCACTCTACATTTTTTTGGCGACCATGCTGGGGATGGTACCGTCAAGTTTTTAAGTATTTTTCTAATATAGGAAAGCTGTCAAACTTAAGTCAATTACTTAAGTAAACTATCATAGCATTTAGTTTTTGTGAAGTTATAAACTTTGGAATTACTGAAAAAAATTATTAAAAATTTAAATTTTATATTAAAAAAAAAAAAAAAAAAAAAAACTTTTAGTAAAGAGTGAAGACATGTTGTTACAACATGTCTACTTTTCCATGGGAGGTTTCTGAAGAAGCATTGAGTGACTTCTTTAGTGGTCCATATTTGTTTAGCGCCCTTTATCGTGTCTATAGAGGTGCGTATTACGGACAAGGATTTCAATTTTATGGGGCTCACCTAAAAATTGATCAATCATTTAATGAAAAATTTGAACAACTACCCTTAGAAATTAAACAATTAATTTTAAACAAAGTGTGGAATAAGGGTGAGGGTTTTAATGAAGTAATTGTCAAGAAAAAGACTTTATATTTAAAATATCAACTACACTACCTTTTTGCTCAATATGGTAGATTGAAACTTCAAACACAACCATTAATTTCTAGAGGCTTAGGGGCTTGGAACGGATACAAGTTTAATCAAGAAACTTATATCTTTGCTTATAGTAAACAAAACTTAGAGAGCAAAGTATTCTTTCCCGACTTCTTATCTAAAGATCCAGAAGTTCCCGTGAGTGTAGCCTTTGATTTATTATGTATTTAAAAAATGAGTTCCTCAAATGAAACTTTTAAGGAACAACGGACAAGGTTGAAAAGATTGTTAATAATTTATTCTAAAATTCAATACAATGAAGAGAAATCATTTAGACTTTTGGGGACAGAAATAGAATGTATTAAAGACAACAACCAACATTCCATTAATAGGAAAAAGATCATCAATACTTTTTTACAAAAATTCAATTACCCAAGAGAATTAATAATAGAACCATTGTCACAAGAATTTAAGATTGAACTATTTACCGTGACTGATTGGCGTCACTATTGTTACCTCAATGGAGCAAATGAGAAAAATTGAACGCCTAAATTCTAAAAGTGAAAAAAATAAGTCCCTTAAATTCTTATATGCAAGAATAGCTTATTATGAAACTTTCATTAGTCAGGATAGGAAATATTCGGATATAATAGAAATTGAAATAGAAAGATTAATTGAGCAGGCAAAAGAATGGTTGAGTGAACTTGAGATAGGGGAATTGTTGGCATATTTGGGTTACCCCATAAATAAAGAGAAGGAATTAAACCTATCTATGGAGGCTCTCCACCTTTGTTCAAGTTAAAATTCTTTATAATACCTTGAAATACCATACAAGTACCTCAATGACAAAATGAACCGAGAGAGTGATCCTTTATGTACCCCAGTTAATGGTCGGAAAATAATTAGGAGATTAATTACTACAATTTGTGCATATCACCGTATAGGACCTTATGATGGGGAATATTTGAAAATAGCCGAGAATGAGATAGACCTTTTAATAGGTATAGCCAGTGAATGGTTGGGAGAAAATGAAATGGGAGCCTTATTAACTTTATATAAGTATCCACGAAACATTGCATGGGAAGTTGAAGGAATGAAGCTTACAGAGGAAGCAATTTATCTTTGTTTAAATTAAAAATTTAAAAATTATGTTCAGAATAAGGATAAAAATAAAAAACCTATGGGGATTACTAATGTCAGGAAAAGACAAAGAGAAAAGAGAAAAACAAAAAGTCGAGAGAGCTCAACGTTATAAGAAAAGGGTAGAGAGGAATCAATCAACTATAGTGTTAGGAGTACATAATCCTACCTTTAACACTGTTACAACTCCTTCTCCCTTCAAACTAGATGAGGAAATAGAAATAGCCTTAGAAAAGGCATTGAGACAAACAAAAAAGGAGACAACATATAAAACACTACCCGATCCTCCGAATTCTCCTCAGTCAGACACAAAGACACCACAATTTACCCCAGAAGAGTTAGTATTCGCAGCATTAAAAAATCCTAGGAAGAAATATATAGGAAAAAGAAAAGATAAAAAATATACCAGTCACTCTTGTTGTTCTAGTAGCCCGGAAGAAGTAAATTGGGAGACCCAAAGTGAGAAGGTTTGGTCTAAATCCTTAGAAAAGGAAGGATCCTCAGAAGAGGAAGAAGTGGATGAAAAACCTAACATTCATGATCAACAACTTGATGAGTTAGAACGATTGTTTAGAACCCCCATACCCCAATCTTTAATAAATCGTACATATGAAGTAGGTAACTCCTCAAACCAAACAAACTTTGAAACTCCCTATCCAAGTCCTTTTGCCCAAGAATTTGAGTCAAAATTGGAAATACCAATATTTACTCATAGTGAAGCAAAAGAATCTATTGACCATTTTCTGAATGATAGACCATTGGAAAATGAAGAAGAAAAGCATAAGTTTCGTAAGGAGTTATTAGAAGCTTTTAGCCAAATTCTTAGACCTACCACTTTAAACTTTGACATACAAGAAGAGATTGACCAAATTAGTGTAGAAGGAGAGGAATTTAAGTATAATCCTATTAAAGAGGAAAAGTTAGATGTAGGTGAGCAAAGTGAGCCTAAAGAAGGTGAAAGTTTATTTAATAGTGAAAGTAAAGAAGAAGAGCACTCAGAACCACCAGTGCGAGAAGAGAGTCCAGCTGGACTCTCCTCACATACTTCTGGGAGGACTTCTCCTTTTGACTCTTCTTCTGCTAGTTCTACCTCTAGCAGGTCCTCATTATCCTCACCACCTTCAACCCCTCCTACTCCTGACAACCCTTTGGTTAATCCCCTTGCTATGGCGCATCATAGGATGCTTAATATAGCTCCATTTCCCATATTCTATGCTGATTTGGGAGAAGATCCAGATTCCTACTTGGAAAGATTTCAAGTAGTAGCAATAGCTAATAATTTAGCAATTGATAAATATATCACTAGTTTTCCTGGTAATTTACTAGGGGAAGCTCAAAGGTGGTATGCAGCATTAGATCCTCAACCAATAAACTGGGATGCTTTAAAAGAAGCATTTTTGACCAGGTTCAGACCCCAGTCTTATCATAATACTTTGCAGGATCAGTTACAAAGTTTTCAAATGTATCCCACAGAAACTATAGCCGGATATTATACTCGGCTTAGAAACTTATTGAATAGATGGCGAGATCATAATATGCCAGAAGCATGGATCACTAATACCTTTACCAGAGGTTTATTAGATCCTATGTGTATATACCAGGTTAAACTTTCCAACCCGACAAATTTAAATGCAGCATATGAAGCTGCTAGAAATTGGAAAGCTGCTATGCAACGATCTAATATGTTGTTACAGACAAAAAGGATTCCATATCATCATCCATATCTTTTGCCTGTAACTACTCAATATGGGATGGATAATAGTGGAAGAGATTATTATCCTAGGTCAATATCTAGTCAACCCCAATTAACTATACAAAGACCACCTCATCCTAGAGAGCAACAACTTGCGTTGATGCCTCCAAGTCATGAGGAAAATGAGCTCCAAGCCTTACAAAAACAATTTAGAGAATTGTCAGTCCAAGTTAATGAAGGTAGAAATAAGCGACCTAAGGCTACTAATCAACGAACTAATATTTGGTGTAGTAATTGTAAGGGACATACACACTTGGCCACCGAGTGTAAATATCCAATAGGAGGAATACCTAAGCTTAAATGTGCTTATTGCGGTGCTAAGAGCCATGATATAACTACTTGTAGAAATATCAAGGAAGTAAAGGCTCTAGTACAAGAGCAACCTTCTCAAAATAATAACCAAAAACAACCTTATAGAATTACATCCAAACAACCTTTTACCAGACTAGGAAACAATAATAACCATCCGAGAGAAAATAATGGTTATAGTCAACACCAAGTTTGGAGAGGACCTAACCAAGATAGAAACAAAGAAGTAGTATGTTATAGATGTGAAGAGCCAGGTCATTATTCTAGGGAATGCACAAATATACGCCAACAAGTTGGTTTTAATCCTTTATGTGGAAGATGTGGGCAAACGGGGCATGTTTCTACCTTTTGCACAGCCATAATTACAGAGTTTCCTAATGTTAGGAAACAAGTTCAAATTCAAGAAGTAGAGTCTTCTAATACTAGAAATGTAAACTATATGGCAATTGATACACCTCAAGATGTCTTTATCACGAGATCACAAGCCAAGAAGGCCCTTGAAAAAGAACTCGTTAGTAGTTCAGAGAGTGATTATAGCAAAGTAAAACTTAATCCTATGCTTGCTAGAAATATGCCAACTATACTAAAAAGACCAGAAATTCTTAAACCATCACCACGATTAATAGAAATAACAAATAGTGATTCTCAGGAAAATCCTACTCAAGTACCTATAACACCTTCTTCGCCAGAAAAAGTTGTACCTATAATTCCAGATGTGGAAAAACCAAGTACTTCCATGAAACCGTTGGAACAACCTACTTTTTATAAGCCTTCAAAAAAGATAATGAAAGAATCATCTATGTCTTTAAAAAAGAGAAAACATAATAGGATTATGAGATTAGCAGTGGATATGCATCCATATGATATTCTCACAGATTTAGATAGATTACAACCTCAAATTTCTTTGAGACAATTACTTGCATTGTCACCTTATTGTAAGAATGAGTTAACCTCTTCTCTAATTAGAAAGAGAGCAAAAACACAAGAGGAGGACAATGTTAAAAAAACTAAACAAAAAATAAATAAGGAAACAAGTAAATCTCAACCCGAAATTGTGAACGTTCATGATATCTCTCTAGATCCATGTGCACCTACAGTCGATGTAATTATAGATGGAACTTTAATTGATGGAGTCCAAATTGATAGTGGGAGTAGTGTCAACCTTATGAGTGTTGCTACTATGGAAGAGTTAGGCATAACTAACATAGCACCTACTCCTATTATTTTAAGAATGGCCGATCAAAGTAGAGTCAAACCTTTGGGAAAATTGATACAATTAAATACAATAATTGATGGAATTGATTATAAAATTGACTATATTGTCTTTAAGGTGAGTGAGTCTATTTCCACATATCCTATTCTCCTTGGCAGACCTTGGTTGTCATTAGCTAAAGCCAAGGACGATTGGGGCAAGGGAACTTTGACAATTGGAAAGGGCAAAAGTAAAATTATTCTTTCCATGTTTCCTGCAAACTATCATGGTGAGACTCAAGATGATGCTTCAGATTGGACTACTGATCCAAACTCAGAATCTGAGCCTGAAGATACTAATGTTATCCAGGACATGCCTACGTTTAAAGGTTTAAGTCCTGGAGAGTATTTTGTCCCTCTTAGTCAAGTTGATGACTCGGATGCAGCTATTGAAGCATGGCAAAATGCTCCTATTTTTAACATTACTACTAAGGGAGAGTCAGATAAGGAAATTCCTTATGTGTCAGACTCGGATGAGTTGCTAGGTGATAAGAAAACATCTAATGTTCGACTTTTAGTAAAAAATACTATAGAAATAAATTTAGGCACTACGGAAGATCCTAAGCCTATTAAAATATATGATGAATTAAGTTCTAAATAATATGAAGAATGGTTGGAATTCTTTAAGAAGGAGAAAGATGCCTTTGCTTGGACTTATAAAGATTTGAAAGGCATACCTCCTGATGTTTGTCAACATCGAATTATCCTAGAAGCGGATGCCAAACCTATTAGGCAAAGGCAATATAGGATGAACCCAAAGTATTCTCTACTGGTTAAAGAGGAAATTGATAAATTACTGGAGTGTAATTTCATTTATCCCGTGCCATTTAGTGAGTGGGTGTCACCTATTGTCATAGCACCTAAAAAGAATGGTAAGATCCGTATTTGTTAGGATTTTCAACAGTTGAATAAAGCCACTAAGAAAGATTTCTTTCCTTTATCATTTTCTGATGCAGTCCTAGATGGTGTAGCGGGTCATGAGTGTTATTCCTTCCTTGATGGATTCTCGGGTTAAAATCAAGTGCAGATTGCCCCAGAAGATAAACCATTGACCACTTTCACTACGGACTGGGGGACTTTTGCATATAATGTCATGCCATTTGGATTGTGCAATGCTCCGGCAACATTCCAAAGAGTTATGACTCAAGCCTTCACAAAATATCTTAGAAAATTTATGGAGATATTTTTAGATGATTTTTGTGTGTTTGGTTCTAAGAAAGATCATGCACAAAATTTAAAGAAATGTTTTGATCAATGTAGAAAGTATGGCATCTCCATAAATGCTGCTAAGTCTGAGTTTGCCACTGTATGTGGTAAATTATTAGGTCATGTTGTTTCAAAAAAGGGAATATCGGTTGACCCAGACAAAGTAGACATTATTATTAAAATGGAAATTCCCAAACATCTCACGGGACTAAAAGGCTTTCTAGGTGCAACAGGTTATTATAGAAGATTTATTTATAAGTTTGCTTTTATAGCAGCACCTTTAAATGTCTGAACAAAACAAACTTTACTACCGGGGGTATGGACAGATGATTGCACTAAAGCTTTTAACAAGTTAAAACGTCGTCTTAGTAAAGCACCTGTTCTAATTCCCCCAGATTGGACAAAACCCTTTGAAGTATATGTTGATGCTTCTAATATGGCAATTGGAAGTGTGTTAAGCCAGAAAGATTCCAAAGGTCATGATAGACCAATTTACTTTGCAAGTAGACAGTTGAGTGCCCCAGAAAGGAACTATTCCGTAACTGAAAGAGAAAGTCTTGGCATGATTTTCTCTGTTCAAAAATATAGACATTATTTATTGGGATATAAATTCACTTTTCATATTGATCATGATGCCTTGAAGTATATGATCAATAAGCCTCAATTGAGTGGTCGAATTGCAAGATGGGTTTTATTATTACAAAAGTTTGATTTTACCATTAATGTCAGACCGGGGAAAATACATCAAAATAAAGATTTTTTATCAAGACTTAGTGAGACTATAAATCCACAGTCCATAGATGATAACTTTCGAGATGCACACATCTTTTCTGTTAAAGAGGGTGTGGAGGTACTTGATGTAATTCCAAAAGAATATGCCGACATCATCTACTATTTAACTAAGGCTACTTTTCCTATTGAATACACTAGCAAAGATAAAATTAAACTACTCCATCAATCTTTGCCTTACACCATGATTAGTGGTGTTCTCTATAAGAGAGGCAAAGATGATATACTTCGACGATGTGTAAATCCTAGTGAAGTGTCAATGATTTTAGTAGGATGTCATGATGATGTTGTGGAGGGCATTTTGCGGGCTGGGCTACAACTCAAAAAGCATTGCGAGCAGGCTATTGGTGGCCCACACTTTTTGCGGATGCCACTAATTATGTTAAAAAATGTGATCCTTGCCAGCGAGTTGGTAAACCGACAGCCACTAAGGCTATGCCATTAACACCAATTTTAGCACAAATTCCTTTTGAGAAATGGGGAATTGACTTTGTAGGTCCCATTAAACCACCTAGTCGTGAGGGTCAAAAACGCTATATCTTGGTTGCAACCGAATATGTGACTAAGTGGGTAGAGGCCCTTGCCACTAGAAATGATGACGCAGACACTGTTGCAAAATTCATTTATGAACATATCATCACTAGGTTTGGGTGTCCAAAAGAAATTGTAAGTGATAGAGGGACTCATTTCATCAATGATACTATTGAGAAAATGTTGCAAAAGTATTTTATTAAGCACCGTAAGTCGTCACCCTATCACCCTAGAGCTAATGGACAAACTGAGAAGTCTAATGGTATTCTTTGCAAGATAATCACTAAGACATTACAAGGCAATGCATCTAATTGGGATTATGAGTTGAATAATGCATTATGGGCATATAGATGTACAATAAAAACTACAACTAAAGCAACCCCTTTCCAATTAGTATATGGATTGGAAGCTATGCTCCCGATAGAAGTGGCATTACCTTCTCTACGTGTGGCAATTTCTGAAAGATTAGATGATGAACAATCTCTAAGAGAACGATTAGATAATCTAGAACGTCTAGATGAAATTAGAGGTCAAGCCTACATGAATATGGAAGCTATACAAAAACAAAGGAAAACTTATTATGATAGTAAATTACAACCAAAAACTCTAAAAGAAAATGATTTAGTCTTACTCTATGACAGTCGATTCCAGAAATTTCCAGGAAAATTTAAAATGAGATGGTTTGGACCATACAAAATACTTAAATCTTATCCTAATGGTTCTGTGGAATTACAAGATTTTGCAGGTAATGTGCATGCAACACGCTATAATGGCTACAGGCTCAAAAAGTACGTAACTTGAGGGCAAGTTATCTTTTAAAAGAGGGGGGCTACACCCCTACTTAAAGGAAATTTTAAGAAAATCTTAAGAAAGAATTTTTAAGTAGTCCGGAACGACACTAAACTACCAAAGGGAAAGTGTAAAATTTTGTATTTTAAGTCATAGTTAATTTATGATCATTCATAAAAAATATTCACAAAAAACTTTCTTGAGAGAAACCTTGTCATAAGGTATTATTGAAAAAATAAAATTCAAAAATAAAAATTCTTAAGAGCTAAATCATTTTGCATAAAGGAACAATACTTAAGAAGTCATCTCAAGTTAAGTCACAGAATTAAGGTCATAAGTGTGATATCATGTCAAGTGGTCTTAAAGAACTTCAGTGCTCTTAAAGACACAGCTGTTTTAAGGAACTTAAGCCGTCTTCAAACACTCAAGAGACGTCAAATCTACAGTTGCCTTAAGAACTCAAAATAGTCTTAAAGACACAAATGACTTAAGAACTTGAGTGTCTTATTTGCGAGGATGTCGGAAATCCAGTTGTCTTAAGAACTTGAGTGAACACCTTAAGACAGTAAGTCTGGGGTTGTCCCTGAAGTTCATCTTAAAAAGTAAAATTGTGAGACAATAATAAACTTAAGCAAGGAGATGCCTTAAAACAGAAGTAAGCCGAAGCAAATTATGGAAAATGGAAAAATTTAAGAAAATAAAAATGATGATTAAGTTGGTAGGAAATCTGTGAGAAGCGACCTTGTCATAAAGTGGAGAAATCTCATCATGTTGAAAGATCAAATTAAAGTGCCATGTAAGGGACAAAAGTGGACACTTCACTCGAGGGAACAATAATCAATCACGTCAAAAGGATCATTGCAATGACTTGAAAAACGTGATGATAAGGACGAGTGGGGACGGGACTTAAAACCAAGTGGCAAAATTTGATGAGCCGTTAAGAAAACAAGCTGCCAAACTTGGCTATGGCTCATCAGAGAGTATTTACCAGTGCATTGTTCAGTCGCTGAAACAGAAGTTGAGAGGACAGTTGCATTGTTGAGAGTTGGAGTGTATCGTGAAGAATTGTTGTAAGTCGTGAGTTTGGTGGCTCTGTATTCGGGAAGCGAGGTGTCACCAAGAGCGGAGAAGAAATTGTCACACTTTTGCTGGTAAGTTCGTCGTTAAGTTATTCTGAATGTGAGTTCACAGAAAAGAGGATTGTTGAATTATGCCATTTCGTGGTGAATGAGGTTGCTTAAGACCGCAGAATTTAACTGATCTTCCTTGCCAAGGTGCGAAATTAACGGAACAAAATTTACTAAGAGTAGATAACTATCTACGAGAATAAAATCAGAAGAGTTTGTTAAGGGAAATCAAGAAACGGCATAACCGTTGTAACCACTTTGCATGTAATCTTCAGACATAAGTTTGCACAGATGAAAGGAAATTCTATGAGTGTAGATGCATGTCTTAAGAGTGTTTTGTAGCGTGAAGAAGACTGCGCAAACGAAGTAGACAGTGCAGGGAGAAGAACTCTGTTTTCTTGCTAAAAACAGGTGCAAAATGGTGAATCCAAATTCACAGAGTGGCGTTGGTTGTAAGAGAACAACAGACAGAGAAATCAAGATGAGCCAGAAACGGAAGACGAAGAAGGATTTCGAGATCGATCCTTCTCCGCTGAGGGAGTTGCCAAAGAAGGTGTATGAGGGCAACCGTAAGAATTTGGAGAAGGCAGGTCTCCTACAATTCATCGAGCAGCAATGGCCGGAGGCAGATCTACCGCGAGTGCTGGCCTTCATGTTGAACTCCAAGCGAGGCGCACAAGACAAATTTTTGATCAACGGTGAAGTGGTTCGCTTCGACGTCGAGGTCGTCCAGCAGAATTGCCCAAGCTTGTCAAAGACGGGACCTACGCTGGTGGGATTGCCTTTGCTAACCAAGACTGAGCTCAGTCGGGTGTTCGAGAGGCCATACGACGCCAAGGTGGGACGGGGATATTCGATCAGGAAGGCCAAGGCTTCGTGGAAGGAATGGCTGAAATTTATCAACCTTCGACTCTTGATGGCTTTTGATGGAACGGAGGTATTATCACCCAGCGCATTGGCTGCAGCGTACAAAAGCTGGAATGGAGAGCGACTCAATTGGTCCAAGATCATGTACGCGCATCTCCGACTGGAGCTAGCAGAGAAGAATACCCGCCACAACATTTTCTTCCATGGGACCACGTACTTCTTAGCAATTTGTCCCCCATTGAGGAAAAGCTTGACTGGAGGAGCACAGGAGGTGGAAGAAGAATCAGGGAGGAGTTCCAAGAAGAAGAGATTGCGCAAGATGGTGGAGGAACCGGAGGAAGAAGAGGAACCGGAAGAGGCTTCTGAAGAAGAAGAAGATGTAGGAGATGAAGACATGACCAGTCCAGCAAGGGAGGACGCAGAAGAGGAGACGCCAGGGTCACCTGAAGCCCCTGCACCAGCGAAAGACAAGGGGAAGAAACCGTTGGCGGAAGTGCAGAAGAAGAAGGTGAAGCCTCCGATCTCCACTGGAGGTGTCTTGAGTATCACCTCAGGACAGGAACCACGTCCACCAGCAGCAGTGAAGCTGTCCAAGACACCATCCAAGCAGATTGTTCCGTATGCTGCTCCCGAGGTTGCCACAATGGAGGACCCTGAAGATGAAGCTCCTCTCAAGCGAACAGAGAAGAGATCGCAGGGGGCAGATAGCACCAAACAGGGTGAGGTTCGGGAGTTGAACAAGGCGAATCTCGAGCTGATGGTGATCCAGAAGAATGATCTCGTAGCTCAATACCAAGCCACCAACAAGGACATCTTGTTGGCCAAGGATCAGATGCAGAAGGACTTCCAACGCGAGAAGCTCCGGCTAGAGAAGGCGCTCTTGGAAGCAGAGCGAGCTAAAGAGCTGCTGGACAGGGAGCGAGGTGAGCTGCGAGGGAAGTTGGCCCAAACAACTGAAGAAGTTCAGCGCTGGGAGACCTTGTGCAACGAACAGACCACTAAGGCACAGCAATGCGAGGAGTTGCAGAAGAAGCTGAGCCACATGGAGCAGGAGTACCATTGCCTGAAGGCGGAGTCGGAGAAGGAAAATTCAGCTCTAGCTGGAGACAAGGAAGCACAGGTGCGAGATTGGCACACGTTGCAAGAAGAGCTCCGGCAAGCTTCCGGGAGCGCTGCCCACTGGAAGGATCTCCACACTGCGAAGGAGCGACAAGTTGAAGAATACGTGCTCGAGATTGAGAGTCTTAAGACTCAACACCAGCTGGTGAAGGAGCAGTATCAAGCTGAGAAAAATTTGGCGAAGGAGTTAGCGACATCCCTAGCACAACAGAAGAGGGAGGTGCAGGCGAGTAGGGAAGCGTCGACCGTAGCTATGCCTGACTCTTCACAGGTAGCAGAGTTGGAAGAGAAGGTACGAGATGTCACCGAGGCTAATGCCCGGTTGACTGCACAGACGACCACAGATAGAGGAGTGAAGAGCAAACTCCAAGAGGCAATTTAGCGCCAGGACTTACACAGTCCGCCAACCTTTGCACTCTTCCGAGCCTATGAGTTGCAGAGGACCGCTTGTTTAACCATGATGTGTTTGAATCATGGAGACAAGCTGAGCCGAGGAGAATTTCAGAACCTGTGGACCGTAGCGGCGAACTTCGCCAATATGCAGAATCTAATCTACGAAATGATTGTGAGACAAGACTTTCAGCTGGAGGACTTGAGACAGCTGCTGGTGCCGATTGGTGATATTGGAGCCAGAGTGCTACTATATTACTGGCACTTGGAGGGGCAGCTGCAGATGCGGAGGCAGTATGATCAACCGGATGTAGCTCAACGAATGGTAGTCATTCCGGAGGTTGATCTTAAGACAGTTCCCCTCTCCACGGACTATCTGGGAGAATGGAAGAACCAGATGGAGAAGCTGACAAAGCTGCTACAGAACGAGCAGAGCTTTGTGGGATGCATGACTCAAGTCCAGGAGCGCGAGGACTTGGCTCAGCGAGGTGAGATCACCATGGGGCAGTATCTCTACGCCAAGGTCCGAGCTCACCACCGACTTAAGCGTGCGATCGAGGGAGCAAAGAAGAAAACGGTGGATGTGGCAGATGCGGTTCAGATGGCCACTTTCATGTCACCCCCTCCAGATTATAGACACACGATCTGGGGAGGCTTGCCACTACCAGTGACCGGATCGTTGAACAAGCAACGATTTCTCGGAGAGTACGAGAATCTGTTTAATAGCGAGGAGGAGGTGCCATTTCCCTCATGGCAAGCCATAGATTGGCTGTTGGAGGACTTTGGCTTGTCACCGCAGGTCTGGAGACAGTGGGATCAACTATATCCCAAGACATCCCAGACGTGGTCAACGGTGCCACCAGCAGCGATCACGATGAGCTACCACCAGTGTCCCTTGAAGGGATATCGGCGTTACAAGTGGGCGCCCTGGAGTAAGCTCGACACAGTGCCTTACAACTGGCCACAGATTCGAGGGAGTTTTTCTTCTCCCCAGGAATGCAGTGATTCCTATCGAGCCTTTTTTGAGATTCACCAAAGACACACGGACCCTGTGTGTTTTCGAGCTGCAGTGTTTTGCAACATCCTATCTCATATGTGTATGCGATACAGGTGCGTGGTGAATGTCAACAGATTTGACGAGACCAAGCCCGAGTTTCATCTATGGACGAAGATGCAACAGATGCCAAGTCGCCATATGAGGACTTTGGAGTGTATGGTAATTACCAACTTCCTCCACGGTACGAGCTCGGTGTTTGCCTTGGAGAATTCCAGCAAGCGTCAAGGGCAGCTGGTTGCCTGGTTGAGTTACCAAAAGGCACACGAGACGTATCTCTTCAAGCATGATGAGGATGTTCGTCGTAATGTGGAGATGGCTGAGCTGCAGCTGATTCTCCAGGAGTGTGAGTTCAAGGATGCGTACAAGCACAAGCGTCCTCGACTTGAAGCCAGACCAAGATCTTGAGTAGACATGAGTTTTTTTAGGAGAAGCTCTGTGCAGACAATGTAAATATTATGATGGAATTTTGTGATTGCAGCTAGAGTTTAGAAGTTTGCAGCTTCGAGAACTTAGGATATGGCTTATTGTGGAAGCCAGGATAATGAGCCGATAGCTGATTTTGAAAGACTGAACAAAAACCTGTAAAGCTGCAATCTTCTGAAAATATGAATGATATTAGCTGCATGATACGATGTCATAAGATTATGAACACGAAGAAATGGAGTCAACAACTAATTAAGAGGAGAAACTATCTGGGAATGAAGAATTCTAGGAGTGTTCTACGAAAAATAAAAAATATACAAGTGGAAGTCAGCTGAAAGGAGGTTCGGTGACTTGGAAGTGTATACACAAAGAAGGAAATATTAAGCAGTAAGTTATGAAAAAAAAAAAAACCATGTTGAACTGCTTGTAACTACAGGAGTCAGCACTCTAGTCAAGCGTGGTGGGATAAGCCACGTGTGAAAGATACATACCCGGCACTAGCACCCGGAGGTTGCCACGACAGTATGTACCCACGGCACACGTTAACCGACCACCAAGGCCTGCTAGATGAAGGTATCAGGTCTGTTAGCCTATATATCGTGAGCCGCAGGAGCCTTACCAAATGATATGGGACAAATGTTGATCATAGTATGGAGAAAAATAGAAACTTCTATCACTGTTTCCATATGTGGTGAAGTGCACAACACATTTTCACAAATTTGCAGTATGAGGAATAACAAGGATCAAAGACGTATGAAGAACTTAGGAAAGAATGGAAAAAGAAGATTGATTTTCGGAGTCTGTGACTTATAAAGAACCTGTCAATACAGACAGAGCTCTGTCTGTACGTGGTTAAAAACAAGTTCGGGAAGAAACGAACCAGCTGAAAGAACAGATAATTTTCCTAATTAAAAAACCAGTACGTAGTAAGTTTATATTTTAAAGTCCAACTCCTTAAGTTCAAAATTTTAGAAAAGATCCCTTTAAGTACAAATTTGTATGATTCCTATTTTGAATGAGATCATCTCTTCATGTGACCTTAAGGCAAGTGAGTTTAAGTTACAACCTTGAGCAAACTAGAACCTTAAGAACCAGACGAGCAAGAGAAAATTAGTTCCTTAAGGCAAAGAACAAATAGGATAGATCCTTATTTTCCTTAAGTAAGTCAGTTCTTAAAAACCTCTAATGAGTGAGTTTCTTTAAGAACAAAACCAAAGTCAGTCACACTTTGGATAAAACAAAAATCTTAAGACTTACATGTAGTGAGAGTTTTAAGAATATGTGGAGGGATAGTGTCTTAAGGAAAGAGCAAATTCAATTGAATTTGTAAAAATATAAAATAAAAAATAAAATAATTTTAAAAAAATAATAAAAATAAAATAAAATAATAATCATAAATAAAAAATAAACTTAAGGCATATAGATGAAAGGAAAAAATAAGAGGGAGAGAACATGATAATTCAATGAGAGATTATCATGAAAGGAAAAAATAAGAGGGAGAGAACATGATAATTCTAAGGAGAGAGTATCATGAAAGGGAAAAATAAGAAAGAACATGATAATTCTAATGAGAGAGTATCATGAGAGGGAAAAATAAGAAAGAACATGATAATATTGAGAGATAAAGCAAAAAGGCTATGGAAAACAATGTGAGAAATGTAGATGAGACGATTAGTGGTGAAGTAATACACACACTATTTGAATTGTATGATAGGGTAGCTCACACAAGTTAGAAAAATAGAAATAAAAGAGTGTGGAAAGAAAATTAGTAATCTAGGATTAGTAATTAGTTGTGAGGATGCACTACTAATTTACTAATCAAGAGATGTGAGGACTAATGAGTGCTGATTTTTTTAATTTGAAAAAAATGATGAATGAAGTGAAAAGAAAAAATAAAATAAAAAAATATAAAAAATGATTGCAAGTGGAGTGTAAAGGAAGATATGGAAGAAAAAATAAATTGAAAAGAAAAATTTGAAAAGCAATAAAAATTAAAAATGAAGATTTAAAAGAGAATGAAAAAATTCAAAGCTAAAATGAAAAATTATGGAAACCTACAAATGGAAGACTTAACTAAAATAGTTAAGTTAAAAAGAGAAACTTGAAGCCAAGTATGTATGAGACATACTCATTAAAGAGGAGAACAATGGAAAGCAAATCAAGAAAATCAACAATTCTTAGAGAATAAAGACAAGCAAGAAGAAATCTATATGGAGCTTAAAGAGACTACAAGAAAATGATAGTAAGGAAGATGGAGTGCGAAAGATCAAGTTCAAGGACAAAGGTCGTTGAAGTCAACGAGGATGTCTCCAAGCTAAGAGGAGGGCTATGTAGAGCCAAAATGATAAAAATAGATTTTTTCCGAAAATTAAGTGTAAAAAGGGTTGTAGATATATGGAGAATTAAAAAATAATGATTAAGTTTACACTAACTACTTAATTAATTGGAAAGTACCTATTCATATCCAAGAATAAGGAAATAATGGGAAAAGGGTTGAACTCGCACCCTTTGGATAGGTTGTACCTTTTCATGAATGGATATGAAGAGATGTGAAGATTTTGTGGAATTAATCTTAATGGTTAATACTAGGGAAAACCTCTTTCCAAGAGTTGTACCTCTTGGATGTTGAGTAGAATGACTAGCTTGAATTTTTAGCATTCTTGGCCATTACCATAGAAATTCCTTGGAGGAAGATTGGAGTGAGCCCTAGCTTTAGGTGAAAGAGCTAGTTGATGACTCTTAATGTTGTAAGAGTATTTAATTTTATGTATGAATATATAATTGTTATTGAATTTGCATATGTAGAGTCTTGTGACTTGAGTCATATGTATAATTGCAATATTATGTGAACTTCATTGCATAAATTTGATATTGTGTGTTGTAAATTGCAAGCGCATGCATTAGGTATTAATTGTGGATAAAATTCTTATGCATGAATGCATTGTATATTTATTCTTCATGGAATAAGATAGGGAAATACCCTAACTAGTAAGGTCGTGGGTGTGACCTTGTGTGTGTGTGTGTTGGAGCATTAATCATGAGTGTGAAGATTAATGGAGATAATGTGAAATTAAGTGACTTAGTGCATGAGATGTATGATGCATAACTACTTAATAAGATCTCAAGTGTGAGTGAGCATAACTTGAGTATCATAAGAATAAGAGTGGAAATCTTATTCGTGTTAATGCAATTTATGCAATAAACATCAAGAGTGGCATACCTTGATGCATGGCAAGAGTGTCATATTATGCATACAAAAAAATTAGCATTAAGTCTAGCCTTAATAGAAGGGATTCTCTAAGGTAGGCTAAGTTGTGAGTATTTAAGAATCTATCATAAGAGAGAAAATAAAGAATAAATCCCAAAGAAAGACTTAAGAAGAAAACATAGAAACTTAAGAATCTTAAGTCCAAGTTTGGATACATAAGCTTATGAAGAGTGAGACCTTAAGTACCATGAGACCCTTAAGTTTAAGGGCTTGGACTTAAAGGTTCGTATAATTGAGAATACGGGACAACATTTGCATTCAGTGAGATGCACTCCCGGTTCTGGAAGTCTTAAAGACAGAAACTTAAGAACACTGTAGGACCGAATTGGTCTAGATAGTGCAGGTTCTTAAGAATCAGTCCTAAGTGAGAAAGTGAGTGCTTAAGAACTCAAGGACAGAAACTGTGTTCTTAAGAACATGGACCCGACCAAGAGAGAAGCCTTAAGTAAAATTCAGACATCTTAAAGACAAAGTGGTACGAGTAAGTGTGGAACACCGTGGTCTTTAAAGGATAATTGTGGGTAAGTGAACTTAAGTGGAGACTTAAGAGGTGAACTCTTTAAGACTTAAGTTAACTTGTGTATGGGATTTTTTGAGACTAACCATTGTCTTAAGAACGTGATCACGTGGACCGAGTGGACGGACGTGAAAAGTGAAGCGTTTTTGCATGAGGTAAGAATGTGAATTTTTAAAGATTGTAATTAAAGAACCAATGCAATGAGACTTAATGGAAACTTCCATTAGCCCAGTGTGGCAAGTGTTTAAGGATTAGTGGCATAAGTACAATCTTAAAAGGACTAATGTTCCGTCTTAAGGCACGAGAGATCCTTGGGGTTTAGACTTTGTTTGTGGATCCCTTAAGAGTAATGCTAACAGCCCTAATTTCCTAAAAATAGATAGATAACCTTAAGAATTAACCAAAAAGATAGCTTTAACGACACAATTAATCTCCAATTACTTAAAACTAGGCGTATGATCATCCCCGTAACGAATCCTATGAGGTGTGGGTACACTTGGGTGTTTTATTAGAGTGGTGAAAAATCACTCTACAGGGTGTCTCACACATCTAGCAACATATTAACAACACAAGGTCACATATAATGATAACGAGGAGAAGACTTTGGAGACAAGGACTTAGAAAGAGGTTTTTCCCGGTTGACCGGGAAGACCGGGAAAAAGATAGGAATTGGGGGCAAGACCTAAAATGATAGGAGGAGGGAGACAATTTAAAATAACAACTTGCTACAGGGCTAGGACAATCGACAACAACTACACATGTAAACAATAAGGTCTAGATGAAGTTTCCCGGGGGACTTTTTCTCTAGACCGGAGAGGATATTACCGGAGAGTCACCCCGGTAGACAAGAGAGGAAAAGACTCACAAACAAGAAATTCTCACAAACAAAAGAAATCTACCATGGGCAAGAGTCACCTTTGTTGTTGCACCCGCAACCTCCTTCCTTTGTCTCTTTTATCTTCTCGCTTCGGCTACAAATCTCCTCCACTTCCGCAAACCCTAGAAATCTCCACCAAACCCTAGCTCGCGCACCTCTTCCACCAAACCTTAGCTCGCGCACCTCTTCCACCAAACCCTAGTGCACGCTACCTCCTCTTCAAACCTCTTGTGCTACCTCCTCTTGAAACCTCCTCTTCTTGAAATCCTAGTTGCATCTCCTTCTTTGCACTTCTTCAACTACTTCTTCAAACCTCAACTCCAAATAAACACTAAATAGAAAGAGAGGGAGAAACTATGAGAGAGAGAGATTTAGAGAGGGAGATAGAGGAGAAAATTTGAGGGGGGGGGCGATTTTAGAGAAGGAGGGGGAGAGAGAAGTGTTCTGGAGGGAAGGAAGAAAAGTTTTTGGAGAGCAGAAGAAAATTTCGGGGAGAGGGGGTCGGCCAAGATGGCTGGAGATACCCGGGCTGCTGCCCGGGTGATACCCGGGTACCCGGGTATCAGCCCATACCCGGGTTGGTACCCGGGCTAGTTCATACCCGGGTTGATACCTAGGTATGTTTTATTTTTTTAAAAAATTGAAATCTTTTTCTTTTCTTTTTCTTTTTCTTTTATCTTTTTCTTTTTTTGTCTTTTCTTTTCTTTTCTCTACCACTACTACTAATTCAAACAAGAATTAGCATCTAGAAGAACTCAACTACTTCTAACTACCTCCTAAACTTAAATAGTTAATTTAGATTTAAGTGGTGATTTTAGACTTACGTCCCGGGATCTCTCCCGGGACTCTTTTGATATTGCTTCCCAGGACTTAAATTAGTGATTTTTAGACCTGATTTTATCACCACTATAAACCTAATTAACTACTTAAGCATTTCTCTATTCTCTCTATTGGCTATCTAATCTAATTTCATACAATATTAACTACTTTTCTAATTAACTAATACTAAAAATCCTATTTTAACTAATTTTTTTGGTAGGGGCGACCAAGTGGGAGTTTTAGACTCCCACAATGGGGATCGGTGAGAGCGGATGGGGCGCGGATGAGGAGCGTACAGGGACTGCGGATGGGGGCTGCGGATGGTAACTGCTGATGGGGAGCGCATATGGAGCGGATAGGTGCGGATAGGGCGTGGATGAAGAGCAAACAGGGGATGCGGATGGGAGCTGCAGGTGGGGAGCGGATGGGTGCGGATAGGCGTGGATGGGCATTGGACAGGGACTACGGATGGGAGTTGCAGATGGGGAGCGGGTGGGGAGCAGGTGGGGAGCGGATCGGTGCGGATGGGCATCGGACAAGGACTGCGGATGGGAGCTGCGGATGGGGAGCGGGTGGGGAGCGGATTTAAGCGGGAGAGGAGCGGATGGGTGCGGATAGGCGTGGATGGGGAGCGAACAGGGACTGCGGATCAGAGCTGCGGATGGGAGCTGCGGATGGAGGCGGACAGGGCCGACGTGTTTAGAAAGGAAGAGGAGTTCAATGTGGCCTCACTCTTTCCTACTCATCAGAATGTGGCCTCACTCTTTTCTACTCATCAGGACGCCTTGACGCACTTGCCTCTACGTTGACGGCGAGTGTGCGGGGTTTTAAGGTGGGGAAGTAGTCCTTTTGAGGTCCAAGATTCTTCCAAGGGGGGAAATTTTTGTCCTCAAATACAATTGATCAGGTACAAGAGACATCAGATATTCCAAGAAGGGTTTAGGGTCTTAATACTCCTAGGTAGCACTATTATGAAGTGGAGGGAGTCTTATTCATGAGCGGTGAGCAGAGAGCAGAGAGCGGTGAGCAGAGTTTTTAACCACGTAGAGCAGATTATATTCGAATATTCCTAAAATATTCCAATATTTAATGAATATTTGTCGAATATTTTTTCTATTTTCAGGATTTGGGGTTCCTCCCTAAATTTAGACATGACCAAAATCGATAATTGATATCTGTTCTTCAAAAACAGATTCTACATTTTGTACTAACTTTAGAACTTCTCGATACCAAAAGGTTACACCGTACCCTCTTTGTACCGATGTTTATACAATTACTTCTACGTCACAAGAGGTTAAACCGTACCTTCTCGACCGGAAGAGATTACGGTATAACCTCTTAGTACCAAGAAGTTACACTATAATGGATCGGTACCAAGAGGTTTAGGTATAATCTCTCGGTACCAAGAGGTTACGGTTTAGGGTCTCGATACCAAAAGGTTAATCCCTAAAGGACCGAACGTCCCCCCGGGGTCAAATTGGATTTAGGGCATGTACCTACAATTTGGAAAAAAATCCTTTTGTATTGAAAATTTTATACAAAATAGCCTCCAATAAGAGCTTCAAGGAGATATATATATATATATTTTGGATTTGAGGTTTGAAAGTTAGTACCACTTAAAGCCATAAGTGGGGACTCCGGGCACCTCCAATTTTTTTGACAAAAGTTTCTATTGACATTGAGATTTTTCACACATACAAAGAATATTTCCTTCTTTATAAATTTAGTCCGAAAAAACTCTTGTCTTTGGTGTGAATAGGCATTTTATTCCAAGTCAAACATTTTCACACATTGTCAGGCAACGGAGGAAAAAAACTTCATCTTTTCTACATAAAACCTAGAGATCTTCATATTTGTCACTTTTTATTTTTTTTCAACAGTATGTGGTGAGAATCTTCTTATTGACCGTTTGGATTATCATTTGAATACATACGTAGTTCACAAAAAAAAAAACGGGAAATGGCAATTTTTGAACCTCCACTCCTTGCACACTTGTTTTGAATATGCTACACTCCTTTTTTACCTCTAAAAATTGGTGTGTTGGGAAATAACATCATGCTTAAGATAATGGTAAGAGATTTAGACCTTGTACAATGCAAAAAATTGATACAAAGTGAAGTCAAAGTCTGCTGATCTACTCAACGTAGGGAAGAAAATGAACCATTTTTTTGACTTTAAATACTATAATCTATCAATACGTGCGGTGGATTGCAACCAAAATTATACGGCATGTTTATATAGAAGTCTTTTTAAAGATCTTATGGTTTTAAATCCGAAATTCACTTTAAAATGTGATTTCTATGTCTCTTTTTGGCAGTGGTAGTTTTGGACTGGTTTTAGAGCGAAAGTGGTCGTGGTCCTTTAGGGATTAATATATAGTTTAAAAAGGTACCAATAGATAAGAATATAACCACTAAGCACCGAGAGATCATATTGTGAGGTCAAACTAGTAATATTTTTCAACACAACAAATATCTTGATATATATATAGGTACTCCCCGAGCAAAATCATTTTTTTTTCAAACACCTATCCTATAACTAATCCTAGGTTCACATGCAGGTTTAGGGTATACACTACTGATATACGCTAAAGATCCGGACTAGGTCTAAGGATGTGTCAGGATGCCGCGTTCAAGAATCTGTTTGACCTCCTTCCAACTGAAGGTAGAAGCATGGATGAATTCTTCTGTTCGATCAATTCCACAGATACTGAGAAAGATGAAGTAGAGATGTTTATAGTGGGAGTATTGGCTCTTTCCACAGAACGCCTTCCAAGTCTTTGTGAAAGCTGGGCAGGTGTAATGAGGGAATGCACCAGGGTTGTCAGGACGCTCGACGTCTGTGACGTCCGGACGTCAGGACGGAGGACGTCCTCCGGCCTATCAGGACGTCCGGTGACATAACCCGTTTTGTCAATT
>OZ020520.1:1265982-1403578 GCA_963971425.1 Bryoerythrophyllum caledonicum | reverse complement strand
CGAGGTGCTGTCCGATCTCTCCGACGGCGGGGTCCGGTCGGACGACTCGACGCATTTCGACGGCTGAGATCTCGCCGCGTCGCACTTCGTCGAATCTGACGGTCCAGAAAACTTACTACGGCCTTCGGTAAATGCATTTTACCCCCCCCGGACGCTGCATCCGACGTGACGTCAGGACGTCCTCGTCCTAGGATGCCCTAGGACGCTCTCAGACCCCCAAGGACGTCGGATTGGTAACCCTGGAATGCACTCACCGTGACGGAGTAGGTTTTAACTTCGGGCGGATCACCATACGAAACGAGAGAAATGTGGCACCCCAAGCCAGGACCTGGGAGCATCCTCACGGCTTTAATGGAAGCATTTAGGGAATCAACAGATGCCATGGACTTCCTTTGTTTATCATTGCGTACTTTGGAGGTGCGCTTTACCGTCTTACCATCTCTCTTTGCAGGAATTCTGCTGGCGTCCGTTGGCACTGGGATGGAACTCAGGTCTCTTGGAGGCTTGTCGTCAGTAAATAGACATCTTGAAGAAACTTGTTGCTTTTGTGGGAGTTGAAATCCAGCTGCTTCCAAATCCTCAATCTCGCCACGGGTCAGATTAGTACCCACTATGACAGGCCATACGTCCGGGATCGGAGGCCTATCGACGCCCTTCTTGTATTGAACCATCCACACACGCCTCGTACCCTTCACACACCTTTCGATGTCATCGTTGCAGAAGTAAAAATCCATGGTTTCCAAGACATTCTTCTTCGGGTGATGGTAAAAACCAGTGTATGTTGGTGCCGGGGTTGCCTTTCCACCTCTCACAATCCTCTCTACACATTTTGTCCTTGTTTTAGTGCGTTGCGCAAAACATTTCTTGGCAGAATTCTTTGGCAAGCGGGCGATATGCCACTCTGTCAATTTAGCATGAGTCTCTTCCACCGCTGTGACGCGCCGCAAATTAGATCTCCGAGCTAGAGTCGCCATTGGTGACACATGTGCCGGTCGTACATAATAGACATCATTATTAGGGATGTCGTCGTCGGCATAGACACCGTCATCATCACCAATGCCATCGTCTTCGTTGATAATGGGCAGCGGATCTGAAGAAGTTCCTAAGGGTCCTAAAGAATGTCGAGGGCGAGAGAAGTTCACCTTATCCGGTCGATGTGACTCGTCATCGGCACCAATTGGCATGTTTGGCTTACGCTTCCGTGAACCGAACACCTCTTCCCCAGCCTTGTTTGTTGTACGGGTACAGAATTCCTCTGCCCCGGGCATTTGCAACATGGACTCCTTCAGGACACTGGCGTCGCCTATCCTTTGAGCTTTTCTCTCAGCCACCCTAAGCTTCAGTTCTTCTTTGCTAGGTCCGGTCCCACCAACATCGCCTTTCAGGAATTGGTGGTAGTTAACAACTTGCAAGAATCCGCGGATGTAGTCGTCTACAGTGGCGACGTATAGGTCTGCCCCTCGGTCCCCAGAGGCTTGCTTCCACTTGTTGTGCACGGTCTCCGCTAGGTTGCAAGAAGGCATCTCGGCTAGTTCGTCAATGGAAATGTTCTGCAAAAGTTGAACAATAATGTTAGGAATCAAGGACGAAGTAGGAAATGGACTAAGAGTGCACAATATTGAGAACGTAAGTGAGAGTGCACGTGCCATACCGAGGTCATGAACCCGCCCCATTGACGATATCTAAAGTGCCACCATGCAATCCAATTTGACATGGCCTCAAGCCCCTTTTCAGACACAGCTCCAGATATCCTATACCATGCCTGAAGCGCGTCGTACAATCGGTCAGCGTCCTCCATAGTTGTTGCTTCCCTATATTGTTTACAGAGGCTCTTGTGTTGCTCTTGAAATTCCTCGGCAATCCATTTTTCTGTGTACTTGATCATACTCTGCATATAGTGAAATAGGCATGTACGCTCCTTGTCCGCCATAACGTCGCCACCCCCGTAGACAGCTCTTACTGCATTCCAATTGGCCTGAACACCGTCCGCCATGAATCCCTTGAAGTCAGGCTTCTCTATTCCGTGTCGACGCATGACATCATTGAGGTTATTCCAGAAAAGCATCTACGCATCCTTATCCTCTGACATCAAGTCACAGATAGCGACGGTCATCACCCTACAGTACGTAGCGTCGTAAACGTGACATCCCATTGTTGTCCAGTCCGTCAGGCGCTTGACGTGGTCGAACATCATCCATGCATTATCCAGATCATTACCCGGTTGCATCCGCTTCACAAGGTCAACGCCAGATCCCGGCCCGACCTCTGACATCTTGAAGATGAAGACCTTGGATTCTTCTCCCACAGCATGTTCCGAACCTTGACTTGGGAATTTACTGTTCTGCACAAACGCCCAAGTAGTCACCGAGCGAAGTTTCAATATGGCGTCCATGACCCCGTATCTCTTTAGGTACCGGAATGTGACCACCTTGTTTCGGATGCTTGGGGAACCCATGTCTTTGCATTTGTCTAAAAAGGGAGCTAATTCCTCCACAGTCAAGATCTTCCGAGGGTCGCCTTCTTCGCGGAGCAAGAACTCTCCAAGGAGCTCCTTGCTCGCCTCCAATATGATGGCACTCTTGGTCGCACGCGGAGTTTTTTCTACCTGCTCACTAATAAGACTACTGATCTTCTCCTTTACATCACGATAATCACCTATTTCAACAGGATGGTCGTGTACGCCTAAGTGAATACATGCACGGGTGCAGTTGCGCTTACCAAAAACGTAGTACACCACAGCACCACACGTGGTAATACATGTTGGTGGAACTCCACAGATCTTGCAAAGTAGCGTGTTCTTAGGGGCTCTCTGTCCAGCCTGTAAAGTCACTGTAATCGTTCCATCAAACTTTCTCTCGTTCACATCCGATATTCGATTAACTCGCTCAAGGTACATGCAGTCGATGTTGCCGCATTGCAGATGACCGACACACTTCGAAGTCCGGAAGTGCAGGCCGTCGTCGTTCTTGATGTTTGACGTGATCGTCTTTGTCCAGACATGTCCATCATACCGCTTGTCCATCCCATACATGTTACGTGCTTGAGTGGATGACGCCGTTAGTGGGGCGGGCGGCAATTCAAATATCGCATCATGGTTGAACTCGGCGGGGAGACAGCTCACTTGCCGGTGTGGAATGGCGTTGAAGTTGAGTGTCTTCAGCGGATTCTTGCCGCCGGCACGGGTGGACAGCCTCTTCAGACCTGCGATAACACTGACAATACTAGTATCCATTTGCTCTTCTGGGAGACAAGACTTAGGTGGTCGATAAGTAGGCGTAACGGGACGACGATGGCATGACATAGGGACACTAAACTTTGGGGGGTTCAAAGGAGGCGTAGTGTCCTCGTCATCTGAAGAGAGAATGATGACTGACTCGGTGCCGGGCTCAATCTTGACCTCCACTGGAAGTTGAGGAAGAGTTTGCATGCTACACGTTGTGGATTGACGAGGGGTAAGATCAATCGATGACGAACTAATCTGTGAATCTATGCGACCATATACTCTATACCGACCCTTCCCAAGTTTCCATTCCTTCTCAAATATATCCTTCACTACGGGCGGACTTGGTGTGGTGTAGAGCAGAGACAGACAATCATCGTCATAGACCTCCTCCTCGACACAAATACTCTCTTGAAGAAAACAAAATCGAATACTTAACGCAACACTGGTAACAGTAGCAAAACCCTCCTCGTTCAAAGGATAGGCAATAGGACAGCCAGTTCCAGCGGCACGAAGTATGACCATGGAAGACAATGTAGATGGAACATAAGAAGCCATGGAGATATCAAGATTGGGTTGCAAGAGTGATGGTTTACGGAGAGGAACATGGATTATGAAGAACAATTAGTGAGTATAAATATGGGTATCATCAGGAGACAACGTCTGTCAGTGTTTAAAGCAAATGCACAATAATATAGTTTGGAATGTATCCAAGATTATATGAAACAGTAATAGCTCAGCACGATGTGGAATCGAATCGAGTGACTCCTTGTAATATTTGGAAACCACCTGTCTTAAGATAATATCAGGCTTGTAAAGGATTGACATATTGGAGATTCTAGATCGACAAAAGATTGAGTAGAGCCTGGTATATCTAGATGCCACGGAATTGGAGTGTCTATGTCAGAGTCAACACTAAAAATGTGAATTGTCTCAGAACCTATATTAAAACAATGTCCATAAAATAATTGAACTCAAAATATATTATTCTTGAAGTAGGTGAATTAATATAGTGAGGTATTTTAAGTATAAAACATAATGTATAAAGTGAACATTAGAATATACATTAATGCACATGGTTTTACATTAGTTAGTTGAGGTTGTTTTCGTTGGCTCGAAATTAAAAATAAACGTGTTGAACAGAGAGTGTACACAATAGAATTAGCGCATCTAATAGTGGTTTTACAGGTCATAAAGGTAATATTTAGTAATAAATTGTAAGTGACGGTGGAAGACAACTACTGAGCTTTTATAAATCATGCCTATGTATGGTCTTTCAAATATAACAATCAGGGTGATTTATATAATGGAATCATTGGAGTTCCTTACATTGGAGTTATCCGCAAAGTACCCCAAATCCTCAGTTTCTAACCTGTAAAATGGAAAAGCCAGGGTCGCCGAGTCCACTGGGAGGGTTTCACTGTAGACCTAGAATAGAACACTGGATAGACTAGTTTTTGAGCCTTAGAATTCCCAAACTCGAGTTTGTGCCTGGCTTTTATTTTAAGCAATCATTGACCCTTCACATCATGCACAACTCTAGGATGTAGGATACATGCCAGAGTGTCATGACGTTCATGATTGTTCTTGTTTTTTTTTGGGAGATTTGTGCCACTTGTGCCATAAATAACACCTCCTCAAAACCCTCAAACCCTGAATTTTTTTCACAGGATTACTTTGCGGCTACACTCAAATACAGGTTAGATTCTCTTTTGCATGAAAAAAGGAGGACAAAAGACCGGTTCCCTTTACAAATAACTCAACTAATGTCTAGCATCTTCAAAATACGTTCAGTGCACTTTGATGAGAGGAATGGGTGGGTAGAACTTGCATTTCTCTAAGGGCGAGTTTCCATGTAATGCCCGACCCGATTTATCACTGTAGATTCCCTACTTGCAGAATGTAGGGAATTAAATTTCAGGCCACTTCCATGTGTCACACCCGTCAGCTATTATAATCAACCCAAGTGTTGTGATTAGTATATTGGGAGGAATGGGAGGTTGACGGGCTTGTAAAGATGCTTCACCATGCCTGAGATAATTCGCTACACCCGATGGTTCTTTTTCGGGTAGGGTGAATAGCTCGCTACATGGAAGTGACCCAACCCCGTCAGAGATGACGGGTCGCGCATTACATGGAACCAGGCTCTAATGACTAGGAAGAGTTGGGAGATATAACATGTTGTACAAGGTGAAGATTAGCATGCAGATCAATGCTATAAACATTAAATTATTCAGTTAGGTAGGTGAGGTTCGAATATTAGACTCGCACGATGAGAACCCATGCGCGTGACATAGAATAGGAATAATTAAATATAATGAAATGAAAACACGTGTTGTAAGCAAAGACGGCGGAGAGCATCTAAATAGTTATAATGAATCTGCCAGCGTTTATCCTAATTAATAGGGCAACTGTAATTGTTTGAATAAAGAGAAATTGTTTTGTACCTCTATTACGAGTATTTAGGGTGTATTTGATATCATCTACAACACAAGATAAATTCTAGAGGACTTTGACATTGTTGGCACACCATAGTAGATAGAACTAATATATCCCTAATGACTCGGAAAACTATTGAAGCTGCCGTAGTTCCAACGACCGTGAGGAAGCAGAAGCGGAGGAAGAGAGGCCTTTTGTTTTCAAGTAGTAAGCAACTGAAGAGGTCTGAGATGGGGAGGAGAAAGGCACATATTTCCGAAGTTGACGTTTCCGATACTGCAAAGGTGTTGTCATATGCTTCGACAGAGCGTGATTGTGATGACGAACTACTCTCCATTTTGGAGAATGACGAAGTTCATGTTGTAAGTCTACACAGAGAGTGGTGTCTAAATAGGATAATTTTGTCTTGCTTTAATACTTATCGTGATCGCAGGTACATGAATTGTCGATTGCCTCGTGTTGACCTAGTTCGTTGATTCAAATTCTCGTGTGTGTGGTTGGCTCAGGTCTTAGGACGGAGCCACGACGATGACATGGGGGACTCTATTCCAGAAGAACCTACAATGAAATCAAGTACAGAAGCTTTGGCGAAAGCAACTCCAATCGCGACGTTGGTGACTCCAAACGTAGAAGTAAGTTTCTCATCTCTAAGTGTTGAAGGTTGTTTCGGTACCGAAAGTATAAAATTTCAGTCATCGTTTAACAAAACTCGACAACTAGATCCTGATTTAGTCAGCTGAAAAGGTTGTTTCGGTACCGAAAGTATAAAATTTCGGTCATCGTTTAACAAAACTCGACAACTAGATCCTGATTTAGTCAGCCGAAAAGGTTGTTTCGGTACCGAAAGTATAAAATTTCAGTCATCGTTTAACGAAACTCAACAACTAGATCCTGATTTAGTCAGCCGAAAAGGTTGTTTCGGTACCGAAAGTATAAAATTTAAGTTATCGTTTAACAAAACTCGACAACTAGATCCTGATTTAGTCAGCCAAAAAGGTTGTTTCGGTACCGAAAGTAGCCCATATCTGTCACCGTTCAACGAAATTCCACTAGATTCATATTGTTTTTATTTATGTTGTCACCAATGAATGCTTCGGCACTGAATCATTCTTTAAATAGTGAATTATCAACGTTTTTAGCTCATGCATGTCTGTTTTTGCATCTCTCCGACGGAGATTCGGCACCGAACATCATAACCATGATCATTAATCGATTTAACTAGACAGCGAGAGTGGCAACTTCAATGAATGATGTTGATCAAAATTCCAGTTCATCAGACCCATTGGTAACCACAACATTTCATATACATGACATAATCGGCCTCAAGAACAGCATAATAGATTTGCTATTTTGAATAGATTCAAAATTTGATGGATTGAATTGGGCTAATGGCTTCGGTTGAACATATGTGGATGATAATGTCTGTGAATGAAAAACGAACGGAAATGAACTCCGTCATTTGGATGACGTTCTTAGACGAGCTGGTAGGGTTTTGTGAACGTAGTATCCACGCCGCTGCTTGTGTTGAAGCGGCGTTTGTGGTGAGCGGGAGAGGTCGGAAGTGACTGGGGTTGACAAGCGACGGCAGGTGAGTTCGGTGATGATTGATCTTCTTTAAAATCTAGATGTATTGAGCTTTAGATCGGTATCGACCCAGCGGGGGTCCGTTCGTTATTTCTCTGGTTTAGGGTCGCAGGAAGTATTGCTTCGGCGCCGAAGCATGAGGAAGATGGTTGAATGAGGTATGATCTTTAGGGTTCCTTTGAGCAACGCAGTATTTTCACAATCAGGGTCGAGGAAAGATGGTGAATTATGCCTGAGGTGGGCGAAGCCAGATGAATCTGGTGGAGGCTTGATGTTCAGGTAGATCCCTACGTATTTGGTGGAGGATCGGAGATCTATAAGATATTGGGTAATTTGTGCGCCTGCTGCCTTCCTCGAATGTGGTAGCTGTTTATAGTTTCATAGGCTCCCTCTCTCGACTTTGAACCTGGACCTCGATTCAGAGATGAACGTTGACGTTTAACGTTGAACCTGGACCTTCAACGTTGAACCTGGATCTAGACTCCGAACCTCGACCAGAACCTGTGTCGAACCTTGACCACGACTCTGAACCAAGTCCCAGTTCGACGTCGAACCTATGCCGACGTCGAACCTATGCCGACGTCGATGCCCTGTGACGACGTCGATTCCCTGTGACGTTGACCGTCGACCGTCGACCTAAACCTGGACCTCGACTTGAACCTCGTCCGACGTTGAACCTCAACCTAGACCTGTGACGATGTCGAACCACGACCTGAACCTGTGTCGACCTAAACCTGAACCTCTGAACCTGGACTTCAGTGGAAGTGCTTCGGCGCCGAAGCATGATTTTTGGCGCCATCGTTCAGGATGGTGAGCATGATTTTTCGGCGCCTTTGTTTGTCAGGATGGTGAATACTTCTACATGATGGTGAGCTCAGGATGGTGAGCTCAGGATGGTGATTACTCTCGCATGGATATGGATGTTAAGATGTTAAGGTGATTCTTGTTCATGGAGGACGTCGGACATATAGCAATGGACATCCTCCGACTGGATGCTTGTCAGAATGAGCATCTGCCAAGTTGTTGGATTCCTCAAGGAGCATGATCAGATTTAGAGGTCGTTCAGGGCTGCTGCTTATGAAATTTGAAGAAGTCTGTACATTTAAGATCTGGTCAGTTATGCTTGCGCAAATACGGCTTGTGATGAGTTTATAATTTATAGCTGGTCTTACCGCAGCCGTTTCCAAAATTCATGCAGCAGAGCATGCTTTTTCAAGTGTTATCATCATACTTATGTGACAACGGAGGATTTGCTAACGCAGGAAGTGCTGGAATCAAACGGCCTATTGCCGTAACGAAATCATGCAGTTTCCTTCAAAGAACTTGTGTATCATACAAGCGGTGAATCGCCCATCTGCTCTCTACCTTTCGTACGAAGTTCTTCCCTACTACTGTTGAGTTATAAAGTCCCGAAGCTAGAAATCTGTCCTGTTTTGACGACGCTCTTGTCCGCCCCAAAGGTCGTGGGTCCATGAGTTTCTGAGCGTTGCTCGTGTATGTGCTGACTATGAATTTCAACTTCGCCTTCCATGCACCCTCGTCTGAATGGTGTTAATTCTTAGGTCTGGACGTGTCAAACCATTGTCCTTGGATCATTCGACATATTCCTTCTTGAGAGTCGTCTTAGGAAGTGGAAGGGTAGGATCGACCGGTGCTTCGGGGTTATTGTTATCTACGGATTGCATCTGTCAGTCATCCAGGCCCGTACAGACCTTCAATATGGCTTTTCGGACAATGCATCGATTTTTCTCTCTTCGGTCTCTTACCTGATGGGGATGGATATGCACTGACATCAGTCATGGAGAAGGAGTATTCTGTCCTGCCCATAAAGCTTCAACTGTTGTCTCGTGATTTCTGGATGCTAGTAAATTTACCACCATAGAGAGTAGTGGGTTCCCTATAAATGACTTGGTAAGATCGAAGTTGGTTCCAGCAATGCTACTACATGAAACCCCAGTGTTGTTGGAGGCCTTGGAACTTGCAAGTGTCTCAGCCAAGTCGTTTATGGTTGGGTTACCATTAAACAGCGAACGAGTGCACGTGAGCTGGTACTCTGGGCGCCATAGCTTCTGCACTGGATCTGCAGCAAAGCAGTTTGAGGTACGTTGTAGACTAGAAAATCCAACTGCCTGTTCATGGGTTGATGATTGGGTCTCTTCCATGACCTCAACATGGAATCTTCGTTTATGACGGTGGAAGCCCAATACAAGTACCGTGGAGCTGATGAGGAAAGCTTAGGTCTCTTACGATTTGGATGCGGTAGCCGTTTCACAGGCTCCATCTTTGGAATCGAACCCAGATTGTCTGTAACTGGACTTCGGTGGAGGTGCTTCGGCGCCGAAGCATGATCCCTGGCAACGAAGCATGTATCCAATCAGGCGCATTCATACTGACTCCTCTATGTCTATGACTGAAACAAGATGGACTACTCTCCTCTAACGCATACTTGCGCTGTTTGTGTTTCCTTTGTAGCTTACTTAAGATGCCTTTCAATTTGCCTTTTAATTTTTAATCTTCCTAATGTGTTGTTTTTCAAACTTGTTGTAGGAGGTGATATGCAATATGGAAGAATCCACGCAGCCAATTTCAAATGTTGAAGTTCAAGTAAGTCACCTTTGTATTATAATGAATACAATTTTTTTAATAGTATACTTTGATAGTATTAATGGTATGAAACTTGACATTCTGTTTATGGAACCAGGATTTGGCAGATTCTGATAATGAAGACTCCTGCGACCTCAAATGTCCCGAGGGGCTTTTTGATTTCAAGGCGGGAGAACGAGCAAGGAGACATCATCAAAAGTCTGATTTTGTGTACGTCCTTCATAGTATGAGTATTACACAAGGACGTTTCTATGTGCCTTTGTGTAGGATGATTCTACTACCAAGAGTTCGTCCATTGCAAGAGATTGATGTTGCTGCATTGGAGAGGCGTTTTGAGGGAGGCTATATCGATGGGGATAGAGCATTCTATGTTTCCATCTTCGATGATCACGAAAAGACTCAAGATGTTACTGAAGAAGTCAAGGCAACTTGGAGTTCTCATTGGCGTGAAGCTAATGAACGGTTCGAGGACCTTTTAAATTCGAATCCAGATTATGCTACATTTCGCGGTAAGATGTTCTATGTGTGGGACGGACACCACAGGTATTCTGCATGGTGGCGCTTCATTAATGCGGAGCATGGGAATGATCCCCAATGGCATTATTCAGTCTTCAGCATAGTATTGGATCCCAACGGGCGTATTTCAACAATGCTTAAGTGTATGCATGATGTGAACTGGTAAGAATTTAATTCAATCATATATTTTTTCCTTTAGATTTTATCATTGTTATGCTCACAAATTCAATTTCACAGGTCTACACAAAACGATCACGTCAAGAACAGCTTAACTGCTAAATTGCAACGCATTCGTTACTATGGTGGATTGAAGTTGGAGGAATTTAAAGACCTTCTTACTCCTGAAGAATATCGCACTTGTCTCAAAGTGAAGAAAGCTAAACCATCTTGGTACCCGCTTACAATTGATGTATTCATATCATTTTTATTTCGTGTAAGTAACCTGACTCTTCAATTTGACTTTCATTAATTTTAAATAATTCTTCATTTCAATGTTTATGATATACAATTTATGTTTACAACAAGACATTTCTCGTGCATCCGATGAAGCGGCTGCTGAGTACGAGAAGTCAACTCCAGATGAAGATAAATCTCCACAGGGTGCATGGGATGCGATGGCAGCTGCTGCAAATGCAACAGTTAAAGCAATCAAATCCAAAGATTTTTCAAAATACCTTTCCGTTGCAAATCCCGACAATGGGGATGGTTATTTTGAAGAGGTATGTTTGCACTAATATCAAATATAGTCATAGCAAATATTACAACATAACCCTTTTTATGGTGTCTCATATTGTTATTTGAATGTCTTCATGGTGTGTAGATCAACTATCATTTCAGTCACTTCAAAAAGACCGAGATGACTATCGAAAAATTGCAGAAGATTGCCACTGCAGCTGTTGAGCCTCGTTTTAAAGCCAAATGGCTTCATTGGTGGAATTTGGGATCGACCCTTCGTTCTTCATTTCGGTTTCCGGGTGGAGATGTCAAAGAAATTGTGCTGGACTCGTGGCTGAACCGGGCTACCTTTTGGGCTCAGGTATAAACTAAACTTTTGTTGATTTTGTTCTTTGACTTTCAATGTTACTGTTTGACCTATTTCTGTATTGTGCATTCAGTTGGAAAACTTGTTCGTTGTCGAGTTCGAGTGTCTTTCTTCGAAAGGAACCATTTCAGTGGATTGGCAAGCCTCTCCCGGAATCATGAGGCCTGCTGATTATATTGAGAGGTGGCGCATTTTATTATGGGACAAGGCATATTTATCATTTCTGCACACAAGCGTCAAGCCTTCTTTTCTCAAGAATTCTCGGCTTGAAAGTCTACCAACTGGAGTCTTTGTTGTTAGCCGTCTTGTCTACAGGTTTGAACTAAACATTATCATTTGCTTTCAAGAATATTTAGTTATTGTTGATTTTATTATATTGTAATTGTGTTATATATTTTAAACAATTGCATTGTCAGTATAGGTATGTCATGAGAGAACTTTTGCCTAAGAATGCACTTGGGGAGAACAACTGCCCTCCATTCTTTGCTGCATGGGCTCAACCTAACTCTGGCCTTTGCATCTTCACGGCAATTCAACAAAGCAAGTTCTCGGCAGCACACCTTCAAGGGGGTGCTTGGTATCTAGAATGTCCCATTTCGTTTACCCCAGATAAAGAGTTGGAGTTTCGAAGTAGCATACTTGGCAACGCACATGTCTTACCAGTAGCAGAGGAAGAGGATGACATTATATTGCGGGGTCCTTCTACATTACCTCTAGTTGATACAGAAGATGGGACTTCGTCAAAAAAGAAGAGGTTGTCGAAGAAGGAGAAGGAGAAGCTTCAGGAAGCGAAGGCAGCTCTTGCTGCAAAAGAACAAGCTGAAATTGTAGAGAAAGCAGTGGCAGATGCTCTTACGAAGACGGCAACATCAAATCATCATGTATTAGATTCTTCTCCTGTGATGGATTCGCAGGCTGTAGGTTCTTGTTATTTGCAAAACTCTTGGAACGTGGCTGCGCAACAAAAGGCACGTCAACCTACAGCCTCTGGTTCTTCTATACCACCTCCTGTGTCCACTGAGTCATTCATTCAAAATGCCTCAGTGTCCACTATTATGGATTCTTTAGGGATCAGTGGTGGTCAACATCCTCTTTGGGCATCACTCCATGATTTTATATCTCGGGTATGTAATTTCTCCTTATCAATTTCAATATGTTTATATGATATCATTTGATTTCATTCTTTTCATTATTCACCGTTTCTTCTATCAGGTTGGAGTAGGGAGGACCCGTCGTGTTTCCAATCCACAATGCAAACACACTGGAATCGATCTGATTATTGAAGACATTCCAGAGAATTTGCCTGTGCCTGGAATATCAGTACCAAATACGGCCATTCCACCTTGGAATGTTAGGACGGATAAATATATAGAGACGGTGTTCGAATTTGCTGATTTGTACTTGCATGACGACGCCGCTCTCCTACTATTTCATCCGAATGATCGTGACGTCTTGTTTGAGGTGGAAGAGCTAGCAGAGACTTATAATTTCCGGCTTGAGCACGATTGGTGGGCAATGAATGATCTTCCTTTAGCTTTGCCACGTAATTCCTCATCCACGGTATGTTTACACTTTTCAATTTTTACAATATGCATAGTATATTAATTTCATATGTCCTAATTCATTCTTACTTTGTTTTTGTAGTGTACTCGGTTCTGGGCTCAATTATTTGTACAAGATGATCCAATCAAATCTCAATTCTTTTTCCGCTCAAGCATTGATGAACACGACACTTTCTACAATGTGGTAACGTCTGACACTCAGCTTGTGCATGAGAGTGTGCCATGGCGAGGGCCTCGGGAGAAAGGTTCTGATTTCATGCGGTTCTTCATTGAGGCAACATCAGAGGTTGGAGATATTATATTAGATTGGAATGCCTCCACTGGTAATTCTTATGTGACACTTAATCTTCCATTTGATTTCTGAATGTGCTCAAGCTTTTATTTATTCAGTCAAGCCAGTTTTTAATTGTCTTGGCCTCTTGCAGGAGCATCTATTCGTGTTTGTCAAGCAATCGGTCGCCACATTTTGGCCTTTGAAGATGACTCGGAAATCTTCAAATTTCTATAGGAACCTCTTATTCCTACAGCAATGCCTAAACCGATGGCGTCGAATAAGAGGATTCGACGGTATGCTTCTAATGAGCGTCCTGAAAAGAGACAAAAACGCAATCGCGTAGCATCTTGTGAGTAAGTTTGGACCTTATACTATGGTTTATCCTTCATACTAAAAACATTATACTATATCTTCTTCAATTCCTTATTGTTTTTTTCCTTGTAGAGTTTCAACAAGATCAACTCCTTTTGCTCCATCAGGGCTTGTGATGTCTTCACCACCATCAAGCATTTTTCTCCCTGGCTATGCTGCAGATGCGGCTCAAGTGATGGCAGAGTTGCCATCTCCACAATTACGGCACCCTAGGGGCGCTTTTGATAAGCGTGTTATTCAGTATCTTGATTTAGAGGCTCATGAAAGTGCGGGTAGCGAGGATAGTTCTAAATAGGCTTACAATGGCGGTCCGTTCATAGATAGTTCTTTGATTTGCATTGCATGCTAATTGAATAAGCATTTGTTTTGGTTTTACTTGGCCTTCAATTGACATTGATTTGCCAATTGATAGCTTTATCTTAGATTTCATTTATACTTATTGCATTGTACCGTGTCCTTTAGGACTATTTCATTATATATTGATTTTCTTTATTTTTCTTCATAAAGTGTTATAATGGTTTGACAATACCAAATTCACACTAATAACTAGCACATACATTTATCTTCTATCTTACGAATTTACTCCCGTACTATCATGTTATCAAAAAGGAAATATATCGTACCTCTTTGGGTCTTCATCTTATCAATCTTTATTTATTTTCACTTTTGAGTTTTTCTTTTTGTTAGTACTTGTAACATTTGAGCCCTTAATCCATATAGTACTCAAAATTATGGTTAAAAAATCCTACATAGTACATGGTGACGTCACTCTTTTTAAATAAATGTTCATAATGATGTCAGCCCTAATATCTATAAATATACTAAAAAAATCCATTCGAGTACAAACTTTTTCAACTTTTTAAAAAGTATTCCACGGTAATAGGGGCCCCTTGTTCATTAAGTCTATGTAAAATCCTTAAAAGTTAGCTCTCTTTTTCTGCTCACCGCTCTCCGCTCACCGCTCACCGCTCACATACGAGCTTTCCCCTTATGAAGTGCATGATTGGGACTTTATTTCAGCACTACTTTGAAGTGCAAGTAGTTGTGGTAGTTGTTATAGTTGTTTTAGTTGAGCAATCATTTGGAACTCTCATATCACAATAGATAATATCGCCAAGATAATAGGTTCAAACATATTATTGTTTTGTATTGCGGGAGCCCATAGAGGTTTCCAATAATTTTCCACCATGCATAGTGTAGGTCGAGTTGTTAGTTCAGCGAAGAAGCCGAAGAGGAACCTTGCGGATTTGGAGCTTGAAGTATATCAAAATCGTGATGTTCTAGGGGAACCAGGATGGGAAAGTGTTTGCGAGCCATGGACTGCCACAAATGCTATGGACTATATTAAGTTTGCGCATCTTGATAGATGGTGGCCGGAAGAGCTCCACAAGAAACATTGTTCAGCAAAGGCTATTACATACCGTGACATCAAAGACGTGGATGTGAAGTGGAGGTTCCTCGAGATTCTACGTGCAATTTCCAACTTGGAGGGATGGCCCAAAAATAATATCCCTAGAAATATCGCGGCATTGATGTATGCGGAACATCAATTGGGGAAGAGGGTGGATTGGTCAACGCTACACAAACCTTATTGTGGTGGGAAGATTCTTGGACGCCCCCCTTTCTGCAAAGAAATCGGTAGAGATTCCAAGAAAATCCGTTCCTCAATGGTTCCGCAATAACCCAAGCTTGTTTGACGACTCTGATGAATCATTGCCAATGGACCGAGAAGCACCTCCAAAACAAAAGAGGAAAGTAGTTAAGAGGACAAAAGTAGTGGATGCCCTTGAATAATCACTGCGCGAGCCCGAAGTCACAGATGCGAGGCAGTTGGGCATCCATGTGAGTAATGAGATTAACGTGGAATCAACGCCATCCCCATTATCTATGGAGGTGACCAATGCGGATCAAAACGAAGCCATTCAGATATCAACAACATGCATGCCGCATGGAATTGTAAGTGACCATGGGGGGTTGTTGGCAAAACAGGAAGTGATCATGAATACGAACGATTGGGCGATGCAATTGAAGGAACAAGGGCAATGGTCAGTATTGGTGATTTGCAAGCTCATGCAGACCCCAATATTCAGGATACGTGTGTTTAGTTGAAGGCGCAATTACAAGTACTCCGTGTGGAAATTACAAGGTTGCAATGCAATAGGGACGCTGCCGTAGAAGTTGCATTCAAAGCATGTGTGCTAGAGTCAGAGAAGGACACCATGCTTGCCGAAATGGCCCTGTTACGCGATGAGCTCGACCATTCCAAGAATGATAATGGAAATTATCAAGTTGAAATCGCAGGCTTGAAAAAGGAACTAGAAGAAGTCAAAGCACAACATATTACAAACAAGGCGACATGTGCAAATTTCCAACGTGAGGTGGATGAATTAAAGGCAATTAGTACAAACGACGAATCAAAGATAAATAAATTGACAGCCTTAGTTTTAGAAACCATTGCCGAGCGGGAAGAGATGATGCTTATAACGGTGTTTGCGGTGGCACGAGCACGGCAGTATGAGGTGGAATTCAAGAGCATTGTTGCCGAATGGACGTTGGAAAATAAATTGAGGACCCTCTTGCTCACATTGTGGCCTCTAGAGGAAACTATGTATTTGAAAAGTTGGGACAACAAGGAACCGTCGATATAGACGAACAACAATAGCATTGATTGGAAGCACGTCACAGAAGACGATCATCATTGGAACATTGAGGATGTGCATGACTATCCGCTAGATATGATGGGGAAGCCGTTGTGGCTAAAACCACATCCAATGACATCCGACGGATTGTCATGTCCTATTTGCGGAAATGCTTGGGGCCCAGAAGGGTGTTTTACGATTGAATCATGTGGCCATTCGTTCCATCCACAATGTCTAATCAAGAGTATGATTCGCACACGTATGTGCAGTATCTGTAGAGCGCCATTACATCCACATTTGTATCTGCAATTTGGCATCCGGGATTTCATGCCTAACCATTGGGTGTATCGCCAAGATGATTATGATTTTGAACTTGGCGATTTCAATGGGCACCCTGTTGAGTGGAGCTGGAGGCACAATATGTCAAAGGCAGAGGTGTGGCATAAGTTTGGAGGGGGAATTTGGAAGATGATGCAGAGAAAGTGATTCAAGCTGCGAACGAGATGTATCCTGACAACCCGCTTGGGTACGGCATGAAGATGTTTTTTTATCAAACTATGGGATGGCATTGGAATCCTCAGAGGAAGGAGTTGGTGCACGGTTTAGGACCAAAACCATATTACAACTCATCCGGTGAGCAAGCGGTAGACACCTTGGAACTACGCAGAGCTTATCGTGGAACTCCTCTAGCTGAGAACACCGGTACAGAGGACTTGTTTTGGAAAGAACGCTACCATCGTAAACGACTACTGGTGGCGGCGTTTGATGCCATATTGGATGAAGTTGCCCCGGAGGTAAAGGAATGGCTAAATGGTGGGGACATACCTCGATATTCGGAAATGGTGATTCGCCATGAACGCCATGGATATGGGACACGGAGTAATGTTCGTGCACAAGGCGGTGACTCCTCCAACCCTTCAAGACCGCAACAGTAATTTGCGAAGATTTAGGCAAGGAAACCGGGTAACATGATCGGCAACAGATTCCCCCTTCAATTAGTATATTGGAAAATCCTCGTCCATGTTGTTGCCATTATGGACATAGCCATATAGGTACAATAATTTATGAAGGGATATTTTTGCCTATTTTGAATTTATTAACCCCTTGAGGACCAAGTGTCAAAAATGGGCTTTTTGAAAGTTCGGTCAGGTTCCTCGGGTGTAAATTTCCAACATTCCACTTTCAAATTTTTATTGTAGAAGGACATTACTATGACCTTGATAGGAGAACAATTTTTCCCTAAATCCGCCATTTAATGAAAAATTGAATAGGGTTTCCAATTTCAAATGGGAGAGCGGGCACTTCGGGCAAGGAAAAAAAGTTTTAATAGGACACTCTATTGAATGTGAGTTTTTCACACATTGTCAGGCAAGGTACCAAAAAAACTTCTACTTTTCTAGAAGAAGAAGAAGAACGTCGATCTCTAAAGGAGGCGGGCGTGAATAAAGTGTCTGTTCGATCCACTACTAAGACCATGCCCACTACTAAGACCATGACCATTAATTTCTTTAATAGAATTGTATATGCCATAGCCAACTTTTTCTTTGCGCTAGTTTCCGGGACTAACTTGTTTAGGTGGTTTGAGAGAGCCATCGGTATTATAATTGTATGCCGGGTCAAAATTTGGTGAGGTTAAGGTTTGGTAGTTTGGAAGGGGTGGAGGTGTTACAAGGTAATCAAATGTACTGTTGATGTAGTTTAGTTTTGCCCATTTTTTGCCGAGGTTTACCGAGGTTTGTATACTTGATGGTGGAGCTATTTTTGTGTATAGGCGGTGTATGTTTAGGGTTGTTGCTATGGCGTTGAGTTCGTGAAGTTGTTCTGGGGTGCCAAGGGTTTTATTTTGGTGGTGGGCACATATTATTTGTAATGTAGATGGTTCAATTTGTGGCTTTTTTAGCTCGAGTGGGATAGTGGGTTCTTTGTATAAAAGTAAGTCTGCTTCAAATAAAGCAATGATATGGGAGCCTGGAAATGGGCTTGATTTTTGGTTAAAGTTTTGGTACCAATTTTTGTCCGGTGTGATAATGAGTGTAATGTGTGGTGAGAGTCGTTTTTGGTCGCAATGCAGGCCCAATGTAGTGCTTGTTGAGTTTCCTCCTCATTGTGAGGGTGAGCTATACCTTTACCGGCCCATTTGTGGTCAAAGGCCTTACCCAAGGACCCAAATATTAATCTCTTTCAAATGGTGAATAAAACTTTTTTAATTTGGTGGAACATGTGACGGGGGAAGAGAAGTATGATTGTTCAATGTTGAAGGATGATATTAAGGAGTCTAGAATGAGTGTGGGTATTGTGTATTGTGCATTTTTGCGGGGATTATTTTTTTAATACGATATTTATATCTTTGATATAGCCAAATTAGTTCGATTTCAAATGGTTGAGTTGTTGGTTTGATGTCTGTAGGAGTTTGTAGTTTCAAGTTATATTGGTTCCATAGCCATTGGACAAAGGTATCTTGTATAGATATTTTGTATATTGTTGGTATCTATAAGTTTTAAATGTTCATGGTGTATGATGTTATTAATAGGATATATGTTGGGATTTTTGGGGATGTATGTTGAAAGGGGGTGGTATGGGTGTGATGGATTGGGGGGATGGATTGGTGGTAGGGTAGTTCTTGGGAGGATGTTATTGTTGGTGGTGACGAATGGGTCTTGGAGTATGTAGGAGTGTGGGTGTATGTTGATCGGAGTAGTGCATGTGGTGGGGCATGTTGGATGACAAAAAAGTTTTTTGGCAATATGTAAGGCATTTTTTATTAGTTTGGATGGGATGAAGTGGAAGGTTTTGAAGTCCTCATTATTCATGATGTGTGTGCCGTTTGATAAAGTAATTTGTTATGGTTTGAAAATAAGAAATGAGAGGGTTTTTTGTAAGAGTTTTTGGGAGAGTTGGGCGTTGAGTGAGTTATGGTTTAGTGTTTCTTGATGCCATAATATTTCTAATGATGTTTGATCAAGGATATACTTTTCTACATAAATCTTAGAGATCTTTTCATATTCAAATTTTCATTTTTTCCACAACAATATGTGGTGTAAGCCTTCCTATTTAAAATTCGGATTATCAATTTACAACATATTTACTTCACAAACAAATTAAAGCATGAATTGGCAAATTTTGAACCTCAATCCTTGCACAACTGTTTTGAATATGCTACACTCCTCTGCCTCTAAAAATTGGTGAATAAGGAACTAATATCATGCTTAATATGATGGTAATGGATTTGGACCTTGAATAGTGAAAAAATTTGACACTAAGTGAAGTCATCTGCGCTGATCCACTCAACGTAGGAAAGAAAATGAACCATTTGCTTGACTTCAAACACTATAATCTTTCAATCCTTGCGGTCAAAGTTTATGAAATTTTGAGAGTATGTTGCTTAATAAGTCTTAATTGAGATCCTAAGGTCAAAACTAGTAATATTATTTCTTTTCACATCGTTACAAACTATTTGTCTTTAGTGGAAAATTGCATTTCATTCCTAGTAAAAACTTTTGCACATTGCCACACATTGTCTGGCAAGAAATCCCAAAAAACTCTTCTTTCCACCCATCCTCAGTTATTGTTCCAATGACAAGGACATGGAATCCCGGTGACATGGACAATGAATTCCAATGACAAGGGAGAGGGAGAGGGAGAGTGAGGGAAATTAAATATTATGCTCTTTTAAACAAAAACACAAATAAAGAAGAAGAGAAGGACGAATTTATTCTGAATATACATAAGTACTTTTGCTATGTTGAATCTAATGAAGGTAGTTCTAGTTATGCACATGACATACATTTCTTTGCAATACAAATTAATGCACCTATGAGATTAATGCACCAAAAGAAGCCTTTGAATCAATACCTTCTATACACCAAAGGACACATGATTTTTCACAGAATGTGACAGGTAGATATATTCATTGCAACGCTGTACACAAAAAAAAATCAGAAAATATCATCTAATGTTTTTCCTAAATATTTAATCGATGTTGAGACTATAGGCGCTCTATTGTTTGCTATCCGCATTGAGATTCACTTCCGCAGCATCTCAAGGCATGCCACATTATTTATCTTGGTTGCGACAAGGATGCATCAGTACCGCGCGTTTGGTTTCCATGAGAAGCATGAGGCACTTCCATTCCCCGTCTCTGTAGGTTTCTCTCACATTCTAGCCAAGCCTTGACTTCTCGGGAAATATCGTTTAATATAATGTATAGTGTCGCGGCCCTCAGTTGTGCTTGATGGTATGTTCTTTCTTCAAGCAGATCCTCTTCTGCACTTTGAGCTTCTTGGATACCATCCAGACGCCGATCTAATCGGTTGAATCCTGCAGTGGTGAGCGCCTCCTCTCCCGTTGAGTTGTAATGCGGTCCGTTTTCCATTCCGGCAATAACGTCATTCTCTCTCGAGCATAATGCCACCCCATTACGTTGTAGGAAAACATCTTCAAGCCGAAATCCGGTGGTTGATTTGGATACATGCCCTCTGCCGCCTTCATTAAATTCTCAAGATCATTTAATGTGCCAACTTCCTCATTTGCGGCAATAAGTTGTGCGGATGAGGTGTTGTATCTCCAATTCCACGTGACAGGTTGTCCGACATCAGCGCCAATGTCAAAATCTGGGAAGTCTTCTTGGCGATACACCCAATGTCTTGGCATGAAATCCCGAAGGCCAAATTGAAGATACAAGCGGGTATGATAAGGCGATTTGCAAACCGTGCACGTACGCTTTCGTATCATATCCTCGATTAGACACTGAGGGTGGTACGAATGACCACATGATCCAAGCGTGAAGCACCCTTCTGGGCCCCACGGATTTTGGCAAATGGCACACCGCGATCCATCATTGGTCTTCTCATCCACGTGGCCTCATATTTTATGGACATCTCCGATGCCACCAACCGTCTCGTGAATATTCCATCGGTGATCTTCTTCGACAATACGCCCCCAGTCAATGCTATCGTTGGCCTTAAACACTGGTGGATCTATGTCTTCCCAATTGCTTGGATACATATCATCTAACGTTGGCCAAGACGTGAGTAACAATGTTCTCAGCCTACCGCTGGTTGTCCACTTAGCAGAAATCTTCGCCAACTCTGCCTCGTATTGCTTCGCCTTTGTCGAAGCTAACACCGTACCTAGCATCATGGTGTCCCGCTCGTTGTGGAGTTTTCTAACATTGCGTTGCAATTTAGTAACATCCGCCTCGTATTTCGATTTTCGAATGTTTGCTTCTTGTAACTCGATGCGCAAATGGGCCATGTTGGCAACCAAATCGTTCTTCTCTGCTTCCAACATCAATGTTTTCATCGCCGCTTCTCTTGCACGCTCCTCCATCAACGCCTTGTAGGCAGAAATTCCGCATTTAATTCTTGGTATCGTTGCGCCGTGCCATCTGTGATATTGATGCGCTCGATACCATGTCCCACTACCTCGGTTTGTCCAAGCCCGAGAAGTTCACTTCCACCGCTAATTGGCGTGTTCGATTCCACATCCATTGCATCGGTGTTGTGGATGCCAAGTTCATCATATAACTCGAATGGTAAAACCGCCACCTCTCGAGCTCTTGTTGCAGTAGCTTGTCTCTTTGGCAATTCTCGATCCGGTGGCAACGGTTGGTCCGGTGGATCAACCAAGCTACTGTTGGTGCGGAACCATTCTGGAACCGGGTTCCTCAGAATGTCAATGATGGGTTGCTTTGCGGAAAGTAGCGGGCCAAGAAACTTTCCAACATTGCCACCCGCGGTTATCGGTTGGTGAATTGTTGACCAATCAACCCGCTTGTGCAACACACACTCCGCATACACCATGGCTCCTATCCTCCTCGGAATGCTATTTTTGGGTCAATGTCTTTGGTGAGAGATGGCTCGTAAAATCTCCAAGAACCTCCACTTCAAATCCACGTCGGTAATGGCATTCCACAAGAGTTGTCTGTTGCGGCAATGCTCTTCGTGAGATTCCTCCGGGTACCACCAATCGAGATGCGCAAAACCAACAAGGTTGAAGGCCTGCTGACATGTCCATGGCTCTGGCACATCTTCCCATCCATCGTACGCCAATAGTTCGGTGTTTCTAAAAATATCCATCTCCAAAGGCACCCCTTTCTTTGGTTTCTTTGAGGAACCAGCTTCCGCGCTTGGCGCATTTGGCCTCCTTTGGCCCGCATCATCTCCACCACTGCCTTGCATTGCCATTTTTTTCCTCTAAAATCACCACCACCACGAAATACTTCTAGTGGCTATCCTATACTGATTGACTAAGCCGGTAAACTAACTATTCTAATATGAAAATCCTAGCTGAAGCTAAACTCCCATAAACACCCTAAAACTAACTGCACTTCAAAATAGTGCTAAAATAACCCCAAGCATGCACTTCAAAATAGTGCTGCGTAGGAGTGCATACAAATGTTTAGAAACAACCGGCCTTCAACAGATCACTGATGTCTTCGGTACCTGTTCTGTTGCCTTTGAGGACAAATTCCCCCTTGAGGGAATCAATGTCCTCAAAAGGACCACTTTCCCACCTCAAAACCCCGCACACCCGCTGTCAACAAGGAGGCAAGTGCGTCAGAGCGCCCGAGAAAGTGGGAAAGAGTAACCTTGTTTTACTTCACCCTCCTTTTTATACCGTAGCCGCGGCCCATCATCCGCGACTTGTCCGCACCGGTCCATTCGGCCCATCCGCGGCCCGTCCCAAACCGTACGCGCCCCATCTGCCACCCACCCGCTCCCACCTGCTCCCCATCCGCTCCCCATCCGCGCCCGTTCGCTGCCCATCCGCTCCCTACCCGCTCCCCACCCGCTCCCGTCCGCTGCCCATCCGCGTCTCGTCCGCATCTCCCAGTCCGCTCCCCACCCGCTCCCGTCCGCTGCCCATCCGCGTCTCGTCCGCATCTCCCAGTCCGCTCCCCACCCGCGTCTTGTCCGCATATCCCAGTCCGCTCCCCATCCGCGCCTTGTCCGCTTCCTAGTTCCCCTCATCCGCCCCCCGTTCGCGGCCCATCCGCGCCCATCCGCGCGCATCCGTGCCCCGTTCGCTTCCCCATCCCCCTCCCATCCGTATCCATCCGCTGCCCATCTGTTGCCCATCCGCGCCGCATCCGCTTTCGAGTGTGCAATCTAGTCCGCTCCCCATCCGCTCCCCATCCGCTCCCATCCGCTCCCGTCCGCTGCCCATCCGCTTCCACTTCTAAGTATTTGTGGGCAAGAATAGTTTTGTTTTGGTATGTGCTTGCATTGACAATGTGTCGGAATTTTAGAAATTGGCAATTTTGAAGATCTCCAAAAACAATTCGAAGCTCGGTGCTTAAAGATTATACGAGGATGGAAAATAAGAAATGAAGACTGAAAACCCGAATGGTAAAAAGACCGCTTATCCAATACCTTAGTATGAATAGCATATTTAAAGTTTGAATTTTTAACATCTCCCTAAACATACGCAAATAAAGCTCTTCCATCATACAAAGATGGCAAATTAGGAAGTAACAAAGTCAACACCGAATGGTTGAGAACAAGACTAATTCATTAATCAACAAATATTGTATAATCTTCTAGGCAATGCACATAGCATGAGAATTGCCGCTGAATACACGAAGGGGTAAATACCACCGCCAAGAGCTTGCCGACGAGCACATGAAGTTCCTCACATCCCATCAAGGCACCTTAACCCCTAAAGGACCAGAGTCTCCTTCGGGGGGATTCCTTGATTTTTGGGCAAGTTCCTAAAATTCGAAAAAAAATCAATTTTCTCTAAATTTTTTATTCTAGATTGCCTTTGATAAGAGCTTCGTGGACATATTTTTATTTTATTTTTTGGATTTGTGGTTTGAAAGTTAGTACCACTTATAGTTTTTGAGGGAAATTGTCAAGGAACTTTAGGGGTTAAACATCGTACTCCTCCTCCCCAAACCACATGTGAAATTGCTAATCACTTCAAGAATCCACATATATATATATTTAACAAGCAACCATTTCTAGGCAGTAATTTTGGCAAACTGATTCCAACTGACTAGGCGTGTGCTCAGTTTGCTCAGGTTCGTTTTGTGACCACCCCCTCTTGACTATCTCAATTGTTGAATGCACGATGCATTTTTCATCTTCCAATATATTGCCATGTTTCAAGAGTCGTGCTCATGTGTGTAAAGGTCTCTAATGCTTTGACTTCCATAGCTTCTAGCTTTCTAGCTCCATTGTCGAAACATTCCGTTCCTAGTTCAATTATCACCACGTACGATGTATACTCTTAGAAAGTAGAGGGATGAGGTTGGATTGACAATATGGTGATTTCGGTGTTAATAAAACATGGACATGGAGGTTGCCATGTGGAGCTTGTTCCCATGCGAGATCCTTGAGCAAGTGCCAGCGTTTGTGACGGTCCCTCACACGTGCAAGGACTGCGTCATATGCGAGGCCTGGGACCGCCTCATGAAGAAGTTGTTCTTGTTTATTCTTGTAATGTTAGCGCATTGAGGATAACATGTCATTACAGTAGTTCAAAACAATGGTGCATAAACTCGAGGTCCAAGAATAAAAATCCAGATGGCCCATACAAAGAAGAACTTGCACAATTTAGGAAAAATAAATTAAAAAAACACATGAAGATCTTGGAGTTTTATATGGAAGTGGGGAGAGGTTTTGTTGGTATTGGCTGGATAGAGTATGTCAATTTGACAAATGTGTCAAACTATAACAATTATACAATTTTGAATACCTCCCCGAAAAAATTGAGCTCAAAGCTCATAGGGAATACAAATTCGTAAAAATAAGAAATTAAGAAGGATAATCCGAATGGTTAAAAAGACTAATTAACCGACAATTTGTATGATTTTCATTTCAAAAAAAACGGGAATTACAAACGTCTCTAAAAACACACGTAGATAAAGCTTTGTAATCATACAAAGCTGAAAAATAGGAAGTAACAATGCAAATCCGAATGGTTAAAACATCTTTGAATCATTAAAATATACTACCACATAATCTAGCAACGTACACCTTAAACATCTATACTAATAAATTGCTAAGAACCCTTTTGATATAAATTTATAATATTATAAATAGACCTCGTCTTACGTGTATTGGGAAATTTAGACATCCCACTAGGACTTAAATTCGCACTCGAACTGTGGGGTTGTTTTCTTCTATGCATCGTGGATCCACATCGGAATCGTCTGTGCTCTCTTTGTCGTCGGATTGAGGAGTACCACTTCTCAATTGTAAGTTGTCGTTCCTAGTAATGACCAACCTCCTTGTTGGACGAGATCCCTCGGCGTCAAGTAACCCATCATCATCCAAATTGGATCTTCCGTCTGATGGGTCGTAATCTTCACCAGTAAATGGAATTGTACTACCTTGATTCCTTCGACGTCTCTTCGTTCCTCCTGTAGTTCTCCGCCGTCTATCATTGCTTAGGGTGCTAGTGGAAGCTCCTCCGCAATGTGGAAGAACTGTAGGTACGTGGACAACCACATTGAGGTCTACATCCGAGGAGGAAGCCATTCCTCTTAATACTATTCCAGACCCCCTCCCACCACTTTGCACGACATCGCCATGTTGATTTTGACGAGCAAGAGGTTGCCTTCGCACGCTAGGAAGTTGAACGCTACTGAGCCTGTTGGCTTGACGACGATTTTGTCCCATTCCATTGCTGGGACGATAGTTATGAAGGGCTACCAATGAAGCACCAATCCCCCGTGTAGTTATTGCACCGGTTCTACCCGCAATTATATGACTACGGGTCACCGGCCGATGTGGTATTCCAACTTGGGAAGACGCTTCGATCTCTGTGGTTCCGGCATTCCCCATAACTTCATCAAGGGGCACGGTTACCCTTCCTATGATTTAAGTCGGATTACATTGTAGACTTGAATTGCAATTGCGAACCGACCTCGACGGCGTTAAGGAGATACGACCAGCCGTTGTAGGGACCTCCACTTCTTGATTATTCAAGATATGTTGCCCTTCATCACCAAATGATAGCGAATCACTTTGAGGTTGGGAAGGCAAGTCAACGTTTGTAGGGATCGCCAAGTTCTATAGCCCCCCTTCGTGGTCATGCCAAAGTCCCTGACCAGCACAAAGTTGTCCAAACGACGACCCATCATCATCTCCACTCGGGTTCAATGGACCTTGAACATGTTGTTGTGTTGCCTCGACTTCGTTGAAATCAAAAACCCCTATGTCTCCACCTCCACCATCACCATCAGAGTTTTGACCATCCGAGTCCCACACGTCCTCGCCCACACGACGACCACCACCACCGCCATCATCGGAATCTCCACTATCCAAATCCAAATTGTCTTCGACTCTTTGTCTATGTCAAGATTACCTTCTTCGTCATTCTCGTTAGGATAATGTCCTTCATTTGCATCGTCAGGATCTTCTCCGTTGCTTTCATCATCGGAATGCACACCATTTAACTCAAGCCACTGACCAATCCTTGTCCCCCTTCGATGCCTTAGGAGCCTAGAGTTTGTGTAAATGTACACGACGTCCTCCGCTCGACTATGTTTAAGGCGATTGCGGGACTTGTTGTGTACATAGGAGTACATGCTCCAATTGCGTTCGCATGCTGATGAGGAACACACTTGAGCAAGTATGCGTCTTGCAATTATCTGCAATGCCTTTGCGCCACCTCCCATTGCATCCCACCATTCATGGGGCAATACATTAAGCACATTTGGATCCATCGAATCTACAAATGATCCTCTATTTTCAATGAAGTCTTGATATTGGTTGAGGACCCTTCCAAAATCTTCCTCACTCGAAACTAGCTTTCGAAGGACTTGATTTAAGATTGGTCTTGAATGCTCATTCTCATACAAAGGGGCCCATCCTCGCAAAGAAGGGTTTAACATAGCTCCCACCCAATGAAGGTCAGTTACCATAAGCCCCCACCTCGCGTTAAAGGCATCTAGTGCCCGTGTTGCCAATTCTTGCCCCAATTGCAACGGGGCCCTGACAAACCCTTGAACATGGATTTCCAAATCATGCATAACCTTCCATGCAACGCCCATAGCAGGAGCATTGCCATCAAATACACGAAGGGTACGTACCGCAGACAACACCATGTACTGAAAATTCACACATGTATCCCAAAACCCGTCGGAGCGTATCACGTGCCATGCAAACAAGCCTTTAATATGTGTAGCTCGGGCTTTTGTCCGCAACTCCGCCATGAAGGCATGCCATGCGTCATCAACCACCATTCTCTCTAGGGCTTGGCAAACTTGGAGGAAGCATTCAATCATGATGAAGTTGGTTGCAAATTGTGTCTCATTGGGCATACGAATAGCAAGATCTGGTGATAGCCTTCGGAAGATTGCTTGTGGAGCGTGGTGGTTCTTGATAAATAAACAAATAATCCTAGCCTTCCTCACAGTCCTTTTCACCCAATTTTCTTTGCCCCAATCCTCCAGTAAAAGATCCAAGCAATGAACAGTGCATCCTTGAACATAGAGATGGGGAATCGCTTGCATGATGTCACGGCAAGCGGACGCCATGACTGGAGCTTTATCGGTGCATACCTGGACAACATTTTGGAGCCCAACTATTTGCAGAAACGGTTGGATTTGAGAAGCAACGTAGAAGTGGTCCTTATAATTTCCCGATGTGTAGATGGTGCCCAGGAAAACATCCCTTTCGTGCCTGACTGAACAACATTTAGCAATGGCCGATTCTGAACATTGTCCCAACCATCACTACATATTGTTACTCCATACTTTGATATAGAGTCACCCATTTTCTCTTTGATCCCCCTTTCTAGATCTGCTCTCTTGTTTGTCAACAACTTCGTACAAACGGCGTTGTAGGACGGTGGGTTGTATGCCGGCATTCGTACGCGTGCAGTTTCACGAACCGCTTTTAAAAAAGCAGGGTGCCTAATGATATTAATTGGAGTGTTTGCTTCATAAAAAGCACTAGACCAAACCCTATCCAAAAGTTGTTTTGCAGTAGAGTTGAACCCCTCGGTCAAAGAAAGCTGTCGTAGCTCTCTAGGTTCAGTCTCTATCCGTGTCAGTTCCACGTCACCAGTGCTTTGCAAATTTTGAACTTGCTCCACGTCATTGTTCTGAGACAATGATAATAAAGGTTCCACCCGAACTTCATCCTTGCCGGCTCTGTAAAAGGATAAATTGTTGGCAACATTAGGACGATCCGGGACACCCCCATCACATTCTTGAAACAACACAGGCACATGTGGAAGCATCATCCTACACACTTGAACATCACGTCCTGCCTCGTTACCAGGACGGTACCCCATGTGGGACAACATCATGTCCGCTCTATAGGACATGGTGTGAGAACAAAACCGACATTTCACTTGTCGTGCAGATCTTGAAGAAGTGAGACCCATGGCTTCATACCATAGATCCCATATAGAATTCCGACACGGCATGGCGTAGCAAGAATGAAAGTGCCACTAAGGGCTCCTCAAACCTTCCTTAGCAATGGGGTCTCATGCAATGCATTCTTGTACAAAGAATCCAAGGTCTTGAAACGCACTAAGCGAGAATAAGTAAGGTCATCCTAGGAAGATAGGAATTTATACTAGACTTCGTACGGGGCATGCGGACGGCTGGGCGCGGATGAGGCAGGGTCTAGCGGACGTAGCCAGCGGACGGGCGAAGGACCTTGGGCGGATGGGGGCGGGCAGGGCCTGATGGGAATTACGGATGGGGGCGGATGGGGAGCGGATGGAGGCGGATGGGGACTGCGGATGGGTTCGGATGGGGTGCGGAAGGGGGCGGATGGAGACTGCGGATGGGGAGCGGAAGGACGGATGGGTGCGGATGGGGATTGCGGATGGCACGCGGATAGGGAGCGGAAGGGCGGATGGGGATTGCGGATGGGGAGCGGAAGGGCGGACGGGTGCGGGTGGGGAGCGGATGGGACGGGTGGGAACTGCGGATGGCACGCGGATGGCACGGATGTAGGCGCGGATGGGGAGCGGACGAAGATCGGACGGTTTACGGGGATGGAAATTGGATACGGTGCGGATACGTGCCCGGATGGGCCGCGGATGTTGTGCGAATGGGGCCCAGATGGGGAGCGGATTGAGAGCAGAATGCTTGGACGGGGCAGACGGGGACTGCGGACAATGTGGTAAATTACCGCGCATGTAATTAATTTGGTTGATGACATGTCCCCACATGTGGCTCACAAATTCCGACGTGTCTCTTTTGAGGTAAATGTAAATATTGATTATTTGGAAGTAAAAATAGCTCCGTCAGGATAATGCCACAAACCGTCATAATGACGGCATGACATTGTGTCGTGACATTGTGACGGATTTGAACACCGTCACGACACAATAGACAACCCTGAGTGTGTATAGATGTAAAGATAACCCCACCTCCAGAACGTGACCAAGTAGAAGTAGGTCCCTACCCGAAGGTCCCTACCTTCCGAGCCAAGTAGGCCCCTATCCGCGGGAAAAGCACCTGTACGGAGAGTGGCGTGGTGGATGTAGTTAACGCTCAGGCGTTGTAATCTAACCCTTTCATTTCTTTCTTTTGATGTATCTATTGTGGTATGTTTAACATTGTGTATATCTAGGTTGGTTGTTAGTCGTTGTAGTTCTCGGTGATTCTCTATGGGAACGATTACCTTAACAGTATCTTAGTGTTAAGATGTGAATACTTGCCAACAAGCACTACGATACATCACTAGGGCAATCTCCACAAGTTTTTCGAGACACAAAGGCCGCAAAGACTTGGAGGCCACAAACGACAAGGGGACTGCTTCGACCTTATCACCACGTGACCGGCCATATCTTGCTTCTACCCAAGACAACCACGACTTCGACAGGAGAAGTGGGCTGCTCCACCTTAGAAGGGGGATGGTGCGCCCAAAGCAAGGTACGTTCCCAATACTATTTATTTGAACCATAATTCAAAGTTAAGAAAGACAACAAAATTCAATACAAAATCATATATTCAAAAAATGGAGAAACATCAATATCTAGATGACGTTGATAATTATCCTATATATACCTTAAAAATATTGTAGACATCTTTTGGCATAAATGAATGTAGTACGTATAGGAAAAGGCCCGCCAAAGAGGGTCTCACAATCTGGAAGATATCTGATGGGGAGGGCAAGGGTAGTAGCCCAGCCCGACGCAAAGAGGATCTCCTAGTTCGTGAGGTCCAATTGGGCGTGCCACTTCCGGCATAACGCCTGGTTGGTTTAAGTCTATCCATAAGGATTTCAACTATTTTCCCATGGCCCGGGCACCCGCCGCCCTGCCCTAGCTTTCATTTCACACGTAAATGCCCTAAGTGTGTTTGTCTTGTTTGAGATGTTTGTTATTTTTCAATATGTACATACTATACAACCAATAACTCATTCGCACTCATAGTACTCAACCAAGGATTAGAAGAATCACCATATTTATGTACAACACTTTCAACGAGCACATCTGCCAACGAAGGGAGGTAGGGGATAGGGAGCTTGAAAATCAACGAAGATCAAATCCACGAGCATGAAGCAACTATCTACAACTCCTACCAAAATAGATCTCGCATAACCTCTTTACAACTAAGGTCAGCCTCCCCATAACCAACAAAAATCCATAGCCAACGCCTATAAAATTGGGGTATATCCAACGCTCTTCCATCCCATTACACCAACTGAGCTCCAAATGGAGGTTTGCTATAAGTCAAGACCCTTACTTTTGGATGTTGGTTGTGGGGATACCTATTGTTGGCCACCCACTAAACATGGCTGCACATTTCGAAAATTCATAACTAATTCAGTTTTCATTGAAAAAAAATGAAATCACTTGGGTTGGAATTGCAATTCTATTGGCTATGAGTGGAAAATAATAGTATAACTATCTCATCTCTCCATAAATGCACATTCCTTAACTTGTCGGTTTTAGGGGGGCTTACCTTATCTACAATTATTACACATATAGTAACAAAATACAGATCTGTTATAGCTCGCTACAGTAAGATAAAAAGTTGGCTACATTAGAAAAGCCGGCAACAGTAACAAAAAAACAGCTCATGACTTGACAATTTACAACTGCTGCACGAATCCAAAGCTACACAACTATCGTGACATGAAACACGTAGTCAGTAGCGAGAGTGAACAGTAACATGTTAGCAATCTGGAAGTGATTGTCGTTGTAGAAATCCACCCAACCCCTTGTAGAAGTTGCAAATTTCCTTCTTTGTTCTTTTGCTGTAGACCACTGCTTTATCATGGCAACTAGCCCGGGGGCCATGGAGAGTGTACCAGATGCCATCCAACTGGTCGCAACAAGTATATCTTGCACACACAGACAAAAACAATGAGCATGTGATAACACTGAAACAATGAAAACAGAACTTACCGACTTCGAACACTTGTGAGAGGAGTGTGAAGGACGCAAAATCTTCAGAAACGTCCGAACCTCGTCAACGATACTCCGAGTGTTGCCTCTGCTGGAGTTTTCAACCAACTGCTGAAGTTCGTTGCAGGAAATAGGAGGCTAAGAAGGATTGTTGTGTGGAAAAAGTGTGCACAACCAGGACTTGCTTGTTGCACAACTTCAAACACCAGGAACTCGCCCTCAGTGACTTCGTAATCTCTCACAAAGTTACACCAGCGGACGCCATTGGACAAAACACAAGGCTCATTCTTCTTGTTTCGAGGAGCATCTAAACAAACCCGATATTGTACGCCATCCACGCCAACGCCCGACTTGACAAGAGCCGCCTTCGACATCGACAAGAACAGTTGGCTGGCCAAGCTGAAGGACTCGGGTATCATCTGCACTAAAGAATCAACAAAAAGTAGTCAAGCAAAACTAACAGAAAATTGCAAGCTTGAAACACAAACTTATGTGCCGATCTAAGAAGTTAATGGAACATCCGAAGGTTCTAGAGTTTCTGGAACTTTGAAAGTTTTATTTGATTACCGCATGCAACGTGAATATTGAGATCCGGCATGCCTCGTGCAACGTGAATATTGAGATCCGGCGTAAGTGTACGTTGACTGAAGTCAGCGTCGGCAGTGTCGGTGTCGGGATCCTTGCTGAGCACGCCAGTGCGGCATCGTGTATATAAACTCCTCAGCTGATCGCGCCAGGAGTTTCGTTTTCTATGCTTCAGAAGCGTTTGAAGAGCCTTCAAGAGGATTGAAGCACTTCTGCAGAGTTGAAGGAGCTTCGGCGAGGGAGCCTTGCTGGCTATGGCGGAAATGGCTTGGTGGAATGCGCAACCGCAGGTGCTTGCAGTGGAGAAGAGCAGGACCTCCGATATGACGGAACTCTACACGCGTGGGAGGAAGCTCGGCCAGGGGCACTTCGGGATCACCTACTTGTGCACGGAGAATGCGACGGGGCTGCCGTATGCGTGCAAGTGCATTCCCAAGCGGAAGCAGGACATCGAGGATGTCTGGCGCGAGATCGACGTGATGCGCCATCTTTCGGGCCACAGCAACATTGTGGGCATCAAGGGCTGGCACGAGGACGACACCATGGTGTACGTGGTGATGGAGCTCTGCGAGGGCGGGGAGCTCTTCGACCGCATCATCGAGCGCGGCGCGTTTACAGAGGCGGAGGCGGCGCGCCTCACACGCACCATCGTCGGCGTCGTGCAGGCGTGCCACAACTCCGGCGTCATGCACCGCGACCTGAAGCCGGAGAACTTTCTGTTCAAGACCAGGCGCGAGGATGCCGCGCTCAAGGCGATCGACTTCGGGTTGTCCTGCTTCTTTGAGCCCGGGGACGTGTTCTCGGAGATGGTCGGGACCCCGTACTACATCGCGCCGGAGGTGCTGGAGCGGTGCTACGGCCCCGAGGTGGACATCTGGAGCGCAGGCGTGATACTTTACATTTTGTTGAGCGGCGCGCCGCCGTTCTGGGCAGAAACCAAGCAAGGCATTTTCGAGGAGATCATGAAGCGCGAGCCGCCGGACTTCAGCGCGGCTCCTTGGCCGAACATCTCCGAGGGCGCCAAGGATCTCATCCGGAAGATGCTGAACCCCAATCGTAGGGAGCGCATCACCGCTTCCGAGGTGTTGCAACATGCATGGCTTTGTGAAGGCGGCGTCGCGCCGCACAAGCCGATCAGATCCAGAAGATGCTTCAGCGGGTTTATCATCGAGTCTACGCAAGTCTTGCACTAGATTTCAGGTGTGAAGCATAGATTCGCATGCCAAAGTTGCAGAACACATGATTCAATTCACGTACATTGACTTGTACAGAAGAACACACAAGTTTTGACCATGCATGATAACGCTAGGAAGGGTTGAGGAGGATTCAGAACCCGAACTACACCAGATAGAAAGGTGATCACCGCATCCATCGACAATTTTAGCCTGGATGCCGAGCTAGTTGTCCGTCGTTATGTGTACAATCTGAGCCTGATTGTAATCGAAGCAGGATGATGAATGATATGGAACTCCTGCTGCAATATTGTACTGTTAGAAACTTCTTCTCGGTTCACTGTCATGAATTTGTGCTGAATTCTGGAGTCACTGTTGCTGCACAGTGCAAAGCATTCAAGACCATGGTCTTTGATGTGAGGTCAGACTTGTGTAGAGTTGTACTAGGCTCCTGTCGTGAACCAGCACTTCTTGCAATGATTCTAGCAAAAAATGCGCATTGAGAGGTTTAATTTTGGAGAGAAGTTTTTATTCGACAAAGCAGTATGTGTTTTATGGGGTCCACCTTTTTTGCATATTTCATTCAACAAGATCTGACTCCATCTGATCAAAACTCCACACATTGATATGATTTTCTTTAATTTGGTGATCCCCTCTTTTTCTGGTACTCTAAGTTTTGACCAAAATCAATGGCTAACTTGTTTGATGACTTATTAGAGAATTGAAATCTAGTGTCTCGGATCGAATGTTTGTGAAAATACAGCACAATTTTCACACTTGACGATGACCCATTCCTACAATAAACTTGCACCCATCAACTAACTCCCAAAGGCCCATTTAACTGTGCGGGGGCGTGTTTCATTTTGGGCAGGTCCCTAAAGTATGAAAATAATCTTTGTCGTTTTGAGAATTTTTCATCAGATTGTCCCTGGTAAGAGCTTTGTGGAAATTTTTATTTTTTTATTTTTTTGGGGTTCTTATTATGAAAGTTATCAGCCTTGAAAGTCATATTGGCCACTCCGGGGAGCTCACTTTTTTTTTTTTGCTAGAAGTTTCTACTGGCTACGTGATTTATCTTTTTCCATACGTATTGAGAATATTAAATCTTTGAAGATGTCCATATACTTGTCTTCATGATTGAACACTAGTTTATGTTTAATATATAGTTTACAGTCTTGAGAGGTGAACTTGTCCTTAAGGAAACTTAGGTTGTAACTGGACCATATTCAATAAATTGGGAGAATTTTAGGAATTTGGGACTGCACATGCTACATCATAAGCTCCCTGAAATGTACTTTTGTGATACATTCCCGAGGAGAATAGTCCAAAATCAACTCAAGCTAATTTTGGGACTTGGATTTTTCCCAACTAATTGAATATGTCGTTTAATTTGTAAAGAATGTCAGTGCGTGTATGGAATAGAGACTATAGTCTTGAGAAAATGAATGAGAGTCTATGCTCATAGTGTAGTGGTGATTGATATCATGATGGTCCTAAGGCAATAATATTGAGGAGAATAGATGGTGACAATGGTCTTTGATTTTTTATTGTACAAAGTCATCAGTGATGGTATGTGAATAGGATTTGAGTCTAATGAGGAAGGCAAAAAGCATCAAGAATGGCCATATTCGTTAAATTGAGACATTTCATGAAGTTTGAGACTTCCATCCCTACTAATGTTGAATTCAAAGTCACTCATTTGAGACTATGAAATGTCTTAATTTAATGAATATGGCGTTAAGACTATAGTTTGTTGGTTGATGGAATTAAGTCTCAGCTCTTTATAAGCTTATAAGTTGGATGACAATGGTGTTTGGATCTATTAAGTTAGAAATTATAATGCCTATGGTTTGATGTGCGGAAGCTGAAGTAGTCTATGGTTTCTATATAAGATGATAGACCCAACCATGTCTATGAATTGTAAAAAGAGTGTCTTAAGATTGTAGTCTAAGGTTTAGAGTAGTTGATCATGATTTAATTTTAAAAAAATTTAAGCATATAAAATGAAATTAGAATTTAAAAACTATCATTTGGAAACAAAGGTGAATATTTAATTGAATAAATCAAAGCTCATACCCCCACTTTTTTTATTCCCATAGTAATATATATTTAACTTAATAATGTGGAAAAATAAAAGTCCAAAAATAATTGTCAGTTGCCCGCCGAGAGCTACCAGAGTATCATATCAGCAATCTTCTAAAGAGCATAACTTTGGGGCGGTTTACACTACGGACTAAGAACTCGTCCCATGCACCTCTAAAACCTGTGATTGGCTCCATTATCTTGTCCCGGGATGACTTGGGTAACTTTACACTACGAGGAAAAAAGAAAAGTGACCAAAGAATTTGAGGTCCTGAAAAGGCCTAGAAACATGCCTAGAGGATAGTGTTGAAGGGTCCCTTGGATTTTGCGGCGAGAGGAAAAAAGGGTTCTCTCATTGCTGAACGAGGAGACCATGGACCTGAAATGTCGTTTTCTTATTTTTAATTATTTCTGTTTTTTTTTTTTTTTTGTTATTTTTGAGGGGGCCCAACATTACTGTAGATACAATGGTGGCCACCCTTCATTACCTCATACCGTTACACTTTGAACTCAAAGTAGAAAAGGTCATCGCTTTTCTTGTATCATTCCCTCATTTGTCTTGTGTGCCTTGATTCTTGTTGTATTTTGTCGTTTTGGCTTGTTTTTTTCTTTCTTTGTTTTTTAGGTAAAACTACCCTTTTTAGGCAAAACTGCCTTCTACAAGCATTCGTAAAAAACTCAGCACGCTCGCTTTTTAGTACATGGTCATTCCTCTTGGTCCAAGTTCAGTTCACACTTAGTGAGAGGCCCAAGGGCTTTAAAATTTATATTTCTATGAAGTGTGAACATGAAAGTGTGACCATGAAGTGTGACCATGGAATTAATCCATTTACCTTGGTCATGGCTTTTGGACTGTAGTGTAAACCGCCCCTCACTCATATACTATCCAAATTGGGCATGTGAGGTGTCTGTTGACATTTACTAAAAATGTATATGTCAAAAAACACCTCTACTGTTTGATTTGGACTAAGTTTGAGTGTGTTGTGGCCATTTGAAAATTGCGAATGAAGAGAAGCATCGACTAGCCGCTGATAAGAATTCAAAGTTGAAGTTTTCTAAATTCTCCACAAATGATCATTTGTTGAATAACCTTTTAGTGTGAAGATTTTGTTGAATAACCTTTTAGTGTGAGTGTAGAATTTGTAGAAAAATCAATATGTAGTTCATGTGAAGAATGATATGGTAGAACTGGAAAAATTTTAATCACATGAGAAGCAATAGTATAGTTCAAGGAAAATTAGGAATGAATAAATTAGTCCATATTCTTCTGAGGTATACAAGTTGGTTATAGCCTTGAAAGAATGAATGCAAGGGCAAGATAAAATGGAGTAGAACATAAGCCAAATTAATTGTTGTGGTATCAAAGGAGAAAAAGAAATGATGAAGTGATCATAGTCAAAATCCTCAATGAGGTGATACCAAGTGAACTATTTATGGAGAGTATCTAAGGGTTTAATTCTTGGAAGTGAGGCAAGTAGATAAGAGTTTTTATATACTTGAGTATCGGATGTAGACTTTGCATACTTGAAAAGATGGATTTTATTAACAATGTTTTCTTAAAAGATGGATGATTGAGTACCTTGATCAAGTACTTGAAATACTTTTGGTTTGATGATGACACTTTATGAAGAACACAAGTACTACAATGTGGCAATACATTTAATGCAAGTACCAAGAAAAGTAATGTGACTAGGCATGATCAATAGACCCCTAAGACTATTGCCTGACTGGTTTGAAGAAAATAAGTTGATTGTTATTGGGCTACTATCAAGTGGAGAAATAGGATTTATCATTTACGGAACCACGTAGTAGTTTTTTTTTTCACCACTACACTAAAGATGGCATTTAGTGTAATGGTACAAATAGTGTAATTACCCTAGTACACTATTCGTGAACAAGTTGGCAATTAGTGATAGCTGCCATTGTCATTTATTATAACCCCCAATCATCCACCTACCTTAGTACACTATTTCTAAAACAATTGATAATTAGTTTTATTTCCCAATCAACCACCTACCGTAGTACATAAATTTGTTAAGAAGTTCATAAAATCATATTAAATTAATATTAAATTAACATTAAAATATTATTAAAATATTATATATTATATAAATAATGAATATTTGTTATTTAAACAATATGTAATGTATGCTTATTTAATACTTCATTAGTATGTAAATAATATTTAAATATGCAAATGAAAATTTATGAACATTCAATGAGTATACAATGAATATTTAATAAATATTTAATGAATGTTTCATGACTATGTATGAATATTTTTGAATATTTAATAAATATGTAATGAAATATTACTTTGTATTTCATGAATATGTACTGAATATTCAATAAATATTTGATGAATATTTAATTAATATTTGATTCACATTCACTTAATATGTAATTTAATATTTAAATGATATTCAGTTAGTTTTTAATATATATGTAATAAACATTTACTTAGTATTTATTTAATATTTAATTAATACGTAATTGATATTCAATGAATATTTGTGAATATTTAATGAATATAGACTGTATATCATGATTTTTATGAATATTTATATTTTAAAAATATAATATAATACTTTTGTATATTTGTAAGTTTTGTGAATATTTAATTTTGATAAATATTCATTTTTCACGATCCATGATTATTTAATTTATTTTTTTTACCAATTTCATTCTTTAATATTTATTATTTTAATATCCAATATTCTACTTAACCCCTACAGGACCAAGTGTCAAAAATAGGCTCTTTGAAAGTTTGGTCAAATTCCTATAGTGTCCCTATGAAATGAATGTCTTCGAGAATTTTATTGAAGGTGGGCACTTTGTAGAGCTTCGCAGGAGTGTAATTTATTTTTGAATTGGGCTCATAAAAAAAATGTTATATCAAATTTTTTTAAAATAGGGGAGGCCGGGCACCTTGGGCAGGGGTATTGGCCATTGGTGGCAAGGCGGTAAAGTAGGGGCAACCACTTGGGGCAGAAAGGGTGGAAGGGGTTGGTCACTTCCAAAAAGTAGGGACCGAGATTCTAAAGTCTCTAGTGGCGAAGATAGGTCTTGTAAGGGCCCCAGTAGCTTCATTTCTGGAGCATGGGCTCGAAGTCAAGGGAATCGCATGCTCAGAATCAAGGGAATCGCATGGGACTCGGAGCCAAGGGAAGGCATCTAGCTAGCACGTGTCTCAAACTTACTCCTTGTTCACTTTGTGAAGGGCAGCATCGGAGGCACCACCTTCCGCTTCATCCTTGCATCAGCCGATGATCAAACTATTTGACCACAACTGTGTTTCGCTTCCATGATGCTCAAGTTCGATGGGTCGCGACTCGCTTCCCACCTCGGAGATCAGTAGAATTTATGCAGAATGTAGGTGCGGAGTGCATGTGTAGAAAACTTGTGCGGATCAGAAGTTATACAATTTGCTTTCATACAGAGGCTCAATGCGTACACTAATGTGGGTAGAACCTGTACGGACTGTGTAGAGAACTTGTGCGGATCAGAATTGTGTAGAGAACTTGCACGGATTAGAACTTGTGTGATACACATTGTGCATACTTCGCGTCAAGAGAACCAGTTCGGAGAAGGATCAACACAGCTACCGGCCTCTCATGATCCACATGTCCCTGCTGAAACTGTTGTTTTCAAACTATTTCAACAAAAGTTGTCCCTGTTGCTTCAACCAAACAGTGACGTTGACAACTTCGAATAAAACTTTGATCAATAATCGGTGAGACACAACTCTTGGTCTCTCGTTCATTTGAATTACTTGAGCTCATTCAACTCATTGTCCCGATTTTACTTGCTTGCTCATTTCTTCAGTTCACTTGATTTCCTAGCTCACAGATATCATCGTGAGCTTTGTGTGATGGTGGCATTGAGTCATTGACATGATATGAGTCCGATATAATGTTTCGTGTGCATACCTGATATGAGGCTAGACTTGATGATAGCCACATAATATATGTACTCATCATGATTCATGTGTGGATGAATATGTGTAGATGGATAGATGCTTCGCAATAAGCCGTAAGTTATCCTCTATGAGACTGAAGTTGTCAAAGCCTCAGGATTGCTATCTTGTGAGCGGCGAGCGGCGAGCGGCGAGCGTTGAGCACTGAATTTTTTTTTAAAAATTGGTAGTGTTTTTTGTTGAATTTAGAAAGGGTCACCTATGGCCGTGGGTTCTATTTAGAATGTGTTGACATATGAAAAATAAATAGAAATTTACGACGACAATGTACTTGGACATATGGAAGTATGAGTACATTAGGATTGATTGCAACATTTCAATTGAAATTGGAAGGGACGCTTAGAGGTGAGGATTTAGAGTTCTATGTACAGCGACAAGTCAATAGACTAAGAAATTCAATGGGAAAATTCGAAATTATATGGTTTAGGGTGGCAGGCAGAATTTAAGTGATACCTAGTTCATACCCTTATAATAGCTAGGTGATATCCATGTAATACCTAGGGTATAAAAATTAGATACCATGGAGATACCCGTTGTGTTCGAACCACTCTAAATTGAAATATTCCAATTCTTCGAAAGCAGTTGATTCAAAAATAGCAATGCCTAAGATACGAAGAATGTAAACTCAGAGGACATGTAATGAAGTTACAAAGTATATTTATAATGAATCAAATATTTAATCGTAGATAGAACGAAATCTTCTCATCACGCATTAATGACATACGATGTTTTTTGTTAGATTTACGTGAAAAGAATGGGATATTGACATGAATGAAGATGACCAATGATGGGAAAATAATGAAGACAACCAACTGGTACTGTGATAGTAAAACAAAACAACAAACCAATGCAAAGGAATCAAGATCCTTCCGTGAAAAGGTCACTCGCGTCACTATCGTCCGAAGAACTATCACTACTCTTCGAGCCACTAATGCAAGCCTTCCCATCTATGAAAGGACATGTAGGGGACCTACGTGGGACTACTGTTTGAAGACGTTGAGGGGAATGTTGTGCTGCCATGGCGTCTGCAACAGCGGCATCCTAGGGATTCAAATGGAATCGACGCGTGGGGCTCTTCACGTCCAACAACAAGGGAGAAAGCACTCCAACATGAGTCCGTGACAATGATGCCATCAACGATGAAGGCCGACTGCACAAATTAAAGTCCGTTTTAAAATTTAAGCATGTGTCAAACTAAAATTGTAAACCGCATTCCACAACTAAAATCAATTAAGGGTAGGACTTACTCACAACGTCTCTTCGGGACGGTCTTTACCTCTGGCTTGTTGTCATCAATCTCCAAGGGGCGCTTGCGAGAGCCTTCCACCACCACTGTTGGCGGAGCTAACTCGACCTCAATAGTGTCACGGATCAAAGGAAGGAGAATTTCTTCCACCAACTCTCGGTCCTCCTCTAGTGCCAAAATGTGTCGCTTAAGAGCCTTGCAGGCCTTAATAGACGCCCCTTCATGATAAAAAAAACATACAATGTTAGCACATAAAAGCGAGAGTATAACAGAAGAAGTGGGTTGATATGAAAAAATTATAACCAGTAGATGCTATGAGATCCAAGACAATGTCCTCCTCTTCAGTGCAGAGATCAATCAGAGCCTCCATGAGGTTCGTGGACTTCTCTCGCGCACCACGCCATGATACGTCGCTATCCGCCCTCATGGTCAGAATCTCCTGAATAATGAGATTGGTCAAGTGACCATCTGAAGACAGCTGAATCCCATCTCGTTGCAGTTCCTATCAAAGAAAGAGAATGGAATCGCTGGATCCAATTTCCTCACGAAGCAGTTCACAAGGAAGCACTTGTGAGTGTGCCTAGGGTGGCCATCGCGGAATAGTGGCAGCCCGTTGATGGCAAACCACTTCGTCTCCTCGACAAAGCCCGCCCAATCCGCCCACGCTACAAGCTCATTGGAGATGAACTTCGAATCTGGGTAGAAAACTATAAGCGGCGCCCCGTCACGAAGTAACGCCCCAACCATCTCAAAGGCCCTGTAAATCCAATGGGATTTTTTCTTACCTCCGTCTGATAACCGGGTTGGAAGCTTGTTCCAATTCGGTACAGCGATGCCGCCGTCAATGTCGGGGACTGCTAAATCCTCTGGAATGTCGAACAGCACCATATCCGCCAAACCTAGAGTGCAATCCAATGCCTCATGTCGCCGATGTCGTGAGCCCAAGTGCTCCTTTAAAAATAGGCGAAGCTCCTTCCAAAATGTGGGTTCGTCATCGTCCACAGCGACACTATCAAATAGAGACATGATGGAGAGGGCACTCTCACACATAACCTTCACAGCAAGTGAAGACTGAGGACGATCGAATATCGGTATCGAGTACACCGTCTACGAGGGCTTCACATCAAAGCTTGAAGATTGGTTGTTAGCTGAAGGTGAAACGCCCATCGTCAGTGTCACCGCTGGAGGGACTGCGAATCCTCCAAATCCTCCGAGTTGAGTAAACAGCTTCTGAGGCCCTTCTTTCGCCACCAACACCGTGAACTCCTTGTACCTCTCCTTCGTCTCTTTCTTCTCCTTCTTGGAACTCTCCTTCTCCAGCCTAGCAGCCTCCCTCTCATGTTCCTTAATTACTGCCTTGGCTGCTTTCTCAGCAGCCTTGGCTTTGGCCTTCTCAGATTGCTCCTCAGACGCTGCCAAGGGAGCCGCCAACAAGGGAAGGATGCTGCCAAAAATAGGAGGAACCGCAATGGATTCATAGGCCACTCGTAGCTGTACCTCGTCTCCAGGGATTGGATCCACCTCCTGCATCTCCAAGTACCAGGGGCACTGGACGAGGTGGTGCACAGAAAACCGACGCCTCTGTGTATCTATGAAGATACACTCTGGAGCAGAAGTATCTATCCACTTTGTGAAACGGATGGGTAGATCTCCAGCCAACAAGGATCCCTGGGCCACGAGCACCCTCCAAAAATACCGCATCACTGCTCGCTTCAAAGCCTTCTCGCAATCGTCCTGCGCGATAAACTCCTCGCTCTTCGTGTAGGAGCCCCCCTTCCCGATGTGAGTAGAGAACACCTTCGTCCACAACGTCATGCTCTTTGCCTCAATCCATTTTCCAATGGTGGGGACGGGATTCGGAAGCCCTTCAGTCTTGAGGACAATGTTGTCCTCAAGGAGAATCTCTGCGTAGAGCTTCTCAGCCTCTTCTTCTAGCTGTAAAACGAAATCCTGATAGTTAAAAATTGATCATTGAAAAGAAGAAGAAAAAGTGGTGGATGTCAAGAAAGAATGAACCTTACCCCAGCCCAGAACGCTGCCTTGTCAATCCAGCCACGAAGAACCTTATCTGACGCTGGCGACGCGGGGAAGTTCTACTCCATCCTGCTACCCTTGCTCATGTTCCACCACCTGCTCCAGTGCGACTTGAACTTTGTAGCTACCCTAGCCGTGGCGATGAGCTGGAGTTTTTCGGGAGTCATCTCGGGCCGCACCTGGTAAACATCAAAGTGACGATTCACCTGCCTCACAATATCAATCATTAGAGTGGAATTAACTAGGTTGGGAGTTAGAAATTCATTATGATAAGGATTAAATTAATTACATATACCCTACCTCTTTGAAGAAATCCTCTCCGTTAGCCGGGTTGGCAATTGCCAACATCCAAGTGAGCATGGTCTGGCAAGTCGTCTTCTTCTTTTGCACAGCTTTTGTGCAACGGCTCACCAACTCTGCGGCACTTCTATGCTGATCTTTACTAACACCCGTGACCAAGTTGTCCTTATTTTTTTGGACCTGCTCCTCTTGAACAGCAATCAGGTCCCTCTATGGTCAACATAAGGTCGTGATCAGTTTAATTATTTAGAACTGGAGTATGAAAAGAAAATGAATGGCCAGTGCTACATGGACAAAGGGATTATTACGTACCTCATACATGAGCTTCACAAATGCTTTGAGAGTCATATGATACCACTTTCGTTGTCCCTTCTTTGACCACTCAAGGACACTAACTTTGTAATCTTCATCGTTGATGAGCCCCTTCAATTGCTCAAATTCTAAGAGGCCGAAATGCTGAACACGCTTTAGGTCGTTTATGAGGTGTTGCACAACGTGATCTGATTCTTTTTGCCTACGACAAAAGAATATTTCAGTTTTATTATATAAAGTACACTAGTTTAAACAACTGAAACAAAGAAAGTTCGGAGTAACTTAGTGCGTACCGGTTCAAGTCGGTCATGACGTTGAGCAAGATGTGTCGGTTTTCGATAGTCGGTTCGATAACTACGACTCTCACAGGCACGTGAAATGACACATCAGATGGGTAAAGTTGGGAAATCACCTCGGTCCAAGCCATATGGCGATGATTGCCATCCCAGACGAAGAAGAACTTTTCTGAAAATGCCGAGTACTCCTCCCTGGTCTTCAACAACTCCTCGAACTTCCGGTCCTCTTCTATCCAAAGCTCAGACCACGTTGACCTGTCTGGTGGTTGCACCCGCTTCTCCACAAGGGAGAAACTCTTAACCGACACATAAAAACATGCAGAACCAGGCCGATACCCATTGACGAACCCCCCCTTCAATTTCTTGACATCACTACGAAGAGGTGATCTAACCTCAGTCATGGGCACCATCCGGCAGAGCGGAATGGGAAGATCACCAGCAAAGGAGCAAATGCTGCTCTGGAGGATGTCGTAAGAGGTCCCACGGATGGACCTCTGCAAGATTTGAAGTGTTGGAGCCAACCCATGCTCATCAACAAGTTCAGTGACGCGTGCTTCGTCCTCTATAATCTCAATGTCCTCTCGTGAAGATGTCGTTGTAGGATCCATACTCTCAACCTGCGATAAGTATGCATGAGAAATCGAAGCAACAGATTGCATCCAACTGAACTAGAAATTGAAAAAGAAACATGAACAAAATCAGGATCATGCAATACCTAATCATCCACGAGACGAGCATAGCCCCTCCCCCCACCCCAACCACTACCACTCAGCTGCTGAAATTTTCCAGCACATCCCACCATATACACTCTCCCCACCCTTCCCATACTCCCTCGTTACCATCCCCACTCAGTCTCCCACCCTCTCCTCACTCACACCCCACCCTCCCCACTTAGTCCTCCCACACTCACCTCCCCATAGTCCCGCACTCCCCTGCTCCTCCACGTCTATCAGGTGGTGATAAAGATAAAAAACAAGAGCAAGAACTCGAGCTGGAGACCATCAGTTTAAAAAAAAACTAAGCGCGACGAAGAACAATTGAGCAGGGAGAGGAATCTCAAAATTTTAGAAAAATCAGTGACCCCTGAAAATGGCTTTCGGATCCAAAAGCCAAAATCAGGGGTCATTGATTTTGGAAAAGAACCAAGAATCTCCTCTCAGCTTTAGAGGACCTTCACTCGCGCTCTCTCCACAACATACAAAAACACTTTTACATAAGCACAAGAGTCAAGCACACACGAGCTCACCCCTCCCCCCTACACCAGAAACTGAAACTCGACACTCACAACTCCCAGCCCTCTCCACCGAACACACTCTCCCCACCCTCCCCATACTCCCTCGTCACCCTCCCCACTCAATCTCCCACCTTCACCTCTCCATAGTCTGACAGTCCCCTACTCCCTCACGTCGAACAAGTGGTGATAAAGGAAACTTTGGAGAACAAAAGCTCGCAATGACGTACCTGAAGTGCATCCATTTTCTCCACTTCCGCCTCGGCTGCCCTCGAACTCCCTCGCTTACTCCCCGCGCACACAGCATGCAAGGACAAAGAATCTCACAAGATTGAGCAATTCCATCATGAGGAAGAACCAAAGCACGACACACATCTCACGAGCAACAAGTTTAGGGTACTTCAAAAATGAGTCCCCTGTGAAGAACCAAACCCGATAGGCCCTTCTCGAAACCGTAACCGTGCTCTCGAATGCACGACTACCCGAATGGAGCTCTTTCACGAAGGTGCGTAGAACCTCACCCACAGGTGAATCACGATACCTAAACCCTAATTCTTGGGGGCCCTATGGCCGGTTTGGAGCTCAATGACCAAGCTATGAAGAGCTGAATCCCATAAGGTGACTTACGGCTCAATCACCCTTGTTCTCGGGAGCTGTATGACTGGTCCAGAGCTCATTGACCAAAGAGAATAACGACGAGAAGAATTGCTCATGTTAGTCTATCAAAAGGTGCAAGACTCCTGAATAACAATTTGGGACGCCAGAATCAGATGAACCTATTGACATTCTTCTATTCAGCCACATCTAATGATAAAAATAATACCAAAACACTAATCATACCTTAATCCTTGATTGGACGGGCTGCGGTCCCTGGTGGATACTTGACAAATCCCTAAATCGTTCGCCCGATTCAGATGTTTCCACTTCCTGGTTCTGAGCAGCCAGCAATGATTGATGTCTGCGCCGATCCTTTCGAGCCCGCGTCTACTTCGGATTAGAGAAATTGATATTTCGCTTCTTCCGGCCACCTATCTTAGTCATCATCTACAAGATAGCCAAACCACTCATCCACACTCTCTTTCAACATCAGAGCCTCCCTATGAATCCAAACAACTCAATGCAATACTCCTGCGTTGCGGTGATAGAGCCCTTCTTCTATTCTATCTTGCTTCGTTTACATCAAAGACCTACAATTTAATTTTAAGCTCTCCTCAGATGTAGTTTTTTACACTCTGTCGCAAAGCCCTACAATAGCTGTCCCATATAATCCTCTGTTCCAACCGTCAATTACGGGGCACAATTTAAGTTAAGCATCTTCATATTTGAAAAATGACAATCCGAAAAATCTAAAGTTGTATTCATTCCGTGACTACAACGAGACAATTAACAATATTGGTAATCGGTATTCCAGCTCACGACTTTCTTATTCCAAATTAAACTAGAAGATTAATTTGTGGCATTGTACACTCAAGCCGCCAACAGGCTAGAAAGGAATAACTCTCTATTGATTTATGTATTTCCGCTTTAATTTCACTCTTTTGTAATTTATAGATTTCCGCCGTACTTTGCCCTTTATAAGATAATATATTTCCGCCGTAATCAATTCTTTACCAATTCAATATTTGAACGAGGGTGGCAAGCTAGTTCTATCTTTCTTTCGCAATTCAATTGTCATTGCACCCCACCCTCACCTAACACCGCCTCTGATAGTCGATGTGCATGGCGTCTCCTACTTCTCATCAAGGCGGCGCCCTACTTGTCGTGCCCATTGGCGACAATGGCACAGTTTGTATCTCCAAGTCATTGCTATGTGTTCGTTTTGGTTATCGGGCTGGCACAGTCCACATTTGAACAAGAGGTCTATGATAGCGTAGGTATTCATGAGTAGTCCATTTATCAAGTGAAAGACAGTGACGCGGTTGGATTTTTTTGGAGCTTGTGTCGTGGTTCATTCAAAGTATTTGGTGTTACAGATGTTCAATTCGCCGCTCATGCATCCGTAGCCGTCATGTCTCCTCCGGCCGATTCTGGTGATAATGAACTCGTGCCCGGTTTAGGCACTAGGTCTAACCCAAGCGTCCATATTCTTAGCGATACAGAGGAAGATGAACAATCTGATGTGAACCTTGCTGAGTCAAAGATCCCCTGGACCTCGTCTCATCAATTAGCTACTCGTATTATTACTACCCCAGTTCTATCATATGCTCAAGCGTCTCCGTCTTATTCCTCAGGGAAGCCCCCAGCTGATCCTGGCTCGCGCAACGTCAGAAGCATACTTATTCATGTCCGGCATACATGTAATAGAAAAGGGTCCAGGTCTGAGTTGTCTAGAATTGATATCGATAGTTTCGATTTGAAACATGTTAAGTATTTGCCTCCAAAGTGTGATGGGGACGTGGTATTTGAACTTCCTCCACTCCCGAAGGGTATTCCCCTACAGTACGGAGGGGGCCTAGATGGGATGAATAAACAACACGATGGTCACACGTGGTGCAAGTCAATGACTACAAATATCAAGAACGATTTTGATCTTACGTATCGGAAATCTGTATGTACGGGGCATCTACAGTGCCCTAACATCACTTGTGATTATCAGTCACAAAATGATGGGCGCTCGAATCAGACCGAGTGGAGCGGGTTCGCATTCACTCTATTTTCAGTGAATGGAGCACCATTCAAGAAATCTACGCTCTCATGTAAGGTCTGTCAAACCCCTCCAATTTGTCTTGCTCTTTGTGATGCACGTATATACTATGTGACATCTATCCATCTCGATCGGACACGTGCTACAATTCATTTGGGGCATCATCTTCATCCTATCTTGAAAGGTGTAGATCAAGATGCCATGGACGTCATGCACGATTGCGTAGCAAAAGAAGTCCAACGTACGCCCAAGGCTACTAATTCTGCAATTGTCATGGCTGCGAGCAAGAATTTCCTCTCCGACTACCTGATCCGTCCGCAGTCTAAATTGCCCAACCTTGAAGAAGCATCTTTGGATGTTGTCCTTGATCAATTCGAGACTCTTTCGTCTCTCAATATAAGGAATCTAGTGTCCACGTGCAAGAAGTTCTACAGTGGTGGGAAGGGTGTAATGGACAACATCATGGAGCTGAAGGAGTCGTCCAAATTCGTGTTCATCCACGAAAACAAGTTTATCAGCCAGTCGCAAGGTAAAGTATTCCTTTTCAAAATGTCTATCGACCGATGTGAAAGTGGTGTAGACCTCGTTAGGCGTATGCAACCCGGGAATGACCTTGAAGATTGTTGGTTGATGTTTGATCATGTCAAACGAGTCAAGGATTGGACTACCATGGCATGTCATGTGTACGACAGCAAGTATTGTAAGGTATTGAGAATCACCATGTGCGATATGCAATCCAAGGATGCTCAAGCGCAGCAGTTGTTCTGGGAGAATCTAAATGATACAATGAGACAACATGGCCTAGAAGACGTGAACTTCAAAGGCTTCATGGCTGACAGTGTTGGTACGAATTGGCATGCCGTTCGACGAGTTTATGGCAGCGGCGACAAGGACAAGCCCATGGATAATAGGGAAAGAACATGCTTATTTCATTGGACAAAGTGTCTTCAGCGTGCGACCTCCAGAAGCATTCTTCCAGGCTTCCAAGAGCAACACATTGCCCTATGCAAAATCTGGAAAAATGCAAAGACCCATGACGAGGCTGAAGCTTAGTACAATGTCATTCGAGCGTGGTGGTTGTCCTCTGGTGCCACTACCAAAATCGGACGTCGTGCTCTCGAGGATTGGATGGCATTCTAGCACTTCCGTTATCAACAATGGGGCGGCGCAATGCAGCTTGTAAGTATTTTTCATGCTTTATATAGTTTACATTCCATTAGATCCTTCAGAGTAATTAACCCCTATTTATTGACAAATGTTGTTTTTCCTCAGGATCTCACGCTTGACGAGAGGGCTGACATGCCTTCCTGCAACCTTGCCAAAATAGTCCACAACCGTTGGCTCCAACAATCCGGAAACACAATGACGTGTCTTTACGCAGCAACCGTAGACAACCTCATCCGTGCTTTCATGCAGATTACTTCGTATTGAGCATGGTTGAACGGCGGCGCGTCGGGAAAAGGTCCGGACAAAGGTATACTTTGGTTGCGATCCGCACAACATTTGGGTGATCCCAAACTCATAACTGATGATGTTAGGAACTTCCCCAAAGCTGAGGACTTACTAACCAGGACATGCGGCTTAGAAGGTGCGGAAGTTTTTGGATCCACGAAGCGCAAGATTGACATGCCACCTGGGTCGTCCCACGATTCGCACAGGTCCAATACGGTGAACTATTCAATTCCTCGTGATGGTAAAAGAGTGACTCGAGCTCGCATCGAAGAGGCCCTTGGCGGAGACAACTCTGGTGTCCAACATACAACCTCCGTTCTCGAATCGGATTGTGATCCGTCTAAGTGGCACATTGCTCGGCTCTCCAAAAAGTCTGCTCGAAAATGCCAAGCATTGCAGACTGACACAGGTGAGCCCTGCAACACCAAAGTTGTACGTGGAAGTCATGGAACTCCTGCCCCCACCTACTCGGGTATGAAGAAGGATTACAGATCGCCCCGTAATGTTATTGCGGAGTTCTGGTTTTGTCCAGATGATGTAGGCCGCTGTATAAAGGGGTCGAAGAAAACATTTGTGATGGATTGGCCATCAGTTCCAATATCGTGGCCTGTGAAACTTGGCACAAATTTGACTGTGCATGAGGTTTTAGCATTGGAGGAAGCAGGTTTCCAATTGCAACAGCGTGGAGCTCTTTCACCACGAAGACAATTCCAAGTGTCTATAAACATGCATCTTTCGCGTTCTCATTTCCCCATTCCAACAAATCCCAATTCTCACCACAACTTTCGGAATGGCTACGCGATTCGTAGAACAGCAGATGCTCCCACAATTGACCAACGCAACAAGTGGTCAAGCGCAGCTCTTATGAATAACTACTACGTCTCAAATCTGTTTGCCATACCGTATCCGGGATGGGGATGCGTTATCACTTTTGACAGGGGGAAGGACAAGTCCTATTGCGTCACGTTTACTGACCTCCCAGGATGCTCATGCCCGGATTTTTTGAAGATGCAATCCGAAGCGTTGGGAAAGAAGGGGCAATGGAAGTATTGCAAACATGTGTATTACATCTTACGTTACCTATGTAAGATGGACTACAAAGAGGACCTATTCATGCATGCTCCAAGCTACAGCTTTAACGAAGTTATGCGCATTCTCGAGCTTGCGAACATCAGCAATCAAGACCATGGTCTTTGTTGTGAGGTCAGACTTGTGTAGAGTTGTACTAGGCTCCTGTTGTGAACCAGCACTTCTTGCAATTATTCTAGCAAAAAAAATGCGCATTGAGAGGTTTATTTTTAGAGAGAAGTTTTTATTCGACAAAGCAGTATGTGTTTTATAGGGTCCACCTTTTTTGCTTATTTCATTCAACAAGATCTGACTCCATCTGATCAAAACTCCACACATTGAAATTATTTATTATATTCTTTTGTGATCCCCTCTTTTTCTGGTACTCTAAGTTTCGACCAAAATCAATGGCTAACTCGTTTGATGACTTATTAGAGAGTTGAAAATCTTGTGTCTCGGATCGAATGTTTGTGAAAATACAGCACAATTTTCACACTTGACGATGACCCATTCCTACAATAAACTTGCACCCATCAATGAACCCCCATAGGCCCATTTAACTGTGCAGGGACGTGTTTCATTTCGGGCAGGTCCGAAGATCTTGAAAATAGTCTTTGTCGTTTTGAGAATTTTACATCTGATTGTCCCTGGCAACTCCGGGCAGCTCAATTTTTTTTTGCTAGAAGTTTCCATTGACTACGTGATTTTCCATACATATTGAGAATATTACCTTCTTTGAAGATGCCAATAAACTCGTCTTCATGATTGATTACAAGTTTATGTTTTATATATAGTTCGCAGTCTTGAGAGGTGACTTGTCCTTAACCCCTAAGGTACCCTGACAGTTTTAGAGCAAAAACACTTCGAAATTGTTGGATTCTAGTGAAATGAACAAAGAAGGAAACAAAAACTTTGATTTCTAGTTCTAACCGTAGGATCTCAATTAAGACTTATTAAGTAATATGTTAACAAAGCTTCATAATCTTTGACCACACGGATTGAAAGATTATAGTGTTTAAAGTCAAGCACATGGTTCATTTTCTTCCTTGCGTTCAGAGGATCAGTAGACTTTGACTTGTCTTGGTGTCAAATTTTTGCACTACATAGGGTCTAAACTCATTACCATCTTGTTAAGCATGATGTAAGTTCCTTATACACTAATTTTTAGAGGTAGAGGACGGGTGTAGCATATTCAAAACAATTGTGCAAGGAGTGGAGGTTCGAAATTTGTTAATTCACACTTTATTTTTTTGTGAACTTATCATGTTTTCGATTGATAATCCGAATGGTCAATAAGAAGGTTCATACCACATATTGTTGTGGAAGTATTAAAAAATGTAAAATATAAAGATATCTAGGTTTTATGTGGAAAAGAATAAGGTTTTTGGTACCTTGCCCGACAATAAGTGACAATGTGTGAAAATGTATGACTTGGGTTGGTATGTTATTTTTCATCGTTTGTCAAGTGGGCATTGCTTTAGTGGTGGAACGAACAGACACTTTATTCACGCCAGCCTCCTTGGGAGACCAAAGTTCTTCTTCTTCTTGCTATTTTTCACTAAAGACAAGAACTTTTTTTTGACAATATGAAGGGAAATAATATTACTTGCAAAAATTGAAAATCTCACATTCAATAGAGTGTCCTAGCAAAAGTTTTTGGAGGTGCCCAAGGTGCCCGCTCTCCCAATTTGAAATTCAAAACCCTATAACTTTTTCATCAAATGTCCAATTTAGGAAAAAATAGTTTTCCCACGAAGGTCCTAGTCACGCCTTTCTATAGTAAAAATTTAAAAGAGGAATGTTGGAAATTCACACCATAGCCTATAGGAACGTGACCGAACTTTCAAAAAGCCCATTTTTGACACTTGGTCCTTTAGGGGTCAAGGAAAACTTAGGTTGTAACTCGACCATATTCAATAAATTGGGAGAATTTTAGGAATTTGGGACTGCACATGCTACATCACAAGCTCCCTAAAATGTACTTTTGTGATACATTCCCAAGGAGAAAAGTCCAAAATCAACTCAAGCTAATTTTGGGACTTGGAATTTTCCGAACTTATTGAATATGTCGTTTAATTTGTTAACAGTGTTGGTGCATGTATGGTATAGAGACTATATTCTTGAGAAAATGAATGAGAGTCTATGCTCATAGTGTAGTGGTCATTAACCCCTAAAGGACCAGAGTCTCCTTCGAGGGGATTCCTTGATTTTTGGGCAGGTTCCTAAAATTAGAAAAAAAATCAATTTTCTCTGAAATTTTTATTCTAGATTGCCTTTGATAAGAGCTTCGTGGACATATTTTTATTTTATTTTTTGGATTTGTGGTTTGAAAGTTAGTACCACTTATAGTTTTTGAGGGAAATTGTCAAGGAACTTTAGGGGTTAATATCATGATGGTCCTAAGGCAATAATATTGAGGAGAATAGGTGGTGACAATGGTCTTTGATTTCTAATTGTACAAATTCATCAGGGATAGTATGTGAATAGGATTTTAGTCTAAAGAGGAAGGCAAAAAGCATCAAGACTATAGTTTGTTGGTTGATGGAATTAAGTCTAAGTTCCTTGTAAGCTTATAAGTTGTATGACGATGGTGTTTGGATCTATTAAGTTAGAAATTATAATGCCTATGGTTTGATGTGCGGAAGGTGAAGTAGTCTATGGTTTCTATGTAAGATGATAGACCCAACCATGTCTATGAATTGTAAAAAGAGTGTCTTAAGATTGTAGTCTAAGGTTTAGAGTAGTTGATCATGATTTAATTTAAATTTTTTGTGCACATATTATGAAATTAGAATTTAAAAACTTAAGATCATTTGGAAAGGAAGGTGAAGATTTAATTAATTACATCAAAGCTTCATACCCCCATTTTTTTATTCCTATAGTCACAGATATTTAACTTAATAATGTGGAAAAATAAAAGTCCAAAAATAATGGTCAGCTGCCCGCCAAGAGTTGCCAGAGTATCATATCAACAATCTTCTCAAGAGCATAACTCAGGGGCGGTTTATACTACGGATCAAGAACTCATCCCATGCACCTCTCAAATTTGTAATTGGCTCCATCAACTCGTCCCAGGATGACTTGGGTTTATACTACGAGGAAAAAAAAAGTGTCCAAAGGATTTGAGGTCCTGAAAAGGCCTAGAAACAGGCCTAGTGGATAATGTTGAAGGGTCCCCTAGATTTTGCAGCGAGAGAGGCAAAAAGGGTTCTCTCATTGCTGAACGAGGAAACAATGGGCCTGAAATGCCGTTTTATTATTTTTAATTTTTATTCTTATTATATATTTTTTGTTTTTTTAGGGGGGCCAACATTACTATAGATACAATGGCGGCCACCGTTTATTACCTCATACCATTACACTTTGAACTCGAAGTAGAAAAGGTCATCGCTTTCCTTGTATCATTCCCTCATTTGTCTTGTGTGCCTTGATTCTTGCTATATTTTGTCGTTTTGGCTTGTTTTCTTTCTTTGTTTTTTTAGGCAAAACTATCCTTTTTAGGCAAAATTGCCCTTTTCACGCATTCATTAAATATATCAACACGCCCAGTTTATAGTACATGGTCATTTCTCCCAATCCTTGTTCGGTTTACACTTGGTGAGAGGCCCAAGGGCTTTAAGAACTATATTTTTATGAAGTGTGACCATGGAAGTGTGACCATGAAGTGTGACCATGGAAGTGTGACCATGAAGTGTGACCATGGAATTAATCCATTTTCCTTGGTCATGGCTCTTGGTTTGTAGTGTAAAACGCCCCTCACTCATATACTATCCAAATTGGGCATGTGAGGTGTTTTTTGACATCTACTCAAAATGTAGATGTCAAAAATACCTTAAACGTTTGATTTGGACAAATTTTGAGTGTGTTGTGGCCATTTGAAAACTGCAAATGAAGAGAAGCATGGATTGGCCGTTGATAAGAATTCAAAGTTGAAGTTTCCTACTTTGTCCACAAATGATCAGTTTCTCTAGATTTTGTGAAATATTCGTTAAGTGTGAGCGTAGAATTTGTAGAAAAAATCATTATGCAATTTGTGTGGAGAATAAAATGGTAGAACTAGGAAATTTTATATCACATGAGACGCAATAGTATAGTTCAAGGAAAATTAAGAAAGAATAAATTAGTCCATATTCTTCTAAGGTATACGAGTAAGTTATAGCCTTGAAAGAATGAATGCGGGAGCAAGATAAAATGGAGTAGAACATAAGACAAATTTATTGTTGTGGTAGCAAGGGGGCAAAAAAAATGAAGTGATCAAAGTCAAAATGAGGTGATACAAAGTGAACTATTTATGGGGAGTATCTAAGGTTTTATTTCTTGGAAGTGAGGCAAGTAGATGAGAGTTTTCATATACTTGAGTATCCGATATAGACTTTGCATACTTAAAAAGATGGATTTTATTAACAATGTTTTCTTAAAAGTTGGGTGATTGAGTACCTTGATGAAGTATTTGAAATACTTTTAGTTTGATGATGACACTTTATGAAGAAGGCAAGCACTACAATGTGGCAATACATTTAACGCAAGTACCAAGAAAAGTGATGTGGCAAGGCATGATCCATAGACCCTTAGGATTATTGCCTGAGTGGTTTGAAGAAAATAAGTTGATTAATATTGGGCTCTTTTCAAGCGGAGAAATAGGATTTACAGAAGAAGGTAATGATTTTTGTTTTTCACCACTGGTCCATCACCAGGTGATGGACTTGACTAGGTCGATGGATATCTCCTCTAGTCAGCTCTCATCCGGTGTATGGATGGATGAAGCTAGGATTTTCAGGGCGCTTGTAGGGATTGCTTCAGAGAACTCTCTCTCTCGTATGTGTAGAAGGTAGAGGAGCAAGTTTTGACGTTCTGAGAGGAGTTAATAAGGGATCTTGAGTGGTTGAAGACCTTGCATTGTATTATTTATGAACTAGCCAATAAAATCCGGCGTGTTTTGAGGTTTACCGAGTCTTTTTGAGTAGATCACGGTTTTGTTTTGAAGATCATTCGGTTTTGATTGAGCAAACGAGTAAAGGAGTCATCTCCCTTTAACATTGGCGACCACGCTTAAGTCTGATCTATGTGGATCTTGCTACACACGAAGCAAATAGGGTTTCACACATTTTTGAAACTAGGGCTTTTTAGAATTTCTTTGTGAACTCCCTCACTAAGGTTTGGAGGAGGTGTCCAATACGGCTTGAAGATTCTAGAGCGAGCAAGTTCACAATCGCCAATCCACACGACAAGGGAGTCTTCAGTGTGGATCACTAATTGCAGCCGCAAACCACCCACAGCTCTAGATGCCTGCTTGCAACTCCCGACATCCGCAACTACTTCCGGCACAACATTGGCCGTACCTAAGCGGCCCAGCATACCGCACTTCAAAGCATTCGTGATCAACGCGTCTCGACAACAACATGCGTTCACTAGACGAGTCGGCGAGTTGGTGCGCTGCACCTATGTGTCGCCACTCAACACCCATTCAAGCAACACCTCCAAATCATGGGGACCAGACACTCCACTTGTCCAACTTTGACAGCGTCTTTAGGGCTGAGAATTTGTTATTTCAACATGAAAATTTTGTCCCAAAATCATTGTTATGTTGATAACATGTGCAAAAAATTTCAAGGCCAAAAAATACATTAAAAAATAGATATCGAAAAATAGTTATTCAAAATGTACCAACGTGTATCCCTTCGATTAGCGTCAATCAGTGCTTGTAACCTAGAAGGCATAGAATGACATAATTGAAGGAGCTTTGTATCACTCTCTGACTTCCGCTCTTTTTCAAGAATTACCTTAAAGGCATCTATGTTTCTAGAACATGCCTTGTCAAGTTATACTATATCTTTTAGAATCGTCCACACGTTTTCAATTGGATTGAGATCGGGAAGAATTTGCAGGCCAATCGGGATTCTCAAAAGGGGCGTTTGTCTCCAATCTCCACATTTTTTGTTACCATAGACAAGTGCGCTATTTTCCATGAGCACTGCATGTAGAACTTTATCCATGAAATGAGACAATTTTCCTTCGTAAACCACGTCCACAAAATCTTTTGCAAAATTTCGACTTTTGAGCTTAAAAATAAGTTTTGACTTTTCCCCTCTAGCAAATGCGCCTCAAATCATCAAGGAGTCCGTCCACTTTGAAAAGTAGGAACTATACAATTTGATGAATAACACTCATATGTCTAAACATGAACTTGTCTCGAATATTTCCCAATTTCAAAGGTAGATTTATCTAACCCAATCTTCTACGCTCCATCCACGATACTTTTGAGCAAAAAGCGAGCCTATGATATATGTGACAAGGTGTAATGAAAGGTTTTTTGACTGCAATTTGACTAAGAAGTCACTTCTACGTATGAGTCTTTGAATGGTACATCCACACAATGGAGTAGGGCATATACTAGCAATCACTAATACTCACGCACAAGAATTATTTTTTGAGTAACGCAAAATACTATGTTTATCTACATCAATCAGTTTTGTAGTGTGACTTCCACCACAAGATTCGCGTTTGTAAGTTCCATCTTCTCTAAATTTTTCCAGGAACGTTTGAATTATTCAAATGGAAACGCTAGTAGAGGCTGCAATTTGAACTTGAGTACTTCCTCCCTCAATCGTACCTATTATTAGTCCACAAATTTCTTCTGAAATTGTCAACCGAAATATGTTGGACTTCCTTTTACTTGGCTAACAAAACCTTAAATTCTCACTAACAACATTAATAATTTCATACAAAATCACTCACTCAACAAGAGTCACTCAATCACATCACTCAGTCCATTAGGCATAAACACATAGACGTAACTCAGCCTAGTAGGAATAACCACATACTCATCAGTGTGCAAGCATAAACATGCACTACTAAATTATCTATGTTAGCAGGCATATCCAACAAGCATAACCACATACATATCACTCAGCTGGCATAAGCAAGCATAACTAAATTACTCATGCAATACATCACTCCATGTCTCACAATAAAACACACTCTATTTCTCTGCGCTCATTGTTACTCCAACATTCAATGATTACAAATCACACACAACATTCCCTTAAGTCTACACAATAGTGTTCAATTGATATTTAGAGGGGGAAACTTTGTCATGCATGTATGATGCAAGTGGTTTCTTCTTAATGTGACAACTCCACACTTTTTCATTTGGATGTTATTGATATTTTTTCTTAGATGCATTTATGATTAGGCGTTGCGCTACATGGATAAATTCAATGAGGAAGAATGAGGTGTCAAATATATTTCAACATTTTCACCATGTCCTTGAATTGATTAGTATAGTTACACAAGTTGGTAGATTTTGAATAACTATTTTAAAATATCTATTTTCGAGTGTACCTTTTGGCCTGGGAAATTTCAAACATGTTATCAACATAACAATGATCTTGTGACAAAAAGTTCATGTTGAAATATCAAATTCTTAGCCCTAGGGACACTGTCAAAGTTGGAAGTTGTGAAACAATTTTCACAATTGTTTCTCACAACTACACATGTTGGTCGATTTGGAATGTCATCACAGAAATTTAGAGACCTCCTTTGAACTATGGATATAATAGACTTGCTACTTGAGGATTTCAACGTGATATTTGCAATGTTATAAAGCTCCTATAAGTTATTCACAACATGTTTCTTGTGCCTTTTTCCTTGTAATTACTTTTTGGCGACCTTTAGACATCTATTAATATGGAATTTTCCTAAAACCTCAATTATACGAGATTTAGGTTCAAAATGCCAAATTAACAATCATGTGACACCTCCCTATTGCAATAGTTTTTGGATTTTCCAAACTTGTCATATTAAAGAGGTTAGATTGTATTGCAGAATCAAGGTTTCTTCTACACCAATTCATTCCATTTGCATTCTAAAAGCTTTATAAACTTAACACCTACAGGCCCAAGGCAATTTTCCCTCAAACACTCAAAAACTTCCACTATTGAAAAGTGGCAAGAAAATTGAAATTGAAGTAGAATTTGGTACATTTAATTGTAAGATCTTAAAATAGACTTGTGTATGCATATGCCATATTCTATTGGATCCGATCCACTACACCAATATGAAGATTATTTTGTTTGAAATGCAAGAAAAAGTTTTTTTTTCCCTACCCCGATAATGTGTGAAAATCTTTAACCTGGGTTATGGTGCTTTTCAACACCAATGGCAAGAACTTTTTTTGACACCTTCAAAGAAGGTATTATTCTTTATATGTACAAAAATCCTTAAGGTCAATAGATACTTCTAGCAAAACTTTTGGAGCTACCCGAAGTCCCTAGTTTTGCACTTATAACAACATAACTTCCTTCTAAAAAGTCCAATGTGGAAAAAAAAAAAAAAAAAAAAATCCCACAAAATTCTACTATGCTGCATCTTCATAAAAATTTCCAAAAATTCATGATCAAAATTGAGACCATAGGAACTTGCTTGAAATGGAAAACGTCCCCCATCGGTGAATTGGGCCTTTAGAGGTTAAAAGCCCCGAGAATCACAGTAATCATTGTTAGACTTTCCTGTTTCTTAAGCAAACACTCAATAGTGGCTAAGAGCATTTGACCCCTGTCGCCAATCAACACGCAAAGGGGTACATGGCATGTTTGATTCCCTAGGTGCTCTCTACCACGCACTAATTCCATCCTTCAATATACCGAGATGCCAAAATATGGCGTTCTCACGTCAACTTTGTGTAAGCATTGGAGGGACGCCATAATTTTTGGGTCAATGCCAACTAGTGCGGATGGAGCAAGATTGCAGGAGTGGGGTGAATATTTCTATCAACGATTGAGGGGGAGAAGCAAAATTTTAGGCGGGTTGCTTTGGTGCTCACGCAGTGCAGCCACAAGGTCATTTTGTTCAAACTTGGCAGCCCGGAGGTCATTTTGTCCTTGTGCCCAACTATATGGGGGGCTCCGCACCATGAGGAGTGGTACGGATGCTCTTACATCAATGAAGCATTTTTCAACTCCAGACATAAAGATAGAATATTGCAAACAACGGAGCCTACATGAAAAAATTGAAAAAATGTCTATGTAGTTGAAGGCAAATCCCTCGCTCAAATCATACCTATCCCATGTGACCAAATACACCGGTCTTTGTTGGATTCCAGTGAAAATGTGACCGACTCCATTGCTAAAAACGGATAGTGTAAGGTAAGGCCCTACATAATCAACAAAATCCCATCCCATGACCACCCATGCTACTTCAAATGGAGGTTGGCTATTAGTTAGGACCCCTTACTTTTGGTGGTTACTTATGGGGAATACCTACTGGTGGCCACCCACTAAACATGGTAGCGCACTTTGAAAACTGACAGCTAATTCAATTTTCAAGGAAAATATATGAAATCACTTGGGTTGAAATTGCAATTCTATTGGCTATTGCCAAGAATGAATGCATTATTATTTTCTCTTTCTATACATGCACATTGCTAAACCTGTTGGTTATCCAAGGGCTTACATTAGTCGGTTTGCTCTTTTGAGGGTCCTGCACGATTTTTGGATGGAGACCGCCAATTATTTGCATGCGGCGTAAGTGGATCTCAATTTTGAAGTTGCAAGAGCCATTGGAGCAAGGGTCTGGAATAAAACCGGGCCCCCATTTTATTTTTGGATGGGGTACCTATTAATTGCCATATAGGGCCTTTGAGAGTACTTTGAGGCCACGGTCTCCAATTTTGCCCGAAATTCCTTTGAAAAGCATCTAGACCCTCTAAAATGAGAGAAAGCCATTAAGACGAGGGCCCACGGCATTTTCACACCAACAACACTTCAAAACTGATCCTTCTAGTGCAATGGGTAAGGATGGAATTTAACATTTTTTGTTTCTAAATTTAATTGTAGGATCTCAATGAAGACTTATTAATTTACATCTTCACACAATTTCATACTCTTTGACCACACGGATTGAAAGATTATATTGTTTGAAGTCAAGAAAATGGTTCATTTTTGTCCTTGCGTTGAGTGGATCAGCAAACTTTGACTTCACTTAGTATCAAGTTTTTGCACTACACAAGGTCTAAATCTTTTACCACTGTGTTAAACATGATGTTACTTCCGTATACACCAATTTTTAGAGGTAGAGAAGGGGTGTAGCATGTTCAAAACAATTGTGCAAGGAGTGGAAGGTTCAAAAATTATCAATTCACAATTTATTTTTTTGAGAATTTAATATGTTTTAGAATGATAATCTAAAATGGTCAATAAGAAGGTTTACATCACATAATGTTGTAGAAAAAATAAAAAGTGAGAAATATGAAGATCTCTAGGTTTTATGTGAAAAAGATGAAGTTTTTTTCCGCGCTTGCCCAAAATGTGTAAAAATGTTTGACTTGGGTTAAAATGTTTTTTAACACTAAAGAGAAGAATTTTTTTTTGACATCTTCAAAGAAGTTAGTATTCTCTACATGTATGGAAAATCTCAATGTCAATAGAGACTTCTAGCAAAATTTTGGAGGTGCCCAAAGTCCACATTTCTAACTTTGAGTGGTACTAACTTTCAGACCATTAATCCAAAAATAATAATAATAATAATAATAATAATATCTCCATGTAGCTCTTATCAAGGAAAATCTTGTATAAATTTTTTTTAAAAGGGTTTTTTTTCTTCTAATTTTAGGAACTTGCCTAAAATCAAAATCGTTCCCCCAAGGAACACTTAGGGGTTAACTCCTAAATTTTCTTGACAATTTCACACCAAAAACACTTCAAAAATGTTCATTTTAGTCCAATGAGTAAGGAAGGAAACAAAAAAACTGTATTTCTAATTAAAACCGTAGGCTCTCATTTAACACTTAATAAATAACATACTCACAAAATTTCAACAACTTTAGCAGCATGGATTCAAAGATTACAGTGTTTGAAGAAGAAAAAGTGGTTCATTTTCATCCTTGCGTTGAGTGGATCAACAGAATTCGACTTCACTTGGTGTCAAAGTTTTGCACTTCACAAGGTCTAAATTTTATATCATCATGTTGATCATGATATTAACTTCATGTACACCAATTTTTAGGATAGAAAAAGGGGTGTAGCATATTCAAAAAAATCATGCAAGGAGTGGAGGTTCTAAAAGTGCCAATTCATGTTTTAATTTTTTGGGAAAATATGTTTTAGAATGATAATCCAATCCATCAATAAGAAATTTTACACCATGTCTTGAAAAAGAAAAAAAGAAAAAGAGAAAAATAGGAAGATCTCAAAGTTGAATGTGGAAAAGAAAAGTTTTTTAGGTTCCTTGCTTGACTATGTGGCCATGTGTGAAAATCTTTGAGTTTGGATAAATTTTTTCACTAAAGACAAGGAATGCTTTCTGACAATATGAAAGGAAATGATATCACTTGCTAGTGTTGAAAATCTCAAATTTACTAGAGTATCCTAGCAAAAAGTATTTGGAGTTACCCAACATGACTGCACTCAACAACTTTATCTACAAGATGGCATAACTTGATTTCTACAAGTCTGATGAGAAAAAAATTGTAATGCCGTATAAAATTTCAAGAATTGCATTCTTACATCTCTGTACAAAATTTCAAGAATTGCAAATACAAATTGCAAACATGGGAACGTGCCCGAGATTTGCAAAAGCCCACCTCGGGGCTTTTTCATTTAGAACTTAATCACCATCGCGGAGCAGAACAAGCTCGGACTGAAATCACGTAGATGTTCTCAGCCTCGAACACCAGAATGCTTCCTATATCTTCACAAGCCCGGTGGCGCGCTCTAAGATGTACAAAAGACGAAACAGAACTTTACACTGATTGATGCTGTATAGCTTAGGTCGCTCTGCGAGGACACACCTTGCAGGCTGAGACCATTGTTCGTTGGTACTTTAAGTAATTTTCAGAGAGTAATATAAAAGGTTCTGATCTCCATTGGCGCAATCTCCACGTTGGTATCTTCCTCGAGCACTGGACGACCTCGTAGGATACCCTTCTGATTCGCTTCATTCCCCTCAACATTCCACTTCAATTTCTTCATACTCGACTTCCCCTGGTTCGCTGTAAGCGAGGTTTCTATGATGCCCTTAATCTGCAAATCAGCCATATTGGCATACCTTAGAAATGCAAGTTTAGAAACCAAGCTCAAATTTCTGTCAAATATGCCTGATACAAACACTATCTTCTCAAGGACCCATGAAAGGAGTAAGGATTGCAGATACTGCACCTTCTTGTTAGGAAAAAGATTGGACAGGTCGACTGTGGTAGTTTTCGACAGCTTCTCACTCTCATCAGCCTGTGACACACATAGTTGAAGAATCAGGTCGGTAAAGTAACACTTACACGCGCTGTAACTGCTCGCACTAGGAATCGAATCGCTGTTTCCAGAGCATAAACTCTGATAGATCTGGAGTAATAGTTCAGGCATGTTAAGTCTTCCAGCGTCATATTCACTAATATTGCTGGGTACATACCTCGAATATGTTGGCGACTCTTAAAAGCACTTGGCCATCAACCATCTCCTGCAATCCCATCACGGATATTGAGAACTATTGACAGGGAAGTAGACATATCCAAGAAAACCGTTGCACACTGAAATAGACCACCCAAATATCAAGAGTAAGCCGAAACTTGCAGTTGGTACCTGAAGAGTCATAATGGCGATATTCAGTGGCAGTTCATAGCCTTTCTTCAGAGCCGAGAAGCTTGGTGAACGGAGGATGTCCTTATTGCCATCCTGCTCACAGAAAAAAGCATTACATTACCAAACCGATGTACGACCCAAACGACATACATCAAAGCCCCATATCAGGAATTGACTCTCCTCCTACCCGTAAGACAAGTGTTCACCGAGAAGAGCGAGTCACAATATACCTCTAACACGGAGAAAGCCAGCTGTACAGGCATCAATATTTGTTGACCCTTGATGCGACGCCATTGAGCAGCTTCCTCGGATGGACTGGTATTAATATAAAACTTCCCTTGCACCTGTTTCCGAAGTAGGGACCACGGTAATAAGCGATTGTTTGTCCAGACTACCTTCTGATGAAGGTAGTGCGAAAACGGTCTAGTGACTAGAAGAAGCCAGAGAAAAAGCAGCGCCTGGGAAATATTAAACATATGTACAACCTAAGTAGCTATTCAAAAAGAAAGAAATATTTTGATCTCACAGTTAAGCCTTCACATTCACTATCACTTGTGCAGACTGTCTCATTCAGCGCCTCCCCCACGCCCCTGTGGTCGTCATACAAAAGCCGCCTGCAACCATGGTCGAAAAGAATAAACGTAAGTTCCATTGATTTCTGATTCACCTCATGTTCCCTGCAATGAGGCTCTGGTGATCATCATACGAAAATACCGCTAGCCTGCTTCAAGAGACCCTCTGTGAGGTGTCCAAAACGTCGTCCGGCACGCGACTGCATATATTGGCACTTGCCTAAAACCAGTATCGTATTTCAACTTCAAAAATCAGGTACCTGTGTAACATGATCTCCAATTGGCCATCCGCAATACTAGCGCCACCTAATGCTCGGTCCACAAGCACCGAAACGTCTGTTTCTGTATCGTTCATATAGATTCCAAGATTCAACTGCCCCCAAAATCCCAATACAAACAATGACCACGTCAATGCTCCAAACCAGAAATCGACAATTTCGCATTTCCATAATCATGAGTCGAAAGAAACAACATAGTCATTCAAAACTTTGAAAATTTGTGAATTCAATTTTAGTGATCCAGGTATCCCATTGATATCCTACGGATACAACGAAGAAAGAAAGCGGACCGTCAAAAACAAGTCATTCAACCTGCTTTCTAATATGAATTATTCAACTCAAGAGCAACGACAAGCATTCATGACAAGTGAGCCTGAAGAAGCTTACAGGATAGTAGTTTCCTGCAACAGGTTCTTTCACCTCTAGATCCCATTCTGGTCTGTAGTCTCTCACCTGCAACCAATATTTTTACTATCAAAGCTGTTTAACAGAAATATATATATCTTCAACGTGTTTTCTTGCCTGATGACTGAGCTTTAAGGAGCGAGGTGCCTTTACAAGGAGCAGAAACCGACTCAACCATCCCATCCAAACTAATATTCATGGGAATACAGTACCACGTAAAAACAAAAGAAACTCACTGAAAAATATATTCCACCCAAATAATTTGAAATCAAGCATTGTTTACTGTGCGCTGTGACTTGCCCTTTTAAGGAAGTCCCGGCCATTGGAGTCGGTGTAGAAAGCTTTCTCTGTCTTCAAAGGTGTCGTTAGTTTTGTAACTATCTCCTTGCCATTGCTGTCATCAACAGGGATAGGACCAACCTGGCAGAATAAATTCACACTTCAGTACTTCTTAATATTCAGATCAAGACTGGCTCACAACAGAATGTAAGACTCAACTTTTTATAAATTATCTCTGCAAGACTCTCAAGTCTGATAATACTAGAGCACTTCAAGCTACAGGAACTCACAGTAAATTGAACCTCAGCTTCGTCGGCATTCTTGTAAACCCTGATGACCTGCACAAGATGCCCGACAAGATTCATGAAAAGTCCATGTCAGAGTCCCCAACCTCCGCATAGCAGTGCTCGAAAACCCCAGTGTCTTGGACGATGGCGAAGTTGATAATGGGATACATTGACACACAACATGAAAATGCCGAAGAGACTTCAACTCTGGCTTGGTTTGCAGTGACATAGTAACTGAAAATTACAACCTTTTTCCTAGCCAAACATTAAAAAGTTACACTTCCGCAAGAGCTATTAGGAGCACATTCTGTGGCAAACTTCTGTTGTTAGTCATGCAAGTCCCACTTTGACAGAGGCGGTCAAGATACTCACCTGAGAGATCCAGGGTGAAAATTGTTGGTGGACTTCCTCTACTAAGGGCCCTCGAAAAACTGTCACCTGCACAGCCACAAAGCAAATTGGTCGGACAATTGACCTGTCTCTCACAGCAAACTGACTGATCAAACTGCAGGCACTCTAAAGTGACACCTTCCAAAATGATAGACTTGGCACAGAAGGATCTCACCAATTTCTGAGAATCCTCAAATGAGAAGCACTCAGATGTGTTCGGTCGGAAAAGATAAGCACCAGAAGCCTGCAAGCAGCATTCAAAACGTAGCGTTACAACAAGTGTAAGACTATATCATATGCACTAAGTGAACACCAAGCAGCAAGAAAACTGCAGAATTATGATACGTACCTGATTCAGATCTTCTTCAGTTATGCCACTACTTCCATTATACCAGCAATAGGACTGTTCCATACGAGTTGATACCTAACCAAGCCACTGCTTCTATCAGGAGCTTGTAAAGGCAATTAAATCCGAAATTCCAAACCCAAGAACCAAGTAAACAAGTGACAATAGAGTCTTTTAATAGTGCACAATGAAGGATGGTGAAACAGCTTAACATACTCCGGTGTTTTTGTTCGTCATTTGAGTTAACAACCCTGTATCTTTCGAGAAGGTAAGATGTAACTTGTTTGATTTCAAATGAACACTGCGAGGAGCCCTTTGCGTTTCATAAGACGAAATCTTGGCCATATCTGCGAACAATCGAAGCACAATGTTACAAGCAATGAAAACCAGAGAATATGACGCTGCAAGATGCATATTATCAGATATACAAATGCTGGGAACATATGTTCACTTCTCATATCCGCATATGCCCAGAAGAAGACTGGAAAATCGTAGCTTTTACCAGAAAAAAAGATTGAAAGTAACTTACTACTGCTCGAAGAAGCTGGCTGAACTACGAAAGAAGTGTAGCCGAGAGGAGGAACTGCCGCTGCAAACACCAGAAAGAATTTTGGAGCGGCACCAGCAGAAACTCCTTCGTGAAGATTGACGTATTTATCTCGTAGTTGGCGGTCAGCTTCAGTGACAGGAATCAACTGAGACAAAACCGCGTTCCCTTCCGCATCAATCACTTCAATTTTCGAGCTTGAAACCTGCACTGGCATCCAGAGTCAGCAGCTTTCTGGATATTCTAAATCGTACTTCAACATCAGAACGGAACGGAAAGCTGAAAGTGTCTTAAATGCAAAAAAGACGTTAAAAAAATCGAGTCCAATTTTTGTTAGTAATCAACACACGTTTCATTGAGCAGTAACAGACCAAAAGACTGACACGCGAAACTTACCGGAACTCGCACAAAGCTTTGCCAATCCCATCCCAAGGGATTGTACGCTACCACTACCTGTAAGTTTGGACAAGTTCAAATCATATCAATATGATGAAAGTTGCAATAGATCTAAAGAATAAGTAAATGACTTAAAATTTCTGCAAGTTGAGAGACAACTTACAAAGCTTTTCCCGGACTTGAGATCCACTTCAGTAGGTGGGCAGTAGCTCACGTTCAGCAGGTTGCACTGTAGATCAAGAGATAGTTTCATGAAAATCAAACATTAAGCATTCATAACCGCTCAAATCAGCTTTCATCCATGTCTAAGATATGTCAACTCGGAATTCCTCCTGCGTTGCGGATATAAGACTTCAGAGCTCCATTTGCCAAATTAATATATCCTACAACATGAGCCTGTTTCGAGATCCACGCCATGCTAGGTGAAGAGTAAATATAACGAGTAACGAGAAAAATGATTGGAGTTTGATCCTGAGACTAGAAGAAAGAAGTACCTGAACTAGTTCCAAGTGTGAACTAAGGAAAGATGGTACAAATGAAGTATCCTTGAGTTCTCTCAGAGCGCGTTTATGGCTGGTCTCTTCGTCAACTAGTGGAGCATATTCAGACGCCTTCGTACTGATTAAGGATGCCAAAGCCTTGTTGAAAACCTTCCCTGCCTATAATTGGCAAAACGAAAAAAGGTTAGGAGAATCATCTTCACAAACGAGATTTACTAGAGATAGAGCCAAAGCAAAACAAGTGTCTCACAAAGTACCCCAAAATAACCATCCAAGCACTTGGTGCTACGTGTCTGATTATGCAAGATTTAGGCAAAAGACGATATCTGTGGAGTTAGAAGGTGAGTCAGATGAAACAGACCATGACCATAGAAAATTCATGTTTGAGTAGCTATTCTTCACTACACCCAAAAATAACGTCATTACATGTTCTTTTTCAAGAAACTGAATCAGAACTGTTGGAAATGCCTCTTATGTCTGACAATAACCAGGTCCAAAATCGCATAATAATCCATAATACCTCAGAAGCCCCCGTTGCCAACCGTGTTGCATAGTCATCAGCAACATGTTGCCGCTCTGTTCCACTCACCTAGAAAACATCAACAGAGATTAGAAGAGTTTTTGCAGCCAATCGGCCAATGACGTTACGTTAACCTCCGGAATATTCACTCCACTAATTTAGTAGTTTGTATTGCACGCTGTGGACGCACAATATCGTAGAATGAACCGTGTCATAACCCTCCAATGATTCCAACATACAACGCCAAGCAGGAGGAAATAACATATTCTACTGTGAATAACAAGGGTGTAACTCACTCCATCATGATGCTGCAGAATTGCAACTGCCTCCTCCAAGCTGTCCGTATTTGGTCCCGAGGGTTTTCTTCCGACCAAGAACTCTACTTGTCTGGCAGCCTGCGGACGATACGAAGGAGATCATTGAACTATAGCTACAATGGCTTCAACCAACCAGTGTCCACCACTGACACTAAACAAACTCTGCTTCGCCAGAAGAAATTACTCCTCAATTGAAAACATCCAGAAAATATGAAGACTAATAACACGACAACCTGTTTTGCGAAATTTTGTGAATTTTCAAACGATGAGAGATTAAATAAGGAGTGTCTCACTTGAAGTAACCCAGAAAGCTTCCGCACGTAACCTTTAAGTGCTGGCCTACTTGTAAAATATCCGGTCCAGAAGCAATGCGGGCAGTCAGAGTACCTGCAGATTGAAAACACAGTATTCAAATGATGCGCGTTGAAGATACAGCATTCAAATTCGCTTCTTTAGATTGCTTAAACAGCCCGCAAACCTGCAAGTCACTTCCTAAAACATTTATCTCGGGCTACCACTAGCAATGTACCTCTACAATGAAGCATGAAAGCTACAACATCTGCAAGCATCGATGTCTCAGCTCTAAGAGTAATTCTGTTCATCCACGAATGCAATTACAAGTTACCGAATAAAGTCAATTAGAAGTGAAAGAGAGCTTTACGGAAAATAGTCATCAGTTTTCACATGCCACGTCGCATTCGCAGCATTAACAGCATCCACATAGATTGATGGAGTAGAATAAAATGCATTAACTCGACCATCCTGCAAAAAAATCACTCAAAGTGAATCTACAGCAACTCATACGTAAGCCACTTGAGTTAACAAGCAACAAGCCCTAACATGCAAACATGCGTTTCAGATTTACGCTGCAACAACTCATTACAAACAAATAAGTCCAAGGAAACAAGTTGACTCGTCATTCCCACAACACATACGATAACCGTAAAATAAGTACCTTATTCACATAGTGAATGAGCTTGTCCATTTGCTTAAACCAAGTGTTGGCATTCTCATATGCAAAGTCGTCACCCATTGTCCACATGATGTGATTTGTTCGAAACTCTTTGCTCTGTTATAAAATAGTAATACTTCGGTCAGTCCTCACTTCAATATTTGTGTCATTCACAATAAGAAACAAAATTAAAGATATCGAAAAAACCGCTCATCTCATGATGTCTTGCCTGATTATTGACGTACTGGACAAAAAGATCCACGAGTTGTGGGACGTTATATCCATATAGGCTAGGGTCGTCCTGCACAATTGCCCGATAAATGACTCAGTAAATTGAAGGGAGAAATGCTTTACGTCACACCTAGCAAATACCATACCAACCTTATCACTCTAACATAGTCCTACTTCAACAAAAATTCAAGAAAGATCGTTAGAAGAACCGAACACAAAATTTGTTTTGCTTACGAACCAAGATTGAGAGACCAGAAGGATGCTTGCCTGAATTGGGGAGGCAGGAGAATCAATATCAAAGTTGAATTCACGAGGTGGCTCGTAGTGGTGCGTCAGCAATCCAGCAAAAATCTGTTGACAAGCGCCATTAGCAGCTCGGAAAGTTTCTTCGAAAGAAAAAAAAGAAAGATCCGGGTAGATCTGATGTAAGCTAAAGTTCATACAGTAATTCTCATAGAGTTCTGCACTCCTATCCGCTACAAAGCTACTAGGCCAACAGATTGTTGCAGGTACAGACTTTAGCAGCACCAGAGGCTCAAGGGTTCAGTGTTACCAGCAGCACAACTTTACCCACCTCAGCAGATGCTCCCAAGGATTTCGAACCTTGCCATATGACCTCCATGGTCCGCTCTTTGCGACGCTTGATGATATCCTGGTAATCAGCGCGTGCGAAAAAGAATGCATCGAATCCAACCTGCGTCAAGTTTGCAACAGCAACAATAAATGTCATCACAAGGTCGAAAATTACACACGAACCTCCAAGAGCTTACTATCTATAGCCATTTGCAGAACAAGACAAGAGCCAGCTCCGCTGAAAATCGAACCTCGGCACCGAGAAGGTAAGCTTGCACCGCGGAATGACCGAAAGGATCAATCTGCCACCCGATGCGAGGAACTTTTCCAAACTGATCCATGATGTAACGGTGCCCCAGCGTCGTCTGATCGACCATGTCCACGTAATGTGTCGCAGCCTCATCGTGCATACAAAAACCTCCATTTCTGTCATAACCCGCAGTCTCAGATCCAAATAATTGAACACTCGTTCCTTTCTTCTCTCATAAATTTTTTGTGAGGAAAATATTTAGTAATTTCAAGCTCCATTGGCTAAAGAAAGCATGTCCTACATGAACTCCAGCTGCCCCGAATCGACGAGCTTCTTCACACTCGCTTGCTTCGCTGGAGACTGCTCCCTCCACCATCGCTGGAAGAAAGCCTGCACGCAATCATCATTCTTCTCAAATTCGTCCTCTCAACCAAAAAAATAAAATAAAAGCAAACGTGCAAACAACTCTAAACCCTAACACATGCAAGCAAGAATCGAACGATCGCGAAAACAACTCCCAATCCTAACAAATGAAAGCAAGAATAGAGCAATCTTGGAAAAAACTCTCAATCCTAACAGATGAAAGCAAGGATAGAAAAGAGACCTGCTCCACATAGATGAACTTCCGGTTGGGATCCTGCTCCAGAGCCGTCACCACCGAGTCCAAAACATACTGCACTGCCGCAACCTGGCCAAAACAACCCAAAGGGAAGAATCTCCAAACCCTAAAAACCCTCCGAAACACCTCACGAATTCGACAAACCCCCACACACCTGGATGGAGTTGTTGGAGCCGACGAAGTACTGGTCGACGGTCTTGAGCCAGCCGACGTCGTCGTGCGTGTGCGCCACCAGATGCACGTTCAACTTCCCGTCCACCCCCGATCCGCTGGTGTTATACACCTTCGCCCCAAACCGAAACGCCTGCTCCGTGGCCGCAACCCGGCACAGGAGAAGCAGAGCGACCACCACAAAAGCTCCCCCCATGGCCACCACAGCGAAAGACACGCCCCTCCCGCTCCCTACCACTCCGTCCGAGCACCAACAACTCCGATCATGCAGCAAAACGGCAAGTCAGTGACCAATTCAGTGGGAATGGGGCACAACATTCAGCAGCTGATTCCACGTCTTGCGTAGACGAGTTTGAGGTAAAGGTGTGAGTGTGATGGAGCGACAAGTCCATATAGTACTGTGATTTTGGTACGACCCTTGTTGCTGCCCACGATTGCGGTAACTTGGTTCCTACTGGAAATTATTGTTGTGGGGAGGCTGGCAGCTTTGGGTGTATGATCCATGAGGTGCATGAGGCCCACTTGGAATGTGGCGATGATGCTGATGGTGCGTCTTCTTATCCGACCACGAGCAGGGTGCGTTTCTTTCTTTGGTTATCATGGAATCCGACTTGGCATGCTTCTGCGTTGTTCTCCACGCTCTTGTTTGCATATATTTGAAGTCCGTATTCTACTCTGTAGACTACGGAAAAAAAGTACTGTGGAAAAGCCCCGATAGCCAACAATAACCCATAGCCAAAGTAAAATTAGATTAGATCTCATGAACATACTTTATGAACTTTGAGGTGGAAAAAAGAAAGAAAGATGAACTCTTGGTCTCTAATGGAAGCTAGTGTGAATATAGTGTCTATTTATTCCTATCATGTCCACACAACGAAGGTAAGTAGATCAGGAGAATTGCCTCCTTGCAAGGATAGACATTTCTAGAGCCAATATTAACTAGTATAGCGTAACCATTAGCTAATAACTAGAAATCATCATTTGGTAGTGAGAGGCAAGTATTGAGTAACCCAAGTATTATGGTTTTGGATTTTGGGTTTCTTTTGTATAAAGACCGCCATAGTGGGTCGTGTGTCTCCAATATAGGTTGGATATTTTCTAGCCTTCTTTTTTGTACTGATACAGACATAGCAATGGTGTTGATACTTTTGAGGAGTTTTAAAGGTTGATTTTAATGGTTGGTACTTGTTTGATTGTTTTGTAATTTGTGGGGAAAACTTGTCATTGCAACATGTGAGTTTTATAAATTGAATGGTTATGTTGGGGTCGACCTTGTTTGAAGGGGTCGCTTATATGGTAGTCCTTTAATACTTAGAATATCTAGCCTAAATCTAGCATTTCATTGACATCTTTGTTGTTTGCACATATAGAATAGTAGCAAATATGGTGGGGAGTTTTCTTGTAGACTTGTTTGAAAGTTACCACATTAACTAGGGTGTAAAGTATGGTGAATAATCAAATATGGTGAACCTAGCTTCACTCACGATATTTCCACTCAGAATATGGTAAAATCAGGAAGCAAGGAGACCATTGAACCTAGCTTTCAATCCTTGTGATCAAATATTATATCAAAAATCTAGTGTGTTTTTCAGGTAGCACAGAACAAGATCTTACGGTTAAAAAAGAAATGAGATTACCATTTGTATATTTATTACATTGGCACTGTGAACGGTAGTTTTGAAGGTTCTTTTTTCAAAAACATAGTTGTAGTCCTTTACGGGTTAAATATGGTTTTTGCGAATTTGTGATGGGATTATTCAATAAATCGTTGAGAATGCTATGGCAACATTTTTATTGTTGGTCCATTTTCCTACATTTGGAAATTGATCTACAATTTTTTATGAAGTGATTCTCCAACCGTGCCTTCTAGGTGTTTTTTTGGAATCATATGGATCTTCTATCAACTATGTCTCCATGGATCAATTTTGGATACCATTTGTGCTATTACAATCAAGTTGTGCTAAGTACAACTTGATACTACTTTGAGCCCTTAGTTCCGAAGGCACCAAAACTTTATGCAAAATGTGCATGTACATCCATGTCCAAAAACTCTTCACACCACCTGTGAGTTTTGAGTAGTATTGAGATAGAAGAGATGGCAACCACAAAACGATATCGAAGCGATTGTGAGGAGTTGAATTCAAAGATTTACACCCTTCGCAAACATACAGGTTGGAGTTATGGAAAGACTGCTTCCGAGTTAGGGTTGTCAAAGTCACGAATAAGAGATGTAGTAAAGAGAGGTGATGAGGTAGGGGTGACGTCAAGGATGATCCGCGCTCTAGACGCCTTTCAAAACTCATGAAAGCAAAGAAAAATGGGGTTTTAGAAGTAGTGGACGTGTCGTAAAAAGAAAGATCGATAACCACAACAGATCAAGAGTCTTAACCCCTAAAGGACCAGAGTCTCCTTCGGGGGGATTTCACATTTTGGGCAAGTTCCTAAAATTCGAAAAATAATCCTTTTTTTAAAAACTTATATTATAGATCGGCCCTGATAAGAGCTTCGTGCAGGTATTTTTAAAAAAAAAATTGGATTTATGATTTGAAAGTTAGTACCACATATTGTCAAAAATGGGGAGGATGGGCAGCCTGGGCACCCCTGGGAACCAATGAAAATCAAGTGTCAAAGAGGGGCAGTAAGTAGGGGCACAAAGGGTGGAGGGAGGGTGGGGCAGCCCAAATCAAGGGGAAGAATAGTGGAAGGGAAGACCTCACGAATTCCAAGAAAAGGGATAAATAGAAATTTAAAAAAAATAGCATAAAGTGGTGCATGGCAGGGGCTGTGGCGAGGGCCAGGTACTGAAAGAGATGGCACGTGTGAAGGAAAAAAAAAAAACGCCCCCTTGCAGTGGCGGGCCACCCCCGAGGAGCTGCGCGGGTCCCGCACAGGGGAGTGGGTGAATGATGTGGCCCTTCATTTCTTGAAGGGTCCCCATTTTGATGCCCTACCCTCACCTATAATATTTGAATAATTCAATAAATTCATTAAAATTAGAGATTTTACCCGTTTTAGAAGAAAAAAATCTCTAAAATAAGTAAAAAATTAAATTCCACATTTCAACCGTACGGATTTCTAAATTTGTAAATTCATATTTAGCAAATAATTTCTCACTTCATTTGTAGTCATTTGCATTGTTTTATACCCCCTTTCACTAAAGTATTTATTTGAGCATGATGTACCCCTCGAAATGACCTCAAATTTTGCACACACTTAGCTAACATCATATTCTTTACATTGGTAATGGTTTCCAACACAATGTACTATAAAAACTAGAAGATATGCTTAGTCAAAGTGAGCTGACTTTGTCGGGCAAGAGGGGAAAAAAACTACTTCTTGCACTTCAAATACTATAATCTTCACATCCGTGCGGTGGATTGCAACTAAAATTTTAGAGGATTATTATAAATGAGTCTAGCTTTAGATCTTACTGTTAGAAACTGAGAATTCTTCTAAAAAATATGATTATTGCGGCCCTGTTTGATTATGGCAGTTTTGGACTAGTTTTGGACAGAAATTGTCAAGGAACTTAAGGGGTTAACCAACATCAAATAAACAAAAAACATACACTAAAACAAATATACGTAGTACACCCTCAAGTGCCCCCCCTAGTGGATAAAGAGACCCTCTATCTAGCTAGGACCAATGATCACTAAGAAGATTAAATTTCACTTTGATGACGCTGCAACAAATATACTCATCGAGTCAGAGATGTCGCCAAAAAACTATGTGTTGCGTTTTTTGGTCAATCTTTACGTTGCCTATTCCTGAATTGAAACCAAGAACTCAAATTGGATAGCAACACACCACACAGTGACAAGTCCACAAGGAATTCAAGCCGTTTCGCCGGGTGAAACATGACTCCAAGACCTTCGACAACAAGGGCAAGTCCAATCCTCAGACGGTAGAGTAGAAAGAGGCAGCATCAAGCAAGCCATATGCCAACCATGCTCACAATGGTCACAAAGTAACATGGTAGCCGCGCCTTTCTTTTCACCACACACAAAACACGAAAGGCCGTCCGGCACAACGGCCAACTCCGGATGAACGGAATCATCAATGGGTAAATGACATGGAGCACAATTCTTAGAGTGAGCCTCCTAACACTCTTGGCCATCTTTGACTTTCAACAACAAGATGCCACTAGGCAACACATTCTTTACGCAAAGATAAGTGCGCCATGCCTTGATGTCTAACGTCGTGGACGCCTTACGCTCCACATAATCGCAATCCCTTGTGGAAAAACGTCGCAGTTGATGTTGGTAGGCACCGCTACGAATACGAGCGTATCGTAAGGTGTCACGGTGTTAAGCGCTTAACATCAACTACTGTTGCAACATTCGAAGCTGTGCCGCGGATTCACGACTGTCAAGACTCCGAAAGCCTGATCGAGCACTCCCAGCTGGAATTGTTAACTTGTGGCTGGTTAGAATACGCGAAGGTGACGGAGAGAGAGTTACAGTTACGACACCTGTTGCTAGATACAATTTTGTTGTGCCGCAGATTCAGAAGTTCTACAGCCAAGTCTCCGAGAGCCTGCTCGAGCACTCTCTGCAATCTTAAATTTATGGGTGTTCAGAGTTCGTGAGGATGACATCGAGGTTTACATGCAGTTGCGGCTGACGATAGATTCAAAGCTGTCACAGATTCTCTGTCAAGTCTCCGAGAATCTGATTAGATTTGTGGTACTTGGGACTCTAACATTATTTTGTGGAGGTTCGGGGTTCGTGAATTAGGTAACATCGAGACTAGAGTAACTTATAGTTATATCGACTGCTGGTAGATTCAAAGGTGTTTGCAGTGACCCGAATTCAACCACTCTCTGGATTGGTAGCTATTCTCTCCATTTTATTGTAAATTCAACATGTGGATGAATTTCAGAGGAATCATCATTTTCAGTGCCCAGATTCAATTTAAACTATTATTAATTGAATTGTAGTGCCTCCAGCAATGCCTTGTTGTGCCACATGATACAGAAACACGCCATATTCTCTTCAACAGTAATATAGCTGCTTTCCATAGCTGTACTCCAAGTTTCGATGAAAAATTGCGTAGTCCTTTTAAAATATATAATTTTAATACTAATGTAGGAACTACAGTACTTCCCCTTCGTACGAATCTATCGTATACTATCGAATGTAGGTGGAACTATCATTAGTAATTGCTCCAATGAAAAACACAATAAAATCAAAGCTCCGCAATATCTTCTGCATGATATCTACTCCCCTCCCCAATCACCCCACACACCTTAAATTCTGGAAAACTTGCGTCTCCTCGACATGCTTGACCAACAGGACAATGTGCATCCTCCGTACAATAACACCAACAATGCGCGGTGCATAGCGGCGCACATGCTGGCCCCTCCCTTCCAACTACACTCCGAAAGAGCGCCGGCTCAAAAACCTTTCCAGGGTCATGGAACTCTTGCAACCGCAGCAACTCCTCGAAATTACCCGGGGGAAAGTTACGCCTCACGTCACACTCGGGGTGTCGAAACACACGCTCGTGGTTCTTACCCCAATGCGGCCTCCCTTTGTATTTGCACAGCGTCAACTGCTCCAGCGCCTGTGCGATGGAGTCCAGCTTTGTCGACGAATCCGGCCGCCACGCCGACGCGAGATATGTCCACTGGACGAAAACGACCTCCTCGTTGCCGGAGCTCGTCGAGAGGAGATTCTCGTTGCCTCTCCCGAATCGCAACCAGAAGTGACCTGGCGGCAAACAACGCTTCGTATTTCCAACGCCATAGCGAGAGTCAAGATTCGCTTGGATTCGGTCGAGATTTTCTCTAACGATGGTTTTGACGTCGTCGACCCAGCTTTGGAGGTGCGAGAGCTTGATCGTGAACTCCGTGTCTTCGGTGAAGGTCTGTGTGTGGTGGATGTTAAAGGAGCAGGACGGGGAGCAGTCGGGGGATACCATGGCGCGGTTGGTTGGGATGGTGGCGTGGTCGAGAGGGGAGCCGTCGGCATCGTGGAACATGGAGACGTCGTAGAACACCTTGCTCAGAGTACATATATCTGGAGACGAATGATGGAGGGTTAGCCCTTAAACATCTTGACAATTTCACGCCAAAAATCTATTGATTCTAGTGCAAATAGTGGAGAAGGAAACAAAAACATTTGCATCCAATTCAAACAGTAGGATAACATGATCACAAAATTTCATAAACTTTGACCCACGGATTAAAAGATTATTACGTTTGCTTCCCTACATTGAGAGGATCAGCAGACTTTGACTTCACTTGGTATCAAACTTTTGCACTACACAAGGACTAAATTTTATACCATCATGTTGAATATGATATTAATTCCTAGGAAACCGATTTCTCAAGCTAGAAAAGGGGTGTAGCATATTCAATTCAATTGTGTAAAGAGTGGAGGTTCAAGAATTGACATTACACATTTTATTTTCAGTGAAATATATATGTTTTAGAATTAGAATTCAAACACTCAATAAGAAGGTTTACACCACATCTTGGTAGTAGGAAAATTAACAAGTAAAAAAGTAATTAGGATCTCAATTTTCATGTGGAAAAGAAGAAGTCTTTTTGCTACATTGCCCGGAAATGTGTGAAAATGTTTGACTTAGGTTAAAATGCTATTTCACACCAAAAACAATGATGTTTTTGACAATATCAAAGAAAATGATATTGTTTATTTGTATGTAAGATCTGAATGTCAATAGAAACTTGTAGCCCAAAGTCCCTAGTTTTGCTCTTAGATAGCCTAACCTTTTCTTGAAGGTCCAATGTGAAAAGAATTATATTCTCACAAAGATACTGCAATGGCGCATCTTCATAAAAATATCAGAAATTCAAAAGTACAATTTCTAAGGTTACTGTAGAAATTTGAGACTATGAGGAATTAGCATTTTGGAGAATGGTGTGCAGATACAGTATGTAGAGAAGATGAGGAGAGGTTTTGCAGAAAGCTTTGGAGAGCTGGCTATGGCGGGGGTTCGAGATTGCTCACCTTTGTTCAACGCGTCCGCAGCAGCCGACTCATCCGCTTCGTCTTCCTCCCAGACTCGCATCAGCTCGCCCCAAGCACCGGAGAGTTTCGAGTCGATTTCCGTGAAGAACGCAATACTTCCATTCGGATGAAACGGCGGCTCAGCACGTCCAGGCTCATCCTCCTCCACCTGCCTCCAAAGAACCAGCTTGTAAGTGCCGAAATCCGGCCGCCAGAACACAATGACATGCGGCGTCTCCACCGCCGTCACTCTCATCAACTCCTCCGCGATGTTCCCATCATCTAGGCGCTTGCGCGTCTCCACAACCGTGCGGGAGTTCGGTCGCAGCTGCAGAGTGAACTCCGTCGCGACGCCGAGCAACCCGAGCCCGCCGACCAAGGCGCGCCCCTCCGCGCTTTCCACCTCGCTCGTCAGGATCTCGCCCCTGGCGTTCACCCACGTGATGCTAGTGACCAAATCGCCCAAGCTGCACGCGGCACCGCGCCCGGATCCGTGCGCGGACGCCATGATGACCCCCCCGACGGTGAGATTCCCATAGATCGAGATGGAGCCGGCCGGCGCGCTCATCTCCGCGGCCTCCATCGCGGTCACCAGCTGCAGGAGCGTCATCCCGGCGCCCACCGTGAGCCTGAACCTCTGCCTGTCGACGTTCATCACCTGATTCAACTCATGGAGCAGCATCGTGACGGACTGATCTCCGCCGCTCTCCGTCTCGTGATGATGCGCTTTCTTGCTGCTGCCTCTTGCGCCCGCGCACACGAAGCCAGCGGAGCTATGGAAGCCGCGGCGAGTGGCGCGGATCTTCACCCGGGCGTTGGTGGATGTGTGGAGCTTGATGAGGCTGCTCACTTCCGCTGTGGAGGTGGGGGTGACGTGGTGGTCCGAGGTGCATTTCAGGTAGTTGTCGCTGGAGTAGAGGGTGGTGACGCTGTCGCTGTGGGACAAGGCCTCGCTCATGCCTCCGGTTGCGAAGCGGGCGTCGCGGAGGAGCCCTCCTGCTTCGGTCAGGCTCAGTAGCGCTGAGAGGAGCAAGGAGAGCGCCATCGTACAGTGCAGCCTCTTCACAACACAGCAACAACGTCCTCGGAACTCAGCCATGAGCTAATGTAATCCTCACCTCCAATTCTAGACACATGATCAGCGACACTCCGTCTTCACAAAGCTAGCATGTAGCTCAAAATGGCTGAATTGTACACGACCACAGATTATTCAGCTGGCCATAACCCTCCGAAAATAGCTATGGCTGTCCAATTTAGGTTGGCTTGTCCATAAAGGGTTAAAACCCCATCTCGACACTCAGTCAGGTACTACAACCCTCTCTCTGAACCGAACCTTGGTATTCTATACACACTATTAGAAACACTCAGTTAGCTAGCAAGCAGTTGATCGTACCTGATGGTTTACTTGAATCGTCATCATCATGTGATGAAGCTATCCTCGAGTCCTCTTACACCCTTCTGCCCAAGTTCAGATAGAACCGAAGGACAATGATAAATTGGTGCAGGTTTTTTAAGTTCTGGAAATATTGTGGCTCTGCTATTGATGTGACCAGCCCTTATTTTTTTTGTTTTAGTGGGATAGCCACAGTGACTACAGAGGACAGGGAGCTGTAGCACTTCTTGCTTTCTCCTAAAACCATACAAAACCAAATTTTCTGCATAAATATCCATTTTGGAGAATTCATCTCCTTAAACATAGAACTGTGGAGTCCGGGTTGTTCATTAGTGGCAATATGGCGATATAGCAACGGCCATTAATGAAGTTTTGGCGACATGAAATCATAAATTTTCCACTTTTTTGGGAAGTTTTGGCGACATGAAATCATATTCTTTTTGGTGGAAAAATTGCAATTTGACTCCAGATTGACCCCAAAAAATAAGGGCTGAATGCGACTATGCATGGCAGACTTGTGGCTGTGCTTTTGATGTACTGGCGCAGTGCGGACATGACCAGAGTTCAATATAAAGTTTTCTTTGTTGGTGAAGGAAATTTCAGGGGGAGCATGATGGGTGAAGCATCTACCAGTGTGGTTTGACCCCTAAATTGCCAAGCCATTTTCATACCAAAACACTTCAAAACTGCTCGTTTGAGTGCAATGAGTGAGAAAGGAAAACAAAACTTTTTTTTCTTGTTTTAAATGTAGGATCTCAATTAAGACATATTAAGTAATATACTCACAAGATTTCATAAACTTTGACCGTACGGATTGAGCTTTGACCGCACGGATTGAAAGATTATAGTGTCTTAAGTATAGTAAAGGGTTCATTTTCTTCCTTGTGTTTAGTAGATCAGCAGACTTTGACTTCACTTGGTGTCCAATATTTGCACTACACAACGTCTAAATTCATTATCACAATGTTAAACATGATATTAGTTCCTTGTACACCAATTTTTTGAGGTAAAAAAAGGTTGTAGCATATTCAAAAAAGAAAGTGCAAGGAGTGGAGGTTCAAAATGTGTCATTTCACGTTATATTTTTTTGTGAACTTGATATGTTTTAGAATGAGAATCCGAATGGCCAATGACAAGGTTCACATCACATAATGCCGTGGGGTAAATAAAAAGTTAAAAAAATGACAATCTAAGTTTTGTGTGGAAAGGAAGAAGATTTTTTGGTACCTTGCCCGACAATGTGTGACAATGTGTGAAAATGATTGACTTGAATTAATATGCTATTTTCCACTAAAGACAAGAGATTTTTTTTACAATTAAAAAGGAAATATCATTATTTGCTAGTATTGAAAATCTCACATATAATAGAGTGTCCTAGCAAAAAAAAATTGGAGTTGCTCTCCCCATTTGAACTTCAAAACCCTATAACTTTTTCATTAAATGTCGGATTATGGAAAAAATTGGACTCACAGAAAGCTTTGAGTAATGTCCATCTACAATAAAAATTTCAAAGAATAATGTTACAAATTGACACAAGAGGAACATGCCGAACCTTCAAGAATCCCCCAAGGGAACTCCTGGTAATTTAGAGGTTAAGGTGGAGCGACCCAATTCCGATCACCCGCCCAAATCTACTATGTAGAGTATGCATGACAGGGTGCATGTACTGGTGTAGTCAACCCCACAAATCTTAAAATGTCATTAACTAAAAATAGTCAGTAGCGGCATTGGATCTTGAGGTGTGCAATTTTCTTTTTTGGCACAATTGAAACCAAGATTTCAATTGCAAGAAAACATCCAAAACAAAAAGAAACACGCCAAAACCGGCCGTGCCTATAAACCAAGAAAACCCCAACCTAAAGCCCTCTAGCCCAAGTCACTAACTCCCCTTGTCTTCTGCACAGAGCCTCAAAACAACCCCAATTGCGGTCAAAATGATTGAGTGTTTTGAGCCTCTTTTTATCAGTATTATCCGTCATGACTCTCCCCCAAGCGACTCTACCATAATCTGGAAGCCCCTCTCAAATAGTTCTCTGCACTTTGTACACATTCTGACGTTGATTAAATACCTAATCATTGCAAGCAATCCAAATGGTCCAGAGCTTGATTCCTCTAAAGAGAAGCCAAAGGCAACTCATGAGGTCATTAAGGTGTGCAATTTTTGGTTGAACCACCCCACTCCAACTCCTCATTCGTGGTCTTGCCTCAAAAGATTCAAAATGGGGTGCGGGATTGGATCATGCATGTGTTGGCTATGCATGGCATATCTTCTCTCTTTTACTCATTGTCACTTATTAGCTTTGGGCAAAGGAGGGCACAAAATCCAACCTACCTCATAACAACTACTACATACTCTACAACACAATTATGTCTTCTAGTGGATTTTGGGCATTTAAATTCATTATCAATTCAACACCTTTGAGATTAAATTTGAATAAATGCTCGTTGAGTTTCATTCCTAATTCTGCATTTTCCTACATAATTTCTTTGGACATACAATATCATACAGACCCCATTTGGCTTAAGTTATCGCAATTGGGTCGCTCCATCTCAGTGGATTAGTGATCCATTAGACGACAATGATGACTAATTGGAATCCACCACAACGAACAAGGCGGCAAACCTTTTCGACTCCACTTGGGGTTGCCATGAGTTGCTATGTAGCGCCTAAGGCGATCACTTAGTTTGGGTCAAAGAGTTTCACGTCAGTCCTGTGTCTTGAGTCTTGGGTCCTTGGCGTTGCCGGAACTGGCACGTCTGACCTCTGTACGTCCTGGTGACTATGTTCTGCAATCAAATCCGTTTTTTGGTTTGCTTCAAAAAAAAAAAAAAAAAAAAAAAAAAATCCACCACAGCATTTTCACCAGTACCTACACGATGTATCTCAAACCCATGGAACAAGGCATTTCAACCCATTGAAGGTCAAAGATGACAATGAAATGATATGACTATGATTGATGTTAATGGGTGCGAACAGTTTACCTGAACCACACCCTTATTGATCTTTTTCAAACATACCAAAAAGACAAGTGAGGTACATATAAGATATGGACCATTTGATTGGCAAAAAGCTTCTCCAGACATGCTGTCTGTTTGGCCTAGAATACCTCACCAATACAACCAATTTGCTCTCATAACAAAGTTTATGCCCTCTTCCCATGAGGAGGTTGGTTGGAGCTTGTGGTGAAGGTAGGACAGTGGCTTATATATGATGATTCACACCGTAAAAAGGTGGTAAGTAACAATCCTACATGGCATTCTACTAGCCGAGGGCAAACTGGCCCCCTTGTTCCCCCTTGTGAGATGAAGGGGACAATTGGAGTTGTGGAGGCATCATCCTTCCCAACCGGCCAGGTGGTCAAATCCCAGCCGGTCAAGTAGTAAAATCCCAACCAGCCGGCACACAAACCCTCTCCCCCTCTTGGCATATGCCGTGGCCCGTGTGCTCCTCTCACCCATCGTGACACATTTCTCTACAAAATACCCGTGACGGATATTGCCTCCTGTGAAGCTTGTGTGTATAGGAGCACGTGTAGGTTTTGTTTTTGTACCTCCCCGAGTGTTCTCAAGTGCTATCCTTTCTGCCCATTTGACACTAATAATTATTATATTATTTTCCTTGATGGTTTCTGTTCCGTAGAGATTGATCCTTTGAGCTCATCTTTTGTGCTTAGGTATGTTGTTATTGAGAACTAGGGTTTGAGTACTATATTTTCAAATTTCTTGAGTGATACATTAGTTTCTTCAATAAGTGATTTATCATGATTTAGGATATAAGACATATTCTAATCATTCCCATTTAGTGTGACTTACAATTTCTACGGCACAACTTTATGCTAGATATTGTTAAAGTGAAAAGAAGTAGAGAGATAGTTGCACTAGCAAAGAAACACACAAAGGAGTGCAAACAATGTTTGGGGTGAGATTGTTGCCTTCTTTTGAAAGCCTTTACTTATAGTAGAACTTGGTGGCAAGCTTTTTCCAACACATTGGAAACATGGCGGTCCGACATCATGTGTCCATCCATGTGTCATTTGCCAAATAATGCATGGGACACATGGCGCATAGACTTCATGCAACCACCCATGTGTCATTGTTTATCCCATGCACGATACGTCACACATGGGTTGGTCCTACATCTTTGACCATGCCACATATCAATTCACCTCTCTCATTTTCTCCCCCTTTTACTTTCCCTTCTATATATATATCTCAATGCATAACTATTTACACCACCATAATAACTACGAGCAACTCTAAACTCCAACACTTCCATTTTGCGAGTAGTTACCTTCTCGCAATCCCATTTTCTTAGCTAACCTTTGAAGCCGTTCTTTTGCAAGTGCCTTTGTGAACACATCGGCCACCATATCTTCTGTTGGGCAATACTTCAAGCTTATCTCGTTGCTCTCCAACTTCTCGCGAGTGAAGTGATGTTGCAACATCAATGTGCTTCGTGCGTGAGTGGTGTGTGTGGTTCTTTGCAAGAGCTATGCACCCTTGGTTGTCGCACATGATGGCTGTTGCTCCTTCTTGAACAAACCCCACATCCGCCAAAAGCTTGCAAAGTCAAAAAGCCTCCTTTGTACATTGGCTAGTTGTCATGTACTCCGACTCCGTCATTAAAATTGCAATGGTAAGTTGCCTCTTGCAATTCCACAAGATGACACCAACTCCAATAAAGAATACATACCCCGTTGTTAAACTTACCCTCTTTTGCATCTCCGACCCAATCCACATCACAATACCCCCTCAAAGCAATGCCATTACCGCCAAGACACAACTTGTGATCTTTGGTACCTTGCAAGTACCGCATGATGTGCTTCACAGCACTCCAATATAACAGACCGGCCTTAGACATGAATTGGCTCACCATGCTTAGCGCAAATGCAAGGTCAGGTCGTATCGCTTCCATAGCATACATCAAGGATCCAACTCCACCCTTGTATAACACGCCTTCCATCTCACCTAGAATGGCCTGAAAGTCTACCTCGGACAACTTCAATTGTTTCACATTCACATCAAGCAAGGTAACAATGGGCTTGCATTCCTCCATGTTGAAGGGCTTGAACACCTTCTCAATGTACTTCCTTTGGCTCATGGTAACGATGCGTGCCTTGCGGACCCTTACGAATTCCACACCAAGACAATACTTCAACTTCCCGAGATCGCTCATCTCAAATTTCGCTTTGAGCTTCCGTTGAGCCACGCCAACTTGGCCAAAAGGCTAGCCAAGATAAACAAGTCATCCATGTAGATGAGGACTATCAATAAATACTCACACGTTTGTTTGATATACAAAGAGTGGTCCGTTTGGCTTCTCATACAGCCTTCTTTTGAAAAGAAAGCGTCGATCCGTTGGTACCATGCTCTTGGTGATTGCTTTAATCTGTACAACGACTTCTTAAGCTTGCACACAAGATGCTCAAAGTCCTTCTGTTCAAACCCTTGCGGTTGATCTATGAAGATGTCTTCTTCCAACTCTTTATTCAAGAATGTCGTCTTCACATCCATTTGATGATCTCCAAGTCCAAAACCGCACCAAGGGCAAAAATACAACGAATGGTGGTGAAATTTGCCACGGGAGCAGAGGTCTCGAGGAAGTCGACTCCCGCAACTTGAGAGTATCATTTTGCCACCAATCTTGCCTTGTGTAGCACAACTTGGCCCATAGCATCCTTTGTCATGCGAAACACCCACTTGCACCCTATGCTCTTGCAATCTTTTTGGAAGAGGAGCCAATTTTCATGTTTCATTTGCCATGTGTGAGCAATATTCCTCTTGCATGGCTGCCTCCCACTTGTTCGCACTCTCCGATCGCAAAGCCTCACACAAGTTCAATGGATCCTCGAGAGATGCAACATTGGCCCATTCTACTTTATGTTGCGGCAAAATGTGGTTCATCCACCACTCTCTTGGAGATTGTCGTTCCCTCCTTGGATATCGAGGCTCTTGGGTGCTATTCGCGACATGATTTTTGCTTCATGATGGTGTTGATGAAGGCGCCACGTTTGCACCTTCTTCTTATCATCCACCGTCTCCTCCTTCACAAAATCACGACGATTACTATCATCCGAGAGAATCGGTTAAGAAGATTTGTCCACCAGCAAAGGCTCCTCACTACTCCCACTTCGACGCATCTCCAAAACGTGACCAACACTTGAGCTATCTTCAACAAACACCACATCATGACTCTGAAGTATATTCTTCGTCTCAATACACATGAGGCGATATGCCTTGGTGCCCTCGCAATAGCCAAGAAATAAACACTTTGCACCTTTTGCATCAAATTTATTTATTTTTGCATCCGGCACCATGGCATATGCAATGCATCCAAAGACGAGCATGTGTGCAATGCATGGCTTGCGGCCGCTCCAAGCCTCCCGTGGTGTAATGGTGACAAGAACCCTTGTCGGGCACTGATTGGAGATGTACACCGCATTAGGCACCGCTTCCACCCAAAACGCAAGCTTGACTCCGTGAGCATGGATCATGTTCCTCACCATCTCCACAATGGTGCGGTTAGCTGGCTCCGCCACTTCGTTTAACTTAGGTGTGTATGGTGTTGATGGTTGCCTCTTGATGCCGTGATGCTTCAAGTACTCTCAAAATGCCTTGGAGATGAATTCTCCACCATAGTTCGATCAAAACACCTTGATATTGTGCTCCGATTGCTTCTTCGCAAGCGCCTTGAATTCCTTAAACTTCCCAAGGCACTTCCCCTTCGTCTTCAACATGTACAACCACACCTTCTTTGAAAAGTCATCAATGAAGGTCACAAAGTACCTTGCACCGCCAATGCACGTGGTCCTCATAGGGCCTCACACATCCATATGTACAATCTCCAAAGGCTTTGTTGCATGTGTCTCTTTTATTTAGTAAATAAACGAATGGCACATTGGTAGTGTATATGATGTATCGATAAAATAAAAAGGTATTGAATCACTCACGAAACATGACTAGTATTTGTATTCAAAGACTATGTTTATACATCAGCAAAATGATACCTTGTATACACTTAAGGGTGCATACATGAACTTAACTAGCTGATTATAAGAGTACAATAGTCAACACTCACAACAAAAGAACAAGAGTTTACTAAAATACCTTTAAAAATTACTTACAATTTCAAGCAATTTGTCAAACTAAAGACTTTGCTATCCAACATATGACCTTTGTTATTAAACAAAAATAGACTAATTTAGCCTCTCTAATATCCACATTAGAGAATTTATCTTGGATTGTTTTTATGAGATAAATTTTTCATTTTACAGAATCTCACTTTTCATTCTTATTCTTTTTTATAAGTCTTAATTCTCAATCCTTCTCGATTACTCAATCTCATGCAAGTTACCCCTCATAAGTCTTTGAAATACAATAATTTTCACACTAATTTTATAAGATTTCACTCTCTCTTCTAAATTTACTTTCTCAATCTATACACTCTTGCAATGATATTCTCAATTCAAATATCCTTAATTCAATCAAGGAATGAGTATGTTATATATATATATATATATATATATATATATATATTGTATATGTATAAAATCACTCATCTTGAGCACATGAAATGCAATAAGCAAACAAAACACTATATGAATGTATAAGATACTTCTTACAAAAACCTTAATGAAGACTTGAATTGACCAACAATCTTGAAGCTATCTCTCTATCCAAGTAAGAGCATACACTTCTTTTGTAATGTGATGAATGTACTTACAATTATTGTGAATTTATAGTTTCATTTTTCTAAGGGCACAACTATTGTGTGCCCGTGATGGGAAATGCCCGCAAACAACTCTTTTTTGGAATTAAAATATTCCCATCCATAACATGCCCAATATGAGCCTCCACAGAGCCAGACACATGGCTCCACGTACTCCTTAAATGCCAAAACCATCACATACACTCCTTAATTGTCAAAAGGCACAATAAAGCAGTGTGGAAATTTCGAAAACTAATAATATCCTCTAAAAAATCACGATGCTTTATACTTATGAACGCCGGAACCTTCAACAACAACCCACAAGAAAACACGGTCCCCCTGGCTACTTCCATGCACATGTGGCAACAAAAGATGTCATTGTAATGCTAGATTCAAACCAAACATACTATGCGTTAAAGGACTGCCACATAAAGTTCCCCTTCTAGATCACATAAATACAAACCTCACTATTCAATTCATTGAATTCAAATACTGCAATGACAGATTCTCCCCAAAATCAATTGAAAACAAAATTAACAAATACCAACCACTTATTAATAACACTGGTGCTCTTGGATGGAAAGTTGACCCCCTTATTTGCATTATTGCTGGAGCTAGAGCTACTACCTTTATTCCCTCGATGAAAAGTTTTGAAAAACATTTAATATCCCCATTAACTCAATTAAAAAGACCTTCACTAAAATTAATACCATCCCTATCCAATATGCATGTCCATCCTCCTACACAAACGTAAAATCGAAAACAATCAACCTCTCCCAAACTCACATGATGCCTCTTAAAAATCCTTAAAAGCATACATTCAACCTCTACAAATCATCCCTTGGAATGGAGCCTTGTGACTCCAACTAATCCCTACTCTTGATCAAGGGTTATTGGTCACTGGTCACTGGTAATTGGTTATTGATCATTGATTACATAGTGTCTACCCTCAAGAGGAGAGAGTAGTTCCATACTACTAAGTCTATGTCCGATGGACATGGATTTAGTGGTGGAACGAACGGACACTTTATTCACTTTGGTCCCCCCTTAGGACCAAAGTTCTTCTTCTTGTGTGCCCGTTTTTATACCTTTTCCTAAAGGTGCGACCCATTCTAAATGTGTGTTTTTAAGATTTTCTCCATTCTCACCTTTTTCCTTAAAATATCTAAACTACTTTCAATCCCTAAGTGTGATTTATTTCTTTAAAGTTTCAAAGTTATTTTACGTGGCATCCCTAATAGTTGTCCGGTGTTTTTAAGGTCTACAACACTTTTGTCATTACATTTTAAAGGAAGAAAAAAACCTAAAAAATGGCTTTACAATTGACAAGGGTGTAACACAAAAGATCACTATTGAATAATTTCCTTAGAAATTTTGTATCTTAAAAAGAGGTCCTAGCAAAGGTCTTTTTTAGTGTATCAAGTAACTTAAGGTCAAATTGGAGTTCAGAGAAAGGTAATTTAGCTATAAGTTTAAAAAACAACTCTGTTAAAAATGAATCAATGAATCCATCTCTTCAAATTTTACCACTCTCACTCTCGCTTTTATTCTAAGTTCATATTATAAGGTATATTTGATTTGGCAAGTTTCCATTCTCATCAATTCAAGGCACTTGTTGCTATTGTCAAATAGACAATAGAAACCATGTCATGTATGCAAATTTGTTACTTATTACTAGTTTATCTATTAAAAATTCCTACCATTAAATTACGTCATGAAAGTGATGCTATTGTAATGTCCATGTAGATTGACTTATCTTCGGCGATTTCCTGCTTTAACCCCTAAGAGCCCAAGTGTACGTGGGGCGTACGTTTTGGATTTTGGGCAGGTTCCTACAATTAAAAAAAAACCTTTTTTTGGACTCATGTACTAGATTGTCCTTGATAAGAGCTCCATGGAGATATAATTTATTATTATTTTTGGATTCATGGTTTGAAAGTTAGTACCACTCAAAGTTTGAAATGGGGACTCCTAGCAACTCCAAAATTTTGCTAGAAGTCTCTATTGACATTGAGATTTTCCATACATGTAGAGAATATTATGTTCTTTGAAGATGTCAACAAAAATCTTGCCTTTAGTGTAAAAAACCATTTTAACTCAAGTCAAACATTTTTACTCATTTCGGGCACGCGGGGAAAAAAACTTCATCTTTTCTACATAAAACCTAGAGATCTTCATGTTTTTCACTTTTTATATTTCCTAAAAGAATATGTGGTGTAAAACTTCTTAAAGACCATTTAGATTATCATTCTAAAATATATTAAGTTCTCAAAAAAATAAACCGTGAATTGAGAATTTTTGAACCTCCACTCATTGCTTACTTGTTTTGGATATGCTACACCCCTTCTCTACCTCTATAAATTGTTGAATACGGAACTAACATCATGTTCAACACAATGGTAAAAGATTTAGAACTTGTGTAGTACAAAAATTTGATACCAAGTGAAGTCAAAGTCTGTTGATCCACAAAACGGAGGAAGGAAATGAACCACTTTCTTGACTTCAAACCTATAATCTTTCAATCCGTGCAATCAAAGTGTATGAAATTTTGTGAGTATGTTACTTAGTAAGTCTTTGTGGAGATCCTACAGTCAAAAAGAGGAAAAATAAGGTTTTGTTTCCTTCCTTACACATTGCACTAGAATCAACAATTTTGAAGTGATTTTGGTGTGAAATCGTCACGGGCTTTTCAGGGTTAGTATTTTTAAAACAACTCCATTATTCCATCAAAAAATTCTTATTGTAGGTAATTAATTTACCTTACTTTCATTTACTCTTTTCTCCCTCTAATATTCTTTCAATATTTATTGATTTGAATTGTAGGCTTACACAATACAGCTCTATCAATTTTATTACAACAACAAAAATTCTATTTATTAACATCAATAATCCATCTAATATTGTAAGGCTCTAATTCATTCTATTAAAGGTAATATCATTCCTTATAAAAAAAATTGATTAAAAGAAATTATTAGGATTTTACTTGTCATATCAATTAGTATTATCATGTTTTGAATTTATTAAGGTTTAATCCACTATGTATATAAGACCTTTATACAAAATCTATAAAAGATAGCTAATATAATCCCTATACCTTGTAAAACAAGTATTAACCCCTAAAGATCCTTGAAAGCCGAAATGGCTTTTTGCTATTTCGGGCAGCCTAGTTCAAGGGGTTAAATTTAATATTTTTGCAAAAGATTTTTACGGGGTGTTCCCTATACTTCAAGGTGTATGTGCAACAATTTGCAAAGTCGAATTCCAATTTTTGAGCTTATTTACTCAAATTTTAGTTTTCAACCTCTGGGCGGGCAGAAAAAAACTTTTTATTTTCAACATTTTTTTGAAATGTTTTTTTGCTAATATGTTCATAACTAAGTTTCTATTCAAATTTCCAAGTGACCCATGTTGAACCTTTTACCAATTCTGCAAGGGCAACCTTTAAAAATTACAACAACAAGTTTCAAAGTTTTTCACAATATTACATTTTTTTCTTTCAAAATTCGTCAAAATTTGAGATTTAATAATTTTTCAAAAATATTTTTTCCCAAAATTCACAAACTTAAAGAGGTACCTACTCACCGTTCATTTTTTTCCTAAATTAAACACAATAAATGTGATGCATGTTTTTCCAAATCACCGTTTTTATACCTTCTGTTGGAAAATAATTTGCATGAAGGTCCAAAAAGCCAAATGAGTCTCTAAAATTTTGCATAGGCATTTAGAATATGATTCTCCACATGGAAAAAAATATGAGCAAAATGATTGGTGTAGCAATCATCAAGTTTTCCTTTGCACAAAGTAGACTATGTCTTTTAAACAATGCCCAAAAAAAGTTTTGCATCAACTTTGAACATTATAATCTCACAAATGGTGCACATCCAACGGCTCAAATGTGACGTAGTATATTCCATAGTAGCTAGGTTCAAGATCCTACGGTTGAAAGTACTAAAAAACAGTAAATACATTGACCATACCTCAATTCCAACAAGGTGGTAGAAATTCACAGTTTTTGGTTTTCGAGCTCCCAAGAACACAAGGATTTTTAGGGGTTAAGTAACAAATGGAATGTTACTTCTTTCAATTTAATCTTCACTATTGATTTATAGTTCATACAATTATTACAACATAATCAATTTTTGAGACTTTGGATTATTTGGAGACTAAAAAAAGTATTGGAACAATGATACTCGTCAAATTAAAATAATAATTGACGAGAGGGTTTCCTAAAAATGTGTTATAATAAAAAATAGTGCATGGTAGTAAATTGAATAATTGATAAATTTCACTATAAATTGCATTCATAAAATGCAATATTTGATGCTCTTTAGAAGCTTCCTTAATGAATGAAAATATGACAAATTTAACTCTGTAGAATGTTTAAAGTTGGTAATGCTCAATAATTATCTTTGTGAGGTAAAAGAATTCCTTGATAGATCAAGAACTCTTGAATCAATCATATTGTTGAAGAAGTCTAAAGGTGCTCTCATTTGCACTATTAATGAGTCAATTTGATAAAGTAACCATGATCACATGTATGTAGGATACATGTATAGACATCCTTCAACAACCATGATACTCAATCAATTTGACGCAATTTGTTTATAACACAAAATAATCCATAATACATTCCAATTGACTTAAAAAACTCAATTTCTATCTAAAACATATTGTCAATTTGAATTGAACAATAGTTGTAGGTTTTGACAAATTCTAGGTCTCTTTGTACCTTTTTTAATGCCCACTAGAGTTAACCATTCACATTAACGCTCTATATTGAAAAATAACTTCTTTATAAGTCTTTTCACATTGTTTAAAAAAATATGAATGAATCAAGTTAAAGACTATGAAATCCCAAGGTGTATCACCATGATACATACCTTGCAAGGCATTTTTAAAGTATTGCTTGTGACTAGTTCAAATGCAATATCCCTTACAAATAACTATAAAAGCTTAAATTGGTTTCTTATCAAAATTGAGACTATTGATGAGGGATATTGCAGATAAAACATTTTCTTAAATTAATTTTATATATGAGAAGTTCTTTATGTGTTGATAAGATTTATGTTTTAAATCATACACACAGATTTATTGTTTTCTATTGCATAATAATCTAAGATGTCTTCTATTGTATTGTTTATTAAGTTTTGAGTTAGAATATATAATTTATTTAATATTAAACTTGTTTAACACATCTTTTCCTTAAAAGACAATGTATTACTATTGAATTCATTTTTTTAGTTTGAGTTTTTTCTTGGGTTTTTTTTAAAAAAAATAATTGAACTTTCAAATATTACTATAAAATCACATTAAATTTGAATTAAATAGATGCAAAACTAATCTAAATTGTATCTAAAGTTTTATTGAAATTAAATGATTTGTTAATTTACAAGATACATGTTTGAGATTAGTTTTGAGATGATTAAAAAATAAATGAGGTGTATCAGTTCTAATTTTATCTTAGTTCTTAATATTTTTATTTTCATTTGTATGGTCAATAGATAAAATAAATATGTACTTGAAGTTATAAGGATATATAGTTTTTTACTTAACGTTTTATGTTTAAGAAGTAAATTTGAATGCAAGTCAAACATTTTCACACACTACTGGACAATGTACCAAAAAAATTCTTCTTTTCCACAAAGAAATTAGAGAATATATTTTTGGTTATTTATTTTCCTACAAGATGTCATAAGAACCTTTATTTTGAGAGTCAAAATTCTCATTAAATATAGTTTTTATCCTCAAAAAAGTTAAAATGTATACTCGAAAGTTTTGAAACTATGTTCCTTGGACAATTTTTTTGAACATGCTACATCCTTCTTATTCTCTTAAAAAATGTTGTTCAAGCAACTGACATCATGCAAAAGATGATGGTAAAAAATATAGACCTCGTGTATTGGCAAAGTTTGACACTGGTCAAAGTCTGCCAATTCTCTTAAAATAGTGAAAGAAAAGAACCATTTTCTTCACTTCAAACACTACAATCTTCCAATCCATATGGTCAAAGTTTATGAAATTAGTGTAGATCAAGATCCTACAATTAAAAACTGAAGTAGAATTTTTCATTTTCTTTCCCACTCTTCTTTTAACCCTTTACCGCCCCGGTATGTGAATGGAAAAACCAAGATTTCTGTTGATTTTTTTTTCTTTGAACTCAATTTGATGGAAATACAATGCCTAATATTAGTATCTAACCTTACAAAATTAAACTTAACCCTAGAATTGAACTTTGGGAAAATTTTGCACAACATCCAACAGTTGATGGAAAAGATTATAGTGTTTAATGTCAACATATATTGGTAGTTTTAACTGTGGATTTTAGAGGGTGTACTACATTAACCATCAATAGATTCTTGCAAGAATTTTTTTACTTTAAATTAGAGCGGTTCACATGTGCACTAGGTTGATAGCTTTGCGTTGACATATCATATGTGAAGAAAATATTTTAACACAATTATTGGTGATTTTTTTGCTTTTTCTACTTGATTGTATACAAAAATGTTCCAACCTTATACAAATCAAAACGGAAGATTCATATGCAAGGAGAGAGATCAACAACCACAAAACAATGAAGAATGATTTAAAGACAAAGTTCAATCAAAATTTAAGATCAAAATTAATGTGCATGTGTGTGAAATACAACATAGTATGTGGCATGGTATTCACTATATTCACTGTATTTTAGTGTATTTGATGTATTTTGTGTTGTATTCCTAGCTTTTCCAAGAGTTCTATAAATCCAAATCATGATCTGATTGTTAGAGAGTGTTGATGTAATGTATGCGCAAATTTGAACCTTGTATCTTGAAGCCTAATTCCTCATAGATTTCATACAAGTTGAGTTTTAGCACCTCCGTAGTCCCATTTCGGGCTTCCTCGACGGTTAAGAGTTAACTATTTAAGGACGAGGCTTGGAGAGACCATGGACAAAATCTATAAGGGTCGTAGAATATGTTGTCCATTATGAAGGCAGTGGATACATTCCAAAAAACATAGTCAAGGAATTCATGGGTTTACCAAGACATTGTTTATCCTCCCCTCTCACTCACTCTCTTTATCAAATATCATATCCAACTTTTTTTTTACTTACATTTGGAGGATCTTGTAAGCGGGTGAGCCAATTTAATCACAAAGGACAAGGATAAGGAAACTTTTCCACATTCTCAGTGAGTGAGGGGCAGCTCTTTTGAAGTGAGAAATGATATAGTTTCTAGTAGTGCTTCTTCTTTACACTCCTCAACTTGGGCTTTAGAGGGCATGTAAGGGCAAATCTCGATGTATTGCCCGGCCCAAATTAATCACTTCAGCTTTTCAACCCAACCCAACAGAGACTCAAGAATAGAAAGCTACCTAGGCCCTTCTATATAGGTCCCTTTCATCTAATCAGGGAAGGTTGAACACTTTTGACCTTTAAATGTTAGAAGGAGCCGCTGATGGTCATAGTATTCTACATGTATAATGTTGTATTTGAACATGATAAGGTTGAGATATTGAAATGACCTCCAAATGAATGATGTTAGTTGAAGAATTTTCATTATGAAGGTGTAAGTCTTGCTAAAATTTAGTACCTTTAGATACGTCCTTGTATATACGGTTCCCGACTGACGTTTAAGGGTTAATTCACCTTCACAAAATCTAACATGAGAGAAATAGTATGTAGAGAAATATAAATAGAGGTTGAGCTTGCCAAGGGGAACTAGTAGCCCTATCATCCTCTCAAACACCTGACTTACTAAGGTAAGCCCCCCTGAAACCGACAAGTTAAGGAATGAGCATATATGGAGAGAGGAGATAATTATATTATTAATTTTCAGTGATAGCCAATAGAATTACAAATACAACCCAAGTGATTTCAAATTTTTCCAATGAAAGTTGAATTAGTTATTAATTTTCAAATTGTGCAACCATGTTTAGTGGGTGGCCAGCAGTATGTACCCCCCATAACCAACGACCAAAAGTAAGGGTCTTGACTAATAGCAAACCTCCATTTGGAGCTAAGTTGGCGGTAATGGGATGGAAGAGGTTTGGATATACTCCAATTTTATAGGCCTTGGCTATGGGTTTTGGTTGGTGATGGGGGAGCTTACACTAATTCTAGTTCTCATTCTAGGTGAGCATCTGAGTAACCCGACCCCATAAGAGATAGCGGGTCAGGTGGTGCATGGAAAGAGGCTCTATGGTATACCCCCCTTGACTGATAGATTAAGCAATTTGCATATAAGGAGAACCCAAATAATTACACATTTATTTTTTAGTCATAGCCAATAGAATTACAATCTCAACCCAAGTGATTTCATATTTTTTTTGATGAAAATTGAATTACTTATGAATTTTCAAAGTGTGCTGTCATGTTTGGCCTAATTCTGCCATAAGTATCCCCCATTAGCGCCTACCAAAAGTTCAGGGTCTGGACAAATAGTAAGCCTTCATTTGAAGCTCACAAAGAGTGAATGGTTGGAAATGGGCTGGATATGAGGTGGAATTGGGACCAAATTTAGAGTGGCAGTGATGGGCATGACTACCTTAAATGTTCCATGCGGATGTACAAGATCTGTGCATACATGTGCATTTAAAATATGTGCAAGTTTCAGATCACTGCTAAAACCTGCTATGTACATATTTGACAATATTGAGCATCAAAAAAGTTGTGCAACGTGTGCTATGTATTTGTTTGATCTGATGGTCAGGTTCACATGTTCCCAGCTTGAGTTTGTTATCTCATGTTTGCCATTTAGTGGTCAGACACACATGTAATGTAATGTATGCAATGTAATGTAATGTAATGGTTGGACACACAAGTAATGTAATGTATGCAATGTAATGTAATGGTTGGACATACATGTAATGTAATGTAATGGTCAGACACACATGTAATGTAATGTATGCAATGTATTGTAATGGTCAGACACGCATTATGTATCATTGACACATATTATGGTGTGGACAACAGACTAGGTTATCAAAAGAAGGCATGCGGTCACATGCCATGGTACTGAACTGGTGAGGGAGGTATTGGCCTGTAATTGCCCTTCATAACCTTGCCCTCTTTTGAATTGCTGGACATACACTTAACCCCTAAAGTCCAAATCGACCAGAATGTGGTCGATCTGACTCTGGTCAGGCTCTCAGTTACTAAATTTAGATCGTATGAAGTTACTTTTACAAAAGATTGTAGAGTTTTCCCATACCTTTAAAATGACACCATTCATGCTTCAAAATTCCTCATACTTTAGGAGATATTCACGGTCAAAGTTTGAAAACACTGTTGGGGCATGCTGAAATCTGCCCAGAACTGCGGTATATGCTCAATTATTCTCAAAATCTGCCCAAAATCAATTAGATCGCAGTAACTTCAAAAATTCACCAAAAATTGAGATTTTTTTTTTTTTTCGAATTTTTTTTTTCGTAAATGTAAAAGAGGTAGTAAAGCATGATCTCACCGTTTGGATTTTCAATCGGATAATTTTTTACATGCCTTTTTAATTGTTGAAAATGGGCATTTGTATTTGTATTTCAGCATACCTCCATGTGAAAAATTAAGCATTTCTTTAGGTTTTTTAGGTCTTATGAGGGTAAAAATTATATGGACATATTCCTTACTCACGTAGGAACAAGAATTTGAAGAGCCTCATGTCAAATTTCCTTTCAAAATTGGTTTTTTCGGCCCCCAAAACATTAGTTTTCCATTCTACAACAAGGAAAAAAACTTTTTTTTCAACTTTGAACATTACGATCTCACAAATGGAGAGGAATTTGAATCTAAGATTCGGTATGCATGTACATGTACAAGTTAGGTACTAGATCTTACGGTTACATACTCGAAATTTTGTCAAAAGTTAAAAATTTTCACCTTGCATTGAAAGAGGCCAGTTTTGAGGGTTTTTGGCAGTTTTGAGGGCTTTCGACTTTAGGGGTTAATACAAACCAGTTCAAGCCATTGGATCTAAAAATTAAGACTGAATAAAAAAAAACTCAGCACAGGTAGAGTCTACTCAGTGAACCAAACTTCACTACTTTATACAAAGTTAATGCGCCAACAAGGGTTTATGCTCTCTATCATAATTTATTAACCCTTAAACGTCAGCTGGGAACCATATATACAAGTCCGTATCTCCTCTCCAAAATATGAAAAGAAAAATTATTAAAGTCTAGCAAGACATTCATCTTTGGATTGAAGATTCTTCAACTAACATCTTTCATTTGGAGGTCATTTCAATATTTAAACCTTATCATATCCAAATACAACAGCAAACATGTAGAGTATTGTGGCCACGAGTGACACCTTTTATTATTAACGGGTTATTTCAAACCCCCCTCTTCTCTGATCGAGTTAACACTTGACACAATGGCAAGAAGATATTGCATTGAGGTTTTGGTTGGGTCTTTTAACCACCACCTAAAGCTCCTTGACCTACTTATATCAATATTCTTTTCACCCAAATAAGAATAGACTGTCATGATTTTTGCAAATTTTCCGAGTTGTTTACTCCCATTATTGAAACAATTACAAATTTTCCTAGTGTGAAGTAAATCATGCCCCATTCTTTGATATAGAATCTTCCCTATGTCCACTACAAATTGTACAAGTATTGACCCTGCCACTCCCTACCCCAAACGGACATCACAAAATCACCTTCAAAACCTATACAGGTAGTTGGTTACAAGATGTGATTCACTCACGCTTCTAGGGTGGATATAGGACATTTGACCTTCAAACAAGGCCAGGAACCCAGATGATACACATTTTACAAAGAAGAGACTGCATGCTATATCATGAATTACATCTCTACAGAGCTGCCACCTAAAATTGGATTACCTAACTACACTAACTCGGGAAGATACACTTGGATATTGGCTCCTGAGTGCAAGTAAGACTGTCCAAAACATCACAAAGTGTAGGAAAATTGCTCCCATCCTCATTGCCCGAAGTGATGAACATCGCCAGAAAATTATCATGCTACTGAGGTGGGGAACGTACTCCTCGGTGAACAACTCACAAGGAAAAGAAGCTGTTTCCCACATCAGTAACATTATAGTTTTCACTGATGTGTGTTAGTTGCAGCTTCCTCCAAACTCACAGCTTGTCCGAAACAGAAACATCTCCATACTGCAGTCCCACAGGATCAGTCACACAACTGCACAAGAAGTGACAGACTTTGGGAGGTAAGACAGACAAGAATGACCGGCGAGTCTTACGGAAAATGCATCTCTGAATGTTCCTGGCTACCTAAGCTTCACAAACCTCGTAGTGAAGAGCTAGTCTAATTGCACAGCTTGCTCCAGACTCACATGTCCATACTGCAGTCCCCCACAGGATCAATCACACATTTTGGAGAGCCACAACTGCACAAGGAGTTACAGGCTTTGGGAGCCACAACATTCACAAACCTCGTAGGGAAGAGCTAATCGAAGGTAGCCACTAAGATCGGAACCGAAAACTGGTCTACTCCCACATTGACACAGGCTGTGACCATTACCAGGCGCAATGTCTCGACCTCCTCTGCAAGAAATGCGCACCCACTTGCTCAGGAAGCAAACATGAACACCGCCACAAATGCAGGCAACGAGCACACAGTTCGAGAAAACAAAAGTGCCACTTCACCAGTCTGCAACCGGGTCGTCTCACTCTCTCCTTGAACCAGACGCTCTGCCTCCTTCCAACACCAGCGCACTCAGGTGACCTCAGGTTCGAGAAAAAGTGGTAACGACGCAGCAGAGATTCGAGACGAATCATGCATGGGTGAGCGGAACCATGCAGCACTATTCCATGGCGCCCAGCATAGAGGATGAGTGTGAGTGAGTGAGTGCGCTGATGTTGAAGGAGGCTGAGGATCTGGATCTACTACTCCACACCTTGAACGAGCGCTCCCAGGACCGATGTGTGGGAGATGAGAAGTTGCCGCGCGCCTTATATCCGTTTTGTCATGTTTCCTACTGTTCACTTGGGAAGACTGGTACTTTAATAAATGAAATAAACTTCCCGAGCTAGGGTAGGGTAGGGTAGGGTAAAAGATGATTAGCGTGAGCCTTGAGGGCGAGGGCCCCGTGGGCGAGTCACATGAATCTCAGTGCTAGACCCTATCTTCGTTGGATAGTCAACACTTCGATCCCCCGACCTATTTTACACATACCGGCCTCATTTTACCACCACGGATACTCTAGATTCTCCTGACAATATTTCTCTAGTGCCGCTCCGTACTTTGCTGTAGATGCAAAATCAACATTCTGAGTAGATACGTTCGCCCATGCCGAAGATGATGGGGTGTTTTTTCGATGAACTGACGGCGAAGGGTGGAGAGTCACGAGGTTTGGCCAGGTCAGGTGGAGCCTGAAATCTGATCCGATCGTGAACTGAGGGAACGGGGACGTGACATGGCAATCTTGAGAGGCGACAAACGGCCCGCACTGTTCACATGCAGAGGCAGCGGAATGACGGAGGTGGAAACGGGGAGCGCACTTGCAGAATAAGGTCTTTACCGATGAGCGCGCTGCGTGGAGGACGCAGAAGTGGCGTGACGACGAGTGTGTCGTACCGGGAGCTTTTGCGGCCATCGAGAAAGTGAGAGGCTGCGGCTTCCCCCGCTCGCGCTTGGCACGGAAGTTGCAACGCCCTCGGGCCACTTTACCTGGCGCCGCCCCCTTTGCCTCAACTCCGCCAGCCTTGGTCCAGTTAGGTAGCGCAACTCTAAACCGTCCTTTTTCGCCAAATGGTCTGAATTTACATTCACTATGCTTAAAGATGAAGAATTAAGAATGAAGCTCATCAAGCAGTTTTTCGAGTTTATGTCTTTAAGGCCTGTAAGATCCTGGACGGGTCAATTTTGGTACTCTCAGTGTTGTAACTTTTCCCATGATTGGTTGTTGTTGTTGTGGTCTTTAGAACACACTTCAAGTTCCGCAAGGGCTTTCCAACGCATCTCACTAATCTCCAATCCATGCAGGCATTGCTCACCTATAGTGATTTCTGTGAACTTGGGTTGTGATGAAGTGTAACTGTTGTATAAATGATGTTTTGCATAATCTATAATGCTCGTAGATTCTCATTCAACCTTGTGGTCCACTTGGGTGAATCTCAATGGTGCCAAGTTGAAACATTACTTAATAGCTTAAAAACCATTAGGCCTCTAAACTACTAATAATGTGGGATATGTGGTACTTATCATGGGTTGAATAAAAATAATTTGTCCCATTGTCCAATGCTAGGACTGAGAATGAGTAAATAAGAAAAGACATGCCATGTGTAATCAACACTTGCATGACCCTAATTGCACCACTTTGTTGAAACTTTTGAGTAAGGCCACCAATGACGAGCTCGAATGCAGTGGAGAGTTCCAAAATTCCAACACTTTCATGACCCTAAACCTTAGACCTTCATAGAAAATTTAGGTGAAATTTGGGTATAAGTTTGAGGTAAAACAGGTTGGAGTAAAAAAAAGCGGTCAAATTTCAAGTAAAAAGTAGTTAATGTTTCAATCTGATTGCTGAGAACTTGTCGGATTTTGAATATTTGAATGAAAAAGATGTTCGGCAGTTCAGTATAAAAAAAAAATCAGAATCTTTTATCTAATCCAACCTACTCCATAAAGTTGGTTTGGGAAAAGATGATTTTTTTAGCATATTTAGTAACTAAAGGTCACACACATATCACAAAGAATATAGAATTATCATTATTATCACATTGAGTATTCCCTCAAATAAACCTAAGAATCTATACTTATGATTTGACTAATCTCACTCTTATTATAACCCTCATGTTATGTAGGTAGTAGGAAGTCAAATAGACAGTAATTTGGTCAAATAGACAGTAGCCATGAAATGGATGCAATTCATTAATTATTTTTCGGCTAATTACTTAGAAACCAAGTCTATCTACTTGTGTTGTGCAATGATGCATAAGTTATGGTAAGAAAGTTCGACTTATCTCAAGCAAACTATTGGTTATCTTTTCCAAAATAATTCCAATTCACCATTGTATATCCCTAACTCAAGTTACCTTAAAAATTACTTATTCTCTTCTCTTTACAACATTCATTCTTAAATATCAGCACCATTTATGGACTTACAAAATGTAATCTAACTAAATTACTACAATGACAATAATAATTCCCAAGTATTATTCTAAATTTTTTATTTACCTACAGTGTTCCATATTCAATTATTGAGGGTGATCAATCCTCATGTAATATTTATCTCTAATCCATAAAGAAATCATTCAATCATAATTTTTATTACTATCATGCAATATCTAGTCTAGTATTTACGTAAATCATGCCAAGTCTCTTCTACTAGACCCTTGATTAGATTAGGTAGCACGTCTAATCTAAGGAATCTAATCATTCAAGTATTCTATAATTATACTAATGTCACAATTATCACTATGACCCTTTTTCAAAATCCATAGTTTAATTACTCACCTAGCATTACTAATTTATGCCACTCAAATGCTTGCATTTCATGAATGCAAATTAATTAATTTTATTCATCGATTAATTTATAGTGCATAATTTATCATTTCTGTATCAGGTGCTATCTGTTTAATCATATTTTCCAATTGACTAAATTAGCCTCCATTGTTGAATTTTCACTCAATCTCCATGAGTTTCTCTTTTCAACTAGACAGTAATTCTAGTGGTCTGATATTGCTCTCTAGCACAATTGAGTCAATTAGACAAGTCATCATAATATAGATGCATGATGCATGCTTGACATTTTGCATTACCCATGACTGGTGTGGTCAACTTCACATAATGTTACTTCTAATTCTCCCTACTTTACTTTCACTTGGTCTAAAATTATCTAATTGACAGAACTCCAGTTGGACTCTGGACTCTTGATATTCTTAGTTCAACTCTTTATCCAAACGGGCCACTTCAAATTGACATAGTCGTTCTTTTTATTACTTGAAGTACAAATAGTCACTTAGAATTAAACATCAATTAAAGTTTGCAAAGTTCTATTCCTTCAAGATATCTCACACTCAAGCTTTCTACTTTGACTTGCACACTTAAGATTTCTCAGTTTTTAATGTTGTGAAGTGCCTTGCTTCTTCCTCAATCCTTACTTAAAGATTCAAAATTTAGTGAACACAACTGCTACAACCAAAACCAGACGGGTGCTAACTAAGGGTCAATTTTACCATACTTGTCCATTTGAATCTCCTTTGAGATCTCACAACCTTAGTTATGCACATTATCAAGTTATTTCTAAAACAATTTGAAAATTGACAATGTTTACATTGTCAAGTTGAAAAAACATCTTAAATGAAAATGTTAGTGATCATAGGCACCACGGCAAGAGTTTGGGTCTCTTTCTTATTCAATCCAAACCTTTTTTGAGACGCCAAACTCTTGGCGCCAAAACTTTCAAAAACCGTTGCCATATAGGCATTTTGAACATTGTTGGCCTCTTGACCTTGGTTTGTCACGTGAAATCCAAAGGCCGAGTTTGAGGTCTTAGACCAATCAAATTGCTAAGTTGATATGGTGGTTACCAGACGGATCAACAAAAAAATGGAGAAGTCACTAAGAGGTGGTAGGTGGGGTGCAATGTGAGCCCATTCTTAATCGCCTTCAACAGCTTTTGGTACCATATCTCAAAGTCAATCTCCAATGATGTTTGAATGTTGGAACTATAATGCATGCTCCACTACAAATGCAAGCATATTGTAAAGTATCACAATGCCAAGCAATAGATAAATTCTCCATGGCCATTGACATGGCCCTCTTGAAAACTCTACTTGATCACGTAGGCACTATGCCTACATATCTAATAGCCAGAGTCAGTTTCAACCAAAATTGGGTAAAATAGATTCTTCTCCATCTAACAGCTAGTAAGGGCTCTAAGAAATCATTGATGCATGCTTGCAAAAAAACAATTGCAATCCATGGTAACATTAAGTCACAATGATTGCCTTGAAGAAATCCATATATGCGTAGACCACATTGAATCATTTGAACCACTTCCTCAACTAAACCATCTGCTTCAAAATGATCTCTATAAGTACTATGGTGACCTATTAATGCTTTGGTGCACAAAATTAATAGATCCAAGGAAATCTTGCTTTTTATCCATAATCACTAAAGTTGGTGCTTCAAATTGTGCCAATTCACAGTCCAAGAACTCATAGTTGTCAATTAGGGGAAATTTGTGGTAGCACTACAAGTTCAATAGACTTGCTAAAATGCTTCACCAATACCAACTAGTATTTGGATATATATGGAGTGACAACAAGTGGCCTAGAAAAGTCTAAGGACGAACAATAGGCCAAACCCATGATAGGTAAAGGCTGCAGCTATGGTAACAAGGTATCGAAGTTTGATCTAACTCGATCACATACCTCACTACAAGAAACATATGTGGCGACCTATTGATTCATGTTGGTCCATCAATAGTAGCTGCGCAACATAGAATGTGTCCGTTGCACACCAAAAATGTCCAAGTTCCTTGCGCACTTGTCATATTAAAGAGTCCCTTTGATTAAGCTTGGGAACTATGCGCTTAGCCCAATCTAGCCACATTTGAAATAGGAGGTTGTTTTACCAATAGAACCTCGCTACTTGATGCCCAACTCAATCTCACTCCATAACTAAAAGAGTTGATGGAAATGCCCCATGTTGGAGCTTGTTGGAGATTAGAAGGTCCTCCTACAAGTCACTTATAACTTAGGTCTTGTCAAATTCTCCATTTGTTGCCTCATCACGTAACATAGATGTCAAGCCAAATAGTAATGTGAGATAGGCTGCCGCATGCTAGTTAAAAAGTGCTTCTCTATCAAAGTCATCTAGTTTGAGTCAAGTCCTTCTCTAATGGCCTTGGACTACGAGATAGTCCATAAGCTAGCAAATTGGTGATTTCTGCCTAATATACAACCTCTAAGTCATATTCTTGTAACAACAATGCCCATCAAGCAAGCTTGTCAGTAAGCTTGTCAAACTCTATGAGCCACTTCTAAGGTTGATAGTTGGTCATCAATATAAACTGTTGCCCATCAAAGTAAAGCTGAAAGTGTGCGATGGCCCAAATCGCGGCCAAACTCTCTCTCTCTGTAAGATGAATGATTAATAGGTTCAACTTATTTTTGCTCTTAGAAGCAAACACAATGACATATTCTTGTCCTTCATCACCTTTTTGTATCAAGATGGCTCTCAATCCTACAACATTCTAATCTGTATGCAACAGAAAAGGTCGGTAGTATCGGGATGTTAGAGAACAAGTGTTGAATCTAGTGTCATATTTCATGTATTAAATTTTTATTGTTGTTCACATCTCTATGTATATGGTTGATCCTTACCCATGAGAATGGTCAACGGCTTAGCGATCAAACTAATTTTTTTGACAAATTCGCTATAGAAATTTTCGAAGCCAAGAAGACTACAAAGTTGTGACATGTTATTGGTGTTGGGATCCTCTATAGCACATCTACCATTTTTTGTTGCATACCAAGCTTCCTAGAACAACCATATGTTCTAAATATGGTAGCCGGTCATTGAAGGATTTACACTTTGTCACGCGACGTGGCGTCGAGGGCATCTCCATATTGCAATGTTTTAGCGTATGTTAGTTGTTGCCAGTCTGCGGGTTTAGGGACATACGGCGGCGCAGTGCATTCATCCACTCAGGGTTGTGTGTATATGCGTATAGTGTTGTACATGCCCTTGACTTGATGCCATTGTCAAGTCAAGCATTGCAAGTGAGAGTGGAAAGTAATGGTTGAGAGTTGCTTGTAAGTGGCGGTTTTTGTCATTAATAAAGTCTCAATGCTTTTCATTTCACTTCACACTCGTTGATTCATCCATTGTGGTGTGCGTGACGCTTGACTACTCTTGTAAAACACAACAATTTCACACTGAGTCAAACAAATGGCTAGGGCTATTGTACGAACCGGTTTCTTATTAGCCGTGTTTACACTGGAAGGGACCCAATTGCAAATTGGGTACGTTATTCCGTTGGGACACTAAACCATGTTGGGGAACCTTAAACCATTAGTTTTGGTGCGAAAGTTGCTGGAAATGAATTTTATAAATCTTAACTTTTGAAAAGATTTTTTTTTCTATTCGAGTGCAATTTTGGACTCCTAATAGTAGAAAAAGTGTTGGAAAGAAGACAAATTTAAGTTTTAAGGATTTTGGAAAATCCACATTTTTATGTACCATTAAAATAAAATAAAAAGGTTAGTGTCTAAACTTTGGAGGTAGTTTGTGAGGACATTTTGACTTGAATGTGAGTGAAATTTGTGCTTCTAGTTGGAAAATTTGCCACTATATCAAATTTTAGTGTTAGATTGGCTTATTGACATATTAAATCACTTGTTGTGGTAATTGCATCGGGGAGATTTGTGTTTCTGAACACCGTGGTCAACGTCTCAATACTTCTAAAGGTTTTAGACATAGAGGGGACACTTTCGAGTATTTCTCTTTGCATTGCAGGTATTGCAACTACAAGCCATTCACTGGCAGGCGTGTGTCGGTGGTTCTGACCCTCTTGTCCATTTTTCTTTAATGTTGTCGAAGAAAAGAATCCGGTTTTGATTTCTGGATTTTTGTGAGGTAACTCCTTGAGTTGTGAGCTTATTGTCGGTGATTTCCGGTGGCCCTATTTCTTGTTGTCCCTAGATTGTGATATGGTACCGTAAGGATAAAGTCGGGTTGATGGCTCGCAAGAACTTTCTATGTGGGGGATGTGGTTGGACATGTGGTAGCCGGAGGTAATGACTCGTGCACCATACAAATTGGTGGTTTTGTAGGTGTAGGTTTCCGGTTTGTACCCTTACCCTTTTAGATGGTAGTCGTAGATAGTTCCTTGGGTGGTTTTTCTTTATGGTGAGTATCCAGAGTTGATATTACCCCTCCCCCTCACCAGACCACGTGAAAAATGCTTCCACCACAGACTTTGGGCCAGGGTCGGATACCAACAAGGCTTTTGAGTCTATTCCGACATTGGATACCGATCGTAGGCTTTGGGTTTGGAGTGTAGGCACATTTGACAGCATGGAGGGCAATCACCGTCATGTCGTACGAGACAGGTTCTTGGGAAGGGCCAGGGACATCTCCATGCCCGATTGGCGACTCCAATTTCAAACCTGGAGTGTTAGCGGACACCGTTGTTTAAGAACTCGTATGCGTAGGAGTTGTTGCCACAATATTTGGAGCTATAGGCTATTAAGGCGTACGTGATGTGGACGAAGCAACACGAGGGAGAGTTGCGCCCCGTTGAGGAGTATTGGCGACATCGTGTGGAGTTGGTGATCGCGTTCAAGGAAAGCGTAGTTGCGCAACCCTTGACTTCCGCCGAAGAGCTTTAGTGAAAAAGAGTTTTGCTCAGTAAGGAGTCTAGGGGCAAGAGTGTTACTATTGTAGACAAACGGTCTGGTATGGGGACATGTCATGTTTGGTTGTAGCCACACATACGGCTTGATGACGGTTGGCAATCCGCCAACCTTTGATCTTCTAGCGTAATTCATGGTGCATCTGGAGGTGTAGTACAAGGAATTCAGACGTGACCGGATGTAGCGCATCGAGGATTTCCGCTAGCAGAAAAATGATACCCCACACACTATGTATACCTAATTGGCGCAATTGTCAATAGAGGCTGGTGATGGTGAAGATCTTCATCGAATGAACTAGTAAAGATCTTGATCTCTAAGCTGAATATGTAGATGGTGAAGTTGATTAGTCCGCATCTTCTTTTTTGGTATAACGGAAACGCCACTTTGGCATAGGCGTTAACCGAGGTGAAAGCGTTTGATAGAGCGTTGGACGTGAGCATGGCCACAATTTTGGTGACGTCGCTGTTGAAGGCTCTCAAGCCCAAAAAGCTTCCTAGAGCTACTGGTAGCTTGGCGGAGGCACAACCTGAAAAGATTAAACATTATTGGGCTTGTGGAGACGCCGGTCATACCAAGGGGGACCTCAACTACTCGATGGAGGGACGGACGGGAAAGGCCAAGCCTAAGACCTAGACGAACAAGCTTGCACAGAAGACTGGGGGCAAGGGAAACAAGCCTTTGACATCCACTCACTGTAGCAAGTTTGGCCAATGTAATGAGAATTTCTTTTCTTTTCACCCAGAGAAGTGCCCAGAGTCTTCAACTGCTGGATCGGATGTGGTGAAGACACTTCACGCCAAACTCGCGGAGCTGAAGAAGGAGATGAGTGCGATAGCGTCTTTGAGGTAAGTGGCAGATACACGGCCTCCGGTAAGGAATCATGGCTCATCTTCAACCCTAGATCGCTACTTGTATGGCGCTTCAGGGGAGGTTTAGCAGCAATTGCCACTTGTGCTTAGACAACCGTACAAGCGGTAGCACCTTCTTCCACTCTACCGGGTAGTAGTAGTCGTCCACGCCACACGGATTTGCCGGACCACATTGGTCAATCTCGACTACCTCTTTCGTTTAGTATTGCGGATGCGGAGACTTCTCATGCCGCTCCTACTCCGGCCCCGGTCCCTTCAATTTCATCTACTTGTGGACATGCCGCACACACCTTGGCATATAAGGTGTTGCAGTTGCCTGTGTTTGCCGGTGTTGACTCTCTGATACCGAAGTTTCAACTATCCGGTGTATTCCATTTGGCGAGTAGTATGTTGGAGGGCAAGGTGCCCATGCCATTGTTGGAAGTGATACAGGCAGTGACGGCTCCACTCACTGAAGAGGATTTGGTGGCAATGCGGGCCAAGTGGGCGGCGGAGGCTATTTCTGCGATTGAGGCCAATGCCACTTCTACACCTATCGAGCAGTTTTGCGGAGATTAGTCATTGATTTCTAGAGCGGCTTATTTGTCTGACGTTGCGGCCCAGTCGGCACGGGAGAGATGCAATGTGTATGCAAAGGTGGTATGTTTGGTGAATGACAACGGAGTCATGGTGGTTGGCCGTACGGACGGCAACCCCACTCGAGCTACCCCTCTACATCTCATGTTGGACTGCGGAGCTCAGCTAGTGATGATTGGCAAGCAGCTAGCCTACGATTTGGGTCTAGGTGCTTCGGACTTTGAGCTTTGCCAGTTTACAATTGTTACATTTGTTGAAGACACAATGAAGGCCATGGGGCATACCCAACAAGCGTTGTAGTTGATGTTCAACGTGGAATTTGGTCCATTGTTCCTCCATGTATTTGTTCACTACGTTGTGACTGGTGCGAGCAACTACGACATCGTGGAGGGTGAGCATGCGCTTTAGCAACTCGATTTCCGGGTGGATAATTGGTAAGAGAAGGCCTAGATTAGGCCTCGGTGATCTGCCGGTCATGGGAGAAAGGAGCTTGTCCAAGTTGTCTTTGCAACTAGCACGGTGACTTCAACAACGGACGCTATGATTGAGTGCAGTGCGTTGGCATCCAATTTGCCATGTCGTTTGACAATTTTGGAGGAGACATATGCATTTATGTAAGGAATCACGAGAGGGTGAAAGTCCAGTAAGGTAGTATATTAATAGTGTCACAAATGATTTAGGAAAGAGTCACAAACCTTTTATTGTTGTATAGTATGAATGTAGGACCGATCTTAGAATTCTATTGATGAAATGTGATAGTTGTCTTGATTTAAAGTACAAGAACTCCAAAAATGTTGAGTTCTGACTTATCGTTTGGCCAAAATAGGTATATCTTTCATCAGTATATACTTGTCACTAAGTAAATGACATTTACCAAATATATTTATTTTGATAGTTCTAAAAAGTAAAATACTTCAAAAATTTCAAGGTACATTCACGCCACAATGTGTTCATATATTATAATTGAAAATTCTAGATCAAAAACTTATTTTCACTTTTATTACTAAAAAAACAATGTAATTTTTCAAGGCTTCTAAAATAGGGATCAATGTTGATTCTTGCCTCGATTCCTTATCCAATGATTCCAATCCAATACATTATACATAGATCCATTTTGAAACATACTTTTTTGTGATGAAATTTTTTTTTCCATTCATTTGGATGAAATCAAGTTTTTTTGGCCCGTAAAAGTATACTTTTAGGTATATTTTTTGGCCCAAAAGTGAGTAACCCTAGCTGACTTCTACTTAAGAGCACGTACGACTATAGTTCCTTGCATGTCATTGTAAGGATCCACTTCCTCCATGGGGGCCGCAGTTGGAGCTCATACCTCGTAGTCGGGGGGTTGCGGATGCTCTAGATGCTCCACAGTTCTCATTGGATTCTCCCTCTCCACTGGTAGCTCGTACTATTCAGTGGACACCACCAGATGAGGATATTATCCTTGTGGAGCTATTTGTCAATATTGGTACAGGCCTCACGGTTGAGTTGAAGGCCTAGTTCAAGGTACGCTTGTATATCCACGTGGATAGTGGCTTTGCAGCCAACCGTGCCGCTCACCATCACATTCAGTGTCTTTAAGCGTTGTACCCGGAGAAGTTACCGTCTTTTGCTATCTGTAGGTGTTTTGGCAAGTTGCCACGTGATGTGACATTGATCAGTAATGATGATATGCGCCGGTTAGATCACGTGGACTTGGTGATTGCCGGATGGCTTTGCCAAGGCCATTCACGGGTGGGTAGTGGACGTGGCTTGAATGATCTATGAATAGAGCGCTTTGCAGATCTAGTGGTGGATTATCCACCTATCCATACCGCTGGGGTATATTTTTGAAAATATACCTCCACTGGGGGATACACGGACAAAGGTGCGTGAGGATGGGGCCTACATCCATCACCTTCTTGATCCTCCCACATTTGTAGATGTCGCGACGTTGGGCTCTTATGTCCATCGGCCACGTTGGATTTGGACCAACATAGCATCATCGACGACGCTCACCTTTGCACCTGCTCGAATGCAACGACCCGTGTGCCATAAAGTAGATGACTTCTTGGACAACCATCGTGTTTCTACGGAGGTCACTAAAGATGATGAGCCACCATTGGCGGTGGTGAACCGCGTTGGCTTCACTTGGAGGGCATTTTCCACGTTTATATGCTACTCGTATATAAACCACCATGACTCCGTTGTCATTCATCAATGGAGGGCATTTTCCACATTTATATGCTACTCGTATATAGAAGTTGGGGTTCAGGCTTGATGTCAGGAGTTGTTGGCCGCTAGCTTGATTGAGGTCTCCAACCGCAAGTATGTTTGTACCACGTTTATGCCCTCGAAGAAGGATATCTTTGGCAACTGGACGGAGAAGCAAATGTGTGGGGCTTATAGGCCAGTCAATTGCAAGACCAAGTCAGATTGGTTTTCCATCCTACGCCGGAGGAGTTGTTTGATGTGGTGGGCCACGCTAGAGTATTTAGTATTCTAGATTCGCGGTCTATTTACCACCAGTTACCATTGATGGCGGATGAACGGGTGAAGAGAGCATTCTATGGAGTTGATCCGGATGAAGAGATTCACTTTATTATTCAAAGTTTCTCCCATTTGGCCTCAAGAACGCATCCACTGAGTTTCAAAGGGTGATGGACAGGGTGTTCAACGGTTTACCTTTTGTCTGATACTATATTGATGATATTATTTTTTAGTAGCAGCCAACAAGAGCATGTGAGGCATCTTCAAGCGGTGTTCGAGAGGTGACAGTAGTGGAGATTGTGCTTGCATCATGGCAAGTGCAAGTTCTTCCACAACTGGTTGCCATATTTGAAACATATGATTGTTTGAGGGGGTCTTGGCGTACAACAGGCCAAGATGGATGCGTCGCAGAAAATTTCTATCCAATTGACGTGTCACGGTTCTGAGCTTTTCTTGACATGGCGAATTACTATCACCAATTTATCAAGAACTTTAGCTTGATTGCTACGCCGTTGACTATTCTCACGAGAAAGGATCATCCATGGACTTGGAGACGGGAGTAGCAACATGCGTTTGCTACTTTAAACTGAAGCTTGGTTCAGCGCTTGTGCTGCGGCGTCTGGATGCTACACGACCCTTTTAATTGCACATACACTAGTGTGTTGTAGGGCTAGAGGCAATATTGACTCAGAGGCATGATGAGGGATATGAGTACGTTGTGGCATTTGCTTTTAGGAACAACAACAATGCGAAGTCCAACTATTCATCCTATGAGGGAAGACTTTGGTCGCGGTGTGGGCCATAGCCCATCTTTGGCCCTATTTGTATGGGCAACGTTATACGTTGGTCACCGACCATTAGCCTTTGAAGTGGCTCATGGAATCTGACAAGCTTAGTGGTAAACTTACCAAGTGGACTTTGTTGCTTCAAAAGTATGATTGTGAGGTTGTACATCGGGCCGACATCTCGAACTTGGATGCGGATGGTCTATCTCGCGATCCAAGTCCTTTGGAGGAGGATCAAAATAGTGCTAGGTGGCAAGGGGATCGTGATAGGGAGTCAATCTTGAGGTGGCGTGCGCTGGCTTACCTCACGTTGATGTCTGGCTCGGCATTGACGTTGGGTGATCAAGCAACGGATGAGGAACCAAATACGGCTCAAGATACAGTTAGAAAAAGAGTGGGAAGACTGTCCAGTCTTGCACAAGCTACAACATGGGACACTTCCCCTTGCTCTTTCTCCAATGGAGTGTGATTGAGTTGGACATCAAATAGCAAGGTTCCGTTGGAAGAACGGCCTTCTATTTTGGTTGTGACCGGATAGGACTAGGCATATAATTTCTAAGCCAGATCAAAGGATTTCATTGATACGGCAAGCGCACAAAGACCTAGGACATTTTGGTGTGCGACGGACTCATTCAATATAGCGCAGCCAATATTGGTGGACCATAATGTATCAAGAGGTCGCCAAGTACGTTTCTCGGTGTGAAGTATGTGATTGGTTTAACACCTTGTCATCGTAGTTGCAGCCTTTGCCCATTATGGGGCTAGGCTACCAATGGTCTTTAGACTTTGTTGGTCCAATTGTTGTCAGTCCACGTAGAGCCAAATATGTCTTGGTGATAGGGGAGCATTTCAACAAGTGGATTGAATTTGTGGCTCTTCTGCAAAACTCTTTAAAGTTGGAAATAATGGCACTCCTCGACCAGTTGTTGGCTCATTTTGGAGCCTAAGCTAAGGTTTTGACAGACCAAGGATGTGAATACCTTGGGACTTTTGAAGCTTTGTGTACTAAGGCTTTCATTGACCATTGTACAGCTTTTCGGAATCATCGAGGGATCAGAAGGGGACGGTTTGGCAGAGCGGATGGTTCAGACCTTTAAGCGGGGCCTAAGGAAGTATGGATTACTTTAAGGTAGCGACCGTGATTGGGATTTGATGATATCATGGATTGCCATGAGGTATTGTTTTAGCCGATAGTCTTCATCGGCAGCTTTAAGTCTGTATCAATTATTGCACTGGCGAGAGCCAATTTTTCCAAGTTCCGTTTGGGAAAAGTTAGCTCTGGTTGTGGATTTCGACGATCTAGTGGTGTAGGCCAAGTGTCAACTATTGGACATTAGAGTTTCTTATAGTTATTATAGTGGTATAAATAGATATGTATTGATATATAAATATATATATGAGGGAAAGTAAAAGGGGAGAAAAGAGAGAGAGGTGAATTGACATGTGACATGGTCAAAGATTTGAGACCAAGCCATGTGTTGTACACAGAATAAGTAAGGACATGTGGATAGTTGGATGAAGCCTATGCGCCATATGTCCCATGCATTAGTTGGCAAGGGACACGTGGATGGACACATGATGTTGGACCGCCATGTGTCCAATGTATTGGCAAATGTTTGCCACCAAGTTCTACTATAATTAAAGGCCTTCGAAAGAAAGCAACTATCTCACTTCAAACATTGTTTGTACTCTATTGTGTATTTCTTTGCTTGTGCAACTATCTCTCTACTTCTTTTAACTTCAATAGGTTATTGGCCCACTCATGTGAGTTGCGAGTGTAGAGTTTTGTTGCAATACTTGGTTGGAGGAGGTCTTGAGAGGTTTTAAGTGTTTGAGGAGCACGAGGGCTGATTTTGAACTTTGAAGGTGCGCAAGGGCTCAATTGGAGCACAGGAGTGCACAAAGGCCTAATTGGAGCATTTGAGGCGATTTAGGAAGGCATAAAGAGTTGCAAGAGTGGCGGTAGTGCACAATCAGGCTTTTAAACCTTGTAAGTGTTCATTCATAGTGGATGTGCTTGTTTGCTCTCTAAAGGTGCCATTTTGAGTGATAGAGGTGCTTAGTTGCACATTGAAGTCTATTTAAAGCTCACTCAGGTCATTGAAATCTTTATTTGCATGTATGAGCAAAGAAGGATTGATTTTGTTGAAAGATGTGCAAAAGTGTCCATTTGAGTCTAGACGGACTTGACATGAGTGTTTGAGTTGTCTCTTTCTACACTTGAGTTTAGAAGTGACTCATTTGATTGTACTTGCACATTAGAACCTTGAAAAGGCAGATTTGAGTGTGTAAGGTGCTTAGATGTCCATTAGAGCCTTAAAAGGGGTTGATATGAGTATTTGAGGTGCATACATGCTCCTTGGAGCCTAGAAGGGGCTCAATTGAGTGATTGAGGTACATTAGTCCACATTGGAAGCATAAGAGGGCTCATCTTAGCCATTTGAGTATCAACATGGCCACATTTGAGAATGAGAGTGGTAGAGTCATAGACAAGTTCAAGAAGGACAACTTTAACCTTTGGAAGTTTAAAATGGAGATGGTGTTGGAGTCCATGGACCTTTGGAAGATCGTTGAGGAGACCAAGGAACATCCATCATTCGATGATGATCCAAAGATAATGAAGGATTATAATTGGCATGTGAAGAAGGCCATGTCCGTCATTGGACTTAATTTGGTGGACAACCAACTTGCTCACATCAAGAGTTGCAATAGACTGGCAGAAGCATGGAAGACTTTGTGCAACATCCACAAAACCAAGAATTGGTCTAACATCCTCTTCATTTGTCGCAAGTTTTTCACAATCAAGATGCAAGAAGGTGATCACTTGTTGACCAACATCAACGAAATGAAGGCACTTGTGGATCAACTGACATGCTTGAAGGTCCCCGTGAGAGATGAGGATGTGGTGATGACGGTGCTTGAGAGCTTGCCGCCGTCATTTGAGAACTTGATCACCGCCTTGGAGACGTTGTGTTTGAAGCACCTCACCATCGAGTTTGTGGTTGCACAAATGATGTACGAAGTGTCCAAGTGCAAAGAGAAGGAGACCCATGGCGATGATGCGGGTTTGGTATCAAGTCATAACAAGGGGAGGAGCTCATCTTCACGTGGCGTGCCCAATGTATGTTACAATCGTGGAAAACCGGGCCATTTTGTAGGAAGTTTCTTCAAACCGAAGAAAGGGGAGCGCGACAACGCAAACCAAGCAAAAGAGAAGGAGAATGCCAACCATGCCACGAAGGACAATGACTACGCATTTGTAACTCAAGATGGACCTCATTCCAAGTTCATTTGTAAGTAGATTTTGGATTTGGGCGTCACAAAACACATGACACTTCATAGGGTAACATATGATAAGTATGAGGTAATTCCATCACGTAACGTGCCTTTGGATAATGATAGTATTGTGGATGTCGTTGTAGTTGGTGCCATTGATGTCAAAGTGTCTGTTAAGAGGCGTTCAAAGAGGATGACAATCAAGGACGTCCTTCATGTGTCCAAGTTGTAAGCAAACTTGCTCTCGGTGAGCAAGCTTGTGTCAAGCGGTATGAAGGTGCAATTCAATGTGGACAGGTGCACAATGACAACATCCAATGGAGATGTACTTGCAGTTGTACCTCGTAAAGACAACTTGTACCAAGTGGCCCTTACCAAAGTGTATGAGGTGGATGCAACCAATTTGGAATAATCATCAAACAAGAATGGAGCCATGGAGCTTTGGCATCGTCGACTTGGTCATTTGAACGTGAGAAGTGCGCATTTGCTTCAAAGCATGATAAGTGGCATGATCCTTGCCAAGGATGAGTCATCTATGCCATTTTGTGAAGGGTGTATGCAAAGCAAGCAACATAAGGCACCATTTCCGAAGGATGGAAGGACACGTGCAACAAAGCCTTTAGAGATTGTACATTTGGATGTCGGCGGCCCTATGAGGACCACGTGCACTGGCGGTTCCTCTTTGTCCCCTATGTGACTTTCATTGATGACTTTTCTAGGAAAGTCTAGTTTTACATGTTGAAGACAAAGGGCAAGTGCCTTCAGAAGTTCTAGGAATTCAAGAGGCTTGCAAAGATGCAATCCGAGCACAAAATCAAGGTGTTTTGATCGGACAATGGTGGAGAGTCCATCTCCAAGGCATTTCAAAAGTACTTTAAGCATCACGGCACCAAGAGACAACCATCAACACCATACACACCCAAGCAAAACAGAGTGGCGGAGCAAGCTAACCGCACAATTGGGGAGATGGCGAGGAGCATGATCCATGTTGAAGGACTCAAACTTGCATTTTGGGCGGAAGTGGTGACCAATACGGTGTACATCCACAGGAAGCTTAGAGCGGCCGCAAGCCATGCATTGCACACATGCGCGTGTTTGGATGCATTGCATATGTCACAGTGCCATATGGAAAGAGAGATAAACTCGATGCAAAAGGCACAAAGTGTTTGTTTCTTGGCTATTGCAAGGGCACCAAGGCATATCGCCTCATGTGTGTTGAGACAAAGAAGATCATTCGGAGTCGTGATGTGGTGTTTGTTGAAGATAGCTAAAGTCTTGGTCACCGTTTGGAGATTCGTCCAAGTGGGAGTAGTGAAGAGCCTTCGTTGGTGGACGAACCTTCCAAAACGATTCTCTTGGATGATAGTGACGGTCGTGATTTTGTGAAGGAGGAGAGGGTGGATAACGAAGAAGAAGGTGCAAGCGTGGCGCCTTCATCAACACCATCATCAAGCAATGATCATGACGTGGATAACACACAAGAGCCTTGGTATCCAAAGAGGGAACGGCAACCGCCAAGAGAGTTGTGGATGAACTACATCTTGTCGCAACATAAGGTAGAATGGGCCAATGTTGCATCTTTTGAGGATCCATTGAACTTGTGTGAGGCCTTGCAATCGGAGGATGCAAGCAAGTGGGAGGCAACCATACAAAACAAGTATGACTCACTCATGGCAAATGGAACATGGAAATTGGCTCTTTATGCCAAAGCATAGAATACAAGTGGGTGTTTTGCATGGAGGATGCTATGGGCCAAGTTGTGTGGCACAAGGCAAGATTGGTGGCAAAAAAGTTACTCTCAAGTTGCGGAAGTCGACTTCCTTGAGACCTTTGCTCTCGTGGCAAAATTCATTACCATAAGGTGTATTCTTGCACTTGGTGTGGCGTTGGACTTGGAGATCCATCAAATGGATGTGAAGACAACATTTTCGAATAGAAAGCTGGAGGAAGTCATCTTCATGGATCAACCGCAAGGGTTTGAACAAAAGGACTTTGAGAATCTTGTGTGCACGTGCAAGAAATCGTTGGGCAGATTGAAGCAATCACCAAGAGCAAGGTACCAAACGGATTGACAATTTCTTCACAAAGGAGGGCTTTAGAAGAAGCCAAGCAAACCACTCTTTGTAGAGAAGGGGGGCAAAAAGTTTGGCGTTTTTGCATTACAACAGAGGAAAATAACAAGTGTGCAGTCGTTTAAAATGCACCAAAAGCACAAAAATTGTCTCCTGCCTACCAAATTTAAAACTTGGATTTTTTTATTAGCTAAATTCATGACTTCAAAGTTTCGTGGCCTTATAATTTACCAAAGTGGTTTTATAGCTAATTTATCAACTTCTACCCATTTCATTACCTTTAGTCACTAATAGTAGAATAAAGAAGTTAAACACCAATAAGTGAACTTCATTTACATTCTAATACTACCTTTGACTTAATTTATATCATGAAGCATCAATCATTGTCTAAATGAAAATTTAGAAAACACTGAAAATGTTGTCAATTGCAAAAATAATGCTTGACATTTGAAAGTCTTTTAAAGGCACATTAATTGTTTTCTAATCCTATAAATAGGATTACATGTTCATCTATAAGTTAATTATGTAAGCACAAACTTTGGTAGCCTTAAATAGGTAAAATAGGATTTATTGCAAAGTCATCCATCGTATGCCCTCCTCTAGCCTCAATCACAGATTGTAATCTAGCTGGCATTGAATGACAAAAAGTAAGAAGTTGACTGCTATCAACTAATGTCCGCTTTCTTTGTAAAGTTTCCTTCAACTCATCTAAGGACTTGGGACTTGATTGGCCATGTTGGACTGCATTTTAAAAAAGCTTCCAGACATTCTCGAGTGGATTAAGATCAGGACTCTTTGCAGGCCATTCAAGCTTCTCTATAAGGCGTAATTTTCTCCGTTTTGCAGGGGCTTTGCTTTGATGCACTGGAGCTCCATCTTCCGTAAGCATAGCATGTGAGACTTGGCCCATAAATTGACGCAAATGGCCATCATAGACCAAATCCACAAAATCAATAGCTTAGCGACGATCCTTTGGCAAAAATACAAGCTCTGATTTCTTGCCTCCTCCAAACCTTCCCCAAATCATGAAAGATGTCCTCCCATTCTTGAAAGTGTGAACTACACAACTTGATGAATATGGGGCTCACATTGCACCCGATCTATCCTCTCTTTGTTACTTTTCCATATGCTTATTGATTTGGCGACGGGCAATATCTTCGACTAGATGTGTACAGTTGTTGTAGCGACATCACTGTGGCGTTTAGTTTGTTAGTGTTGATTAGTCCTAGCTGGATAGAAGGTCTTTTTATTCGCTAGGGGGGGCACTTGAGTGTATACTACATATACTTTTTTAAGTGTATGTTTTTCATTTATTTGATGTTGGTTAGAAATCACAAAAATAGAAATCACAAAGATTTTTTGGTTATCTTGCCGTGTGCATTTGTCATTAATGAAATTAATAGAAATTAGAAATTTAAGTGAAGATTCCACGTCGACCTATTACCTTAACACATGTTGATCTTTCCAAAACCCATTACATGAAAATCTGGTAATATTGCTTCTAATAACCAATCCTCATAATATTCTCTATCAGTCAATCATATTTTAAACCTTTCCTTAAATCACCCAAAGAACGATGATCATAATCAAATAAAACTTCACCATAAACAAGGGAAGGCTAGAAAGAAGTTGTATACTTAACCGCTGAAGGACCAAATCTCCTTTGGGGGGATTTCTGATTTTGGGCAGGTTTCTAAAATTCGAAAAAAAATCCTTTTTCTCTAAAGTTTTTATCCTAGATTGCCTCTCATAAGAGCTTCGTGGAGATATTTTTATTTTATTTTTTGGATTTATGGTTTGAAAGGTAGTACCACTTAAAGCCAAAAGTGGGGACTCGGGGCACCTCCAAATTTTTTGACAAAAGTTTCTATTGACATTGAGATTTTTCACAAATATAAATAATATTTCCTTCTTTAGAAAATTTCAAAAAAAATCTTGTCTTTAGTGTAAAATGGCATTTTATTCCAAGTCAAACATTTTCACACATTGTCAGGCAACGGGGGAAAAAAATTCATCTATTCTACATAAAACCTAAAGATCTTCATATTTTTCACTTTTTATTTTTTCAACAACAATATGTGGTGAAAACCTTCTTATTGGCCGTTTGGATTATCATTTGAACACATACGTAGCTCACAAAAAAATAAAACGTGAAATGGCAATTTTTGAACCTCCACTCCTTGCACACTTGTTTTGAATATGCTACACCCCTTTTTTACCTCTAAAAATTGGTGCGTTGGGAAATAACATCATGCTTAAGACAATGGTAAAAGATTTAGACCTTGTACAATGCAAAAATTTGATACAAAGTGAAGTCAAAGTCTGCTGATCTACTCAACGCATGGAAGAAAATGAACCATTGTTTTTACTTTAAACACTAAAATCTATCAATCCGTGCGGTGAATTGCAACAAAATTTTAGTGGCATGTTTATGTAGAAGTCTATTTTAAGATCTTACGGTTGAAAATCCGAAATTCACTTTAAAATGTGATTTTCATGTCTCTTTTTGGCAGTGGCAGTTTTGGACTGGTTTTAGAGCGAAAGTGGTCGAGGTCCTTAAGGGGTTAAGATCGGGTGAGGTTTATGATAAGAAAACCCATACTTAAGAGCATCCCCATCTTCTATTGACCATCATCGCAGTTCCAAATGTTCACTTGTAATAAACCAGGACGCTTTTTGCACATGGTCGGGTCTAGGTTTTTTCCCAACGTGCAAATTTCACACCAAGGATAATTCAAGGGGAGGGTCAGCCATCTTTTTGATCTGTTTGGTGCTGACCAGCAAGGTTGGATGTCCTGTAACCACTAATTTCAGCTCGGACACCCATATTTTTGGTGTAACAAATGCTCCTATTTTGGTGCAACAAGCGTTTTTCAGAGGGTGGGCCCTCTTCTTAACCCCTGAATTCCCAAGGCATTTTTACACCAAAAACACTTCAAAACTACTCGTTTTAGTGCAATGAGCAAGGAAGGAACCAAAAACTTTCATTCCTACTTTTAACCATAGGATCTTAATTGAGACTTATTAAGTAACATACTGACAAACTTTCATAAATTTTGACCCTACGGATTGAAAGAATGTAGTGTTTGAAGTAGAAACAATGATTCATTTTCTTCCCTGCATGGAGTGGATCATCAACTTTGACCTCAGTTGGTGACAAGTTTTTGCACTGCAAAAGGTCTAAATTCATTGCCATCATGATAAGCATGGTATTAGTTCCTTGATCACCAATTTTCAGAGGTAGAGACGGGGCGTAGCATGTTCAAAACTATTGTGAAAGGAGTGGAGGTTCAAAAATTGTCAATTCATTTCATATTTTGTGGTGAACTCAATATGTTTTAGAATGATGATTGAAATGGTCAATCAAGAATTTTACACCACATTTGTTGTGCAAACAATAAAATCTAAAAAATATAGAGATCTCTAAGTTTTATGTGGAAAAGAAGAAGTTTTTTTTGTACTTGCCTGACAATGTGTGACAATGTGTGAAAATGTTTGACTTGGGTTTAAATGTTCTATTTTACAAAAGACAATAGATTTTTTTCACAATATGAAAGGAAATAATATTGCTTATTAGTATTGAAAATCTCACATTTGATAAAGTGTCCTAGCAAAATTTTTTGGAGTTGCCCAATGTGCCCGCTCGTGGGACTTTTTTTTTTTAAGATGGCATAACTTTTTCATAAAAAATTGGACTTAGGAAAAACATTATACTCACACAAAGCTTCTAGTAATGTCCATCTACAGTGGAAATTCGAAAGAAGAATGTTATAAATTAACACCATAGGAACTTGCCCAACGTTTAAAAATCCCCCAAGGATAATCTTCAAAATTAAGGGGCTAATGGCAAGGGGCTCATGGAGCTCATTTTTAGGTCCTCCCCTTTTGGGGGGTACTGAAGGATGTTTTTGGTGCATTTAATGTCGAATTTGGAGCCTGCAAGTCAATATGCTTTAACCCTTTAACGCCTAAGAGGCCCTCGTAGGGTCGTTTCTGTGCTTTTTCCCTTAAAATTTTGTCTACAATAGTCTATTGTCCCTCGCGTACTCTGAATGCATTTTGAGCTCCTCATTAGCTTTCCAACGGATCATTCCAATACAAATTCCATGCGGGCATCAACAAACTATAGTACCCGGAAGAAATGTTACGGGATTTCCAGTAATTTTCCAAAAACATGTACTAAAGAGCTACTTTAGTAAGCTCATACGAACTCAAAAATTTATGGAATTTTATACAAAAAATTGCAATTGAAAGCTTTTGGACTCTATTTCAATAATCAAATTTGCTTACATAGAAAAAATCCAAAATCAACACACAATTTGCTTTCTCCTATATAGTGTTCAAAATCTAGTATTACCACCTTTTGCACTAATTACTTCCTTCATACGTGCAGGCATGGTAGCAATGAGGCTTTGCAAAATGTCTGAAGGTATCTCTTCCCATACTCTATGAAGAGATTCCACCAATTCTTCTTTATTGTGTGGCCGGGATGTACTCTGAACTCTGTCTTTCACTATCTTCCATAAGTTCTCTATTGGGTTTAGATCTAGAGTTGGCTGGCCATTTCAACTTCTTTATGCCATGAGCTTCTCTCCACAACTCTTGCAACTTGCTGCGGTCAACCGGAGCGCCATCTTCCATAAGTATAATGTCTTTTCGATGATCATGGAGAAAATAAAACCCACTTAAAGTGCCTTCATAAATAAGATCAACAAAATCACTTGCACTTCTACTCTGTGGAGGTATGATTACTAAAGGAGACTTATCAAAGCCACTAAAAGCACCCCAAACCATCACTGAAGTACGTCCAGACTTTAAAATAAGTGCTAGACATTTAGATGAATATCTCTCATATGCCTTTCGCCACACTCTAATTTGTCTAAAATTCCTTCCAATTTCAAAAGATGATTCATTGGTCCAACAACCTTCTTCCAATCCTCCTCAGCCCAGTTTTTATACTTTCTAGCAAATTCTAGCCTGTCTGCTTTGTGCTTCTCATTGAGAAAAGGTTTTTTTGTTGCAACACGGTTTCTGTAACTAAGGGTTTCCAAAGCGTTCCTTACAATACGAGTACTAACATGTGCAATACTTGCCATATGATTTGTAATCTCTGTGAGTGATGAACGACGATCATTATTAAGGAGGCGTTCTAAGTGTCTCGGTCTGCGCTATGTAAACTTTCGAGGCCTACCCGGTGACTTTGGCGACACTACAATTCCTCGTTTCTTAAAACTTCCTAAAGAGTGGAAGATGGCATCCCTAACTCTCTTGCTATCTGTGCACCTCTCATTCCACCTTTATGCATTCCAACCACTTCTCCTTTCTCAGCATCTGTCAACCCTCTAGTCTTCATTTTTCTCAACAAATTATGCCACTCAACCTACCCGCAACACCAAACAGACTTGTTTCAACAAAAATAATACACCTCACGCTAAATTAAGTCACAAATTCACATACAATCATGTCAAAAATAGGTGAAAATCCCAAGGCAATTGCTCACAAATTGAACTCCTAGTGGTCACTTGAAGTTCACTATCTGTAATCTAGTATAATTGGAGTTAAGTAAAAATCCCGTAACATTTCTTCCGGGTAATGTACAGTGATTTTCATGAAGTGGTGTCATAGATTTTTGTGCTGAAATGTACCCATTGTGTAGATGATGTATTGCCTAATCTACTACACTCGCAGATTGTCTCTAACTCTTGTGGTCCACGTAGGTGCTAAAGGATTAAGGGGTCCCACCATGGTAATTAGAACTTCCAAAAGGGTTATTTTTAGAAGGCCCTATTAAACACAAAAACTAGGGGGCACGTTTTGTTCACACTCCTTCTGAAAAACCCTTGTTGCACCAAATACACCCATCCTTTCAACTCCCTAACTTAATAATATAGGGAGTCTTTTTCTTTTCTTTTTCCATATAATTTTCTCTATGTCTACAAATTGTGGCAATATTGACCCCGCCGCTCCCTAAATCTTCACAAACCAAACTTTGGAAATGTCAAAACCAAATTATTGGCTCTAGAATGCGGGATCCTGTAGTTCAGGAAAGTAAGAGCAGTCACAACTTAACCTTATTGCTTCCTCTGTTTTCTCGTCAATTGATTCGTCGTCTCTGGACGTAGGGCCTTTCATTCTAACTCAATACCCCTAAATTTCAAGTTTAGTGTAGGCACACTATATGATTTACACATGCTATAAGTTTTTACTCTCAATGAATCTTTTTACCAAACTTGTTGACAATGACCACCCTCTTTAACCCCTAAAGGACAACGACCACTTTCTCTCTAAAACCAGTCCAAAACTGCCACTGCCAAAAAGAGACATGAAAATCACATTTTAAAGTGAATTTCGGATTTTCAACCGTAAGATCTTAAAATAGACTTCTACATAAACATGCCACTAAATTTTTGTTGCAATCCACAGCACGGATTGATAGATTTTAGTGTTTAAAGTAAAAACAATGGTTCATTTTCTTCCATGCGTTGAGTAGATCAACAGACTTTGACTTCACTTTGTATCAAATTTTTGCATTGTACAAGGTCTAAATCTTTTACCATTGTCTTAAGCATGATGTTATTTCCCAACGCACCAATTTTTAGAGGTAAAAAAGGGGTGTAGCATATTCAAAACAAGTGTGCAAGGAGTGGAGGTTCAAAAATTGCCATTTCACGTTTTATTTTTTTGTGAGCTACGTATGTGTTCAAATGATAATCCAAACGGCCAATAAGAAGGTTTTCACCACATATTGTTGTTGAAAAAATAAAAAGTGAAAAATATGAAGATCTTTAGGTTTTATGTAGAAAAGATGAATTTTTTTTCCCCCGTTGCCCAACATTGTGTGAAAATGTTTGACTTGGAATAAAATGCCATTTTACACTAAAGACAAGATTTTTTTTGAAATTTTCTAAAGAAGGAAATATTATTTATATGTGTGAAAAATCTCAATGTCAATAGAAACTTTTGTCAAAAATTTTGGAGGTGCCCGGAGTCCCCACTTTTGGCTTTAAGTGGTACTAACTTTCAAACCACAAATCCAAAAAAAAAAAAAAAAAAATCTCCACAAAGCTCTTATCAGAGGCTATCTTGTGTAAAAATCTCAATTAAAAAGGATTTTTTTTCGAATTGTAGGTACATGCCCAAAATCCAATTTGACCCCGGGGGGACGTTTGGTCCTTTAGGGGTTAAGTAGTACAGATAATTGTAAAATATATTTCCATTAAAATAAAATGTTATGATGCTTTCAAATCATAAAGTACCACTACACTAAACATAAAATTTAGTGTTGTTCTCACACCAACTTTCATCCTTTCTTTCACATATTCCTCCGTGATTGCAATCATTCATTGCTTTCAAGTTCTCTAAACTCAAGTCATGTGTGCCTTGACAGATCAGTGACAAATCAGTGATTCAGAGGATTGAATTTCCAGGATTTGGTGACTTCAGCTTGTGATGATCTTGACTAGGAGGATTGCTACTTTGGACATGTCTTCATGCACAGGGTCTCACTGTGTCTCTGTGCACATGTCTTCATGCCTCCATGTCTTCATGCACACAGTGAGGCCTCCGGCATCGGACATGGTCCATGCCCGAGGGACATGTCCATCTGCCTTGCTGGTTCTGATCTGGTCCATAGAACCTGCACAAGCAAAAGCATGACGCTCAAGCTTAGCTTCTTAGGATGTCAGCCACTTGAACCTTCAAGGACGCAGCCTGCATAGGTCGTAGTCGACAGACTTCCAGAATAGGTCACGTCCTTCGGCAAAATTAGCAGTTTTTTGGAAAAACAATCCAATCAAATTCTGAAATGAATCGTAATTACGGGGAGAAATCTCTGTGCAGGAACCTTCTTTTGCAAAGAATGCGTTATGTGGTGTTGGAAACTCATGTTGGCTGTATTCAGACGACACCTACTTTTTCATCAGTGGTGTGCCTGGACCATTTTGTCTTAACCAACCATCGCTTTAGCCGACCACAGTGCAATTGTGTGTGAAGGGCCAATGCGCAGAAACGCCTGACGTTGCGGATGCCAATGCCACACGAAAGGTGTGAAATACAGTCCGACAAATTGATGTTACTCCTCCAGTATCATTGCACATGGAGCTGTTTTCGACACTCTAAATTCAACGCTTCTTGGCTAAGTGTGGAAAAAATGGAGAAAACTTGTGTATAGCGTTAGAGTTTAGAGTGCTGAAAACCACCGCTAGCACAAGTTTAGAGTGCTTGTACTTGTTGATAGAAGCCGCATTCAGGTTGTCAGCTCCTACGCAACCATGCTTCAACACAGGATATATATTATTGTAAAATGTCTTTCAAGGAAACCTTAGAAAGGGTGTAAAATTCTGGAATACGAAGTTGGTAGTGGAGGCCTTGCAAACATCAAGTGTAGGACTTCACCTCTTTATTTAATCGCTGTAGGGGGTACACACACCAGGTACATCCATGGCGAGACAAGAATTAAACGTACTTTTTGAGATCTACTCAATCACATGACTAGCGTCTAGAAACGTCCACAATGACATTATGGCATATTTTGTTGGTAACAATTGCAGCACCATATGTTATTGCTAACAAAATAGCATCCTCGCTTGTTCCAATCAATAAACTAGATAATTCAATAACACAGAGGCAATATACTAGGTGACGATCATTTTGAGACCCACGAGCGTAACCAGCTCATGTGTTTCTTCGGCGGATTGCCCGCACCGTCAGAGGTACTAGCATCGGAGGCCTGCCGCGGATCCTTCTCCATCGTGAACTTGGAGTCTTCTTCTTTGATAGTGATGCACTTGTTGTCGCACAGGTCATCGGAGCTCACGACGAACTTCGCGGCGTCCACCCCGACGGTGTACTCGCGGTAGGTGGCGTTGAAATCCACTCCGATCACGTACTTGCCGCCGGCCTCAACCGTGGTCAGCTCCGAGACATGGCGGCCGCTGCCGATGACCACCTTCATCACGAGCTTCGTCCCGTTGGAAATTTGCGTGGAGATCGCCATCTTACCAATGCCGCATTCGCTCTGCACTCACAGCCTCGCACTTTCTGGACCGATAACATGGCCATTGAACAGAGGGGAGATGTATACACACTGCTTCCCTGTCAAGTACCTCCATCGGTAACCAGAAGTCTTGCTAAAATCTCGAATCCCGTGAACTTTGCAGACTTTGTTACGCCGAAATTGCAGACAAAGACGGAATAGACACAGTTATATTTTCCTGGTCACTCCCTGAATTTTGGAGGGGGGCGAAGACTTGAACTGGTAGAGAAAGTGCTTCGAATGATCATGTGTACAAGTCGTCGACCACGGATGAGAAGTTACCGTTTGTTACGTTCCAATAACTTCTGTTTTCAGATCTGTACATATCTTATCAAAACCCGATCTGTCGCCAAAAGGAAACATTTCTTGTCACGCCGCTGAAACTTCCTGAATCTAAGGTTGGTGAATTAGAAATGCGTCGAACGGGTTAAAGTAGACCAGGTCTTTCTCGAGTTGTATCTGCTTGGGAGTCAGGTTTTACGGTTAGTCCAATGCTTACCTATTCATCTCTTCACCTCCAATGCAGAAGAAGATGACGAACATAGAGAGGAGAAGAAAGAGGTTTTCATGGCATACGATACATTGAGGTGGACTTTGCGCAAGTAGAATGAGATATATATACATTGGTAGAACATGGGACATTTTCAGATTCCGTTCGGAATCCAGAATGCCTTGGACAGAGGTTTCGTGACGACAAAGACCCTACTACGGATGACAATCTTGTTGATGAGAAACCCTGGCACAACCATGAAGTCTACCCTTGAGATGTCGAGACTGACCATGTCGTCTTCGTCGGACTCTGACTCTTGGAAAATGACAGATTCCATGTACTTCTCGACGAATTTCTCAGACTGTGCAACACGGAAGATGCGCGCCATGGGATTGAACGAGAACACAAGCTTGTGCACCTGCCACACGCACACCGCGAGCTTCACGAACGTCACTCCGAGCTTCGCAGCGAGGAAGCTTCCGACATCGGCGTCGCCCGACTCGTCGGAGGAGAACGAGTGCTCGAAGGTGCGAGAGATGATCTCCTGCACCATGCCTTCGATCTCCGGAATGGCCGTGCTCAGACTCTCCAGCTTGGTGCGGCAGAAGTGCGTGAAGAGGTTGTCCGCTTTGTGCACGAGCTGCTCCGGATTCTCGATGGCGCTGAGGTACTTGTACTGCCGGAAGTTGTCCACTCTCTGTTGCTCCATGTCGAGGAACCCTGAGGTGCTGTCCTGGAGGTCGAAACATTCGTGCTCGAAGCCCTGGAACAGGATCTTGCAAGTGATCGCTTCCAACACGTACTTTAAGGGAGCCGCCTTGCCGAGCGAGATGGAGCGGACGTAGTTGTTGCGCGCCACGGCCATGCCGTCGATCTTGCCTTGCTCCATCGCCTTCATGAGCAGCCTCGCAAAGATCCCTGCGACTTCGTGCACGCGCTGGACCGCGCCGTTGAGAAGGTAGGGCGTGGCTTCCGATTCGAGGAAGGACTCCCCGCCAATGTAGTCCCGGGGAGGCGGCGGCGGAGGCGGGATCAAGAAGTCGACGCTGTCCGTGTCTCTCCCCCTCGCGAGATCTCGAATCTGATGCTTCAGGTCGTCGATTTCTACATTGCATTGCTGTAGCCTCTCGCTCAATCTCGCCGTGTTCTCCACCTCCTCGCGCAGTCGCGCTTTCAGGCTCAGCGTCTCTGATTCCTTGGAGCTAACATGCGCTTGTGCGTCTGCGGGCGCTATCCGATCGCTGCTCTTCTGCTCAAGACCTAATTGCGCAGCCTGCACTAGTTCCTCGATCCGGGAGTTCTTCTGCCGCAATGCCTCGCTCAGATTCGACGTCTTCTCCCGCTCTCCCCGCAGTCGCTCCCGCAGGCTCTGCGCCTCGGATTCTGTGGCTTCTATTTTCCCTTTGAGAGCAGAGGCTTGCTGTTTCAGTTCCTGTATGCGCTTCTCCTGGTCCTGGACACTAGTTGCCAGAGTCTGTTTCTGTTTCTCTAATTGGCCATGTGCCGTCGTCAGCTGTGAAACCTTCGTGTTCAACTCTCCTGTCGTGCTCATGTCACTCTCGACCATTCTCTCTTGCTCAAGTTTCCAGCTCTTCAACTCCTGATTCTCCCCCTTCAACTCCTGATTCTCCCGCTTAACGTCTTGGAACGAGGTTTGCAGTATCTTCAACTCCGCATCCCTCACTTCGAGCGCTGCGGCTGCCGCGCCCTGAGCTTGGAGTCTCACCTGGAGCTCTCCGACCTCGCGCTCCTTCACTTGCAGCTTCGCTTGACACTCTCGGTTCTCTCTCTCCAGATTGTCACCGCGCATCTTCTCCGATTGGAGAGCTGCTTGCACCTTCCCCTGGTATTCTCGCTTCTCCTTCTCGAGCGCATCATGACCACGCACCTTCTCCGCTCTCAATTTCACCAGGTACTCTGTCTCGAGACTTTCCGCCCGCGTCTTCTCCATTCTCAACCTCTCCTGGCACTCTCTGTTCACTTTCTCCAGATCCTCCGCTCGCATCTTCTCCAGATAATAGCTTCTTGACTTCACTACGAAATCACTCTCCAAGTCCTTCATGCGTTTCTCCAAGTGCTTGATGTCACTCTCTAGCCTTCCGATTATAGTTTCCTTCTGTTTAGACCTAACCTCCAAATCGTTGATATACGCCTCGCTCCTCCGCTGGTGATCATCGGATCCACGTGATGTAGTATCAACCTTCCCTAAATGAGCATCTCTACGTTCGAAAGACCTGTAATTCGGCTCAAAATCCTGGGTTTTGTTAAACGTCGGAGGTCGTTGAATGCCTCCACCAGCGAAACCGGCGCCTTCCAGGCGCGGAGCAGTAGTAATACTTCTACCGGAACGACTCAGCCACGAATTCCAAAGAGATCCTGGTATGGTCCACATATTAGAAAACAACCCTGGGGAAGGCGCTTTCAATTCAGGAAGCGGCACTTCCATGAAAGGCGTGCCTCCGTAATCAGGCGCCGTCTTGAAGCCATTCCTCCGGTCATCATAGTCTTTACTCCGACCCTCTGGCACCTGAGATGGGTAGCCATTCCTTCCAGCATCTGGAATCACCGGCCGACTATTATAGTACGCCATTCTCTATACAGTCCTAGTTTCCAAACCCCGGTAGAAAGCTGTTTCGTTCAGCACCTGGACATCGATGTCGTCATCCAACACTGAAGAAGCACCATCTGCACGTCGTAAAAAACACAAAAAGCGACCTGCGCACTGAAACTAGGGCCATAGCATATTTCTGATCATTCTGGAAAGAGCGACCCAAACAAACCAACCCTCGATCGCCCTACCGGCAAACAGTACCAATTATGGACATCCCTCCGGAATAAACGCCTAACCCTAGGCCCTCAAATAGTGGAACTGATGTTCCAGCTCCAGGTCCAGGATGGCTATGGCCACAGGTGAACGATGGCAGAAGCAGGTCATGTTATCTAGGAAATTAATCTCAGCCACAGGTACGCCTACACGAAAGGATTGTCGTCACTTACCCAGGCCGCCAGAAGTGGAACACCTCCAGAACTCGTCCGCAAGCAAAGCAGTGGAGCGCCATAGCCGCCAACCACGCCAGTCGAAAGCTTAAACCCCGGCAACTTCATCCGCGTTTCCAGACACTCCCAAACAAGCTCTGAAGCTGACAACGGCAGTAGCACCGATTCCGCATGCAACCTGAGCGAGAAACAAACCAATTCGGTGAGACTCCGCGTCGACAACGAAGTCTAGTACCGACAATTCAGCACGCACACGCGGAAGGTGAGTGCCGGAGTGTTGAAGCGAAATTGAGACGATAATTTTTCCTGTGCAGAATTCGTGCCTGCTGCATCGACGTGAGCGACGTAGTGGCTGCCTGGAGACTTCCGTGCGGTTTTCCAACAGTATTATACTACTGTTTATTAGTAGTCCCCGCTCATGTTCTAGAGCTACTCCTCGGCTTACGTGCAGCTCGTACTCCCATGTTTGCAGCAGTTTGTGGCTCCGATGCTGCAGTGAGTGGTGCGTAATGGGCGTGATTCCAGCTTTCTCCAATGGTCAAACTCGTACGTGGTGTGGTGTTTTTTAACCGTGATTCAGGTAGATTACCTTTCGCTAAAGTTGAACATACGAAGGCCATTTGATGGAGTCTTTAATTTACTCTCTTTCGGTAGGGCCCTTGTCTTTCTTTTCCAGCTTCTACTTTGCTTCCAAACTTTTTTTTAAAGTGTCACGAGCTTTTCTTGGAAGGTGGGGTTGTAGACAACCTTGCCCCCTTATGATGTTGGTGGAGCCCCTTCAAAAAATATAAACCATGGTGGTGTTTAAATTACCATGGTGAAGCCCCCTAAATAAACCTTTGAATCCCGAAATAAGAGAGCCAACAAAAAAATGAGCCCTATGGACTCCTCGCCAGTATAACGAGGGCCCACCATCCAAACTTATTTTTTAATTTCTACACTGTTCACTACATACAGTGTGAACCAGACTCTTTTGAAATTTCTCCACTAATTCCAATATATGCAAATTACAGCAGTCCACCTCAATTCTCAATCTACATCAAATCATGTACCTCGGCAAATAGTGTGGGATGTTTCCAAATTGTTGACACAAAATTCATTTGGATTGGTGGAGATGTGACGGTGAGAGGTGGTGAGGTGGTGGAGAATAGAATATATTGGTAGTATGTGGCGCTGAGGTTGCACTGAGCATATAACACATGTTAAATGTGTCCACATCATTTTCACCTACATTAGCAATGCATCCACACTGTATTAAGTGAAAGGCGTAGTTTGCTTCCTCGGTGTTATATTTCGAACCTAGGTTCAACCACTAATTAACGTTGAGTCATTAAATGTAACTTAGCTTTAGTATTTAATTAGCTTCGTGCTCTCATTGTCAACTACCTGAAAAAGATGGTGGTGAGATTTTTTGCCATGTTTTGGGTTTTGAAGATGCAAAGATGTTGACTACATACCGGTGGAAGCTAAAAACAAGACCTTTGAGTGGAGTGTAAGGTATAGAACAATCGTTGGTAGACATCAAGGACAAGACAACTTGGCCATATCGCATTATCTAATCATGTTTTATAAATATCAAACAATAAATGTTATTGAGAATAGAGTCAACCTACAAGAGAGAGCAGAAAGTGCTCAGAGCTTTATGATTTTTTATTACTATAGAATAGATTCATTATAGTCAAAGATGGATGATAGAAGATGCGTTGTTGCCAACCCTCATATGTACTTCAAGGTCTTTTGTCACACCCATTTGAAGAGTTTCATGGCTTGTCATAGTCTTTTTTCATTGGAGGGTATTGAATAAAAGTTGATTTATTCACATTTGGAATAAAGATAGGAGCAATGATGTCTCTCTTTGAAGCCATTTGCAAGTATTTTAATGTCTTTGTTTCAATGTACCTTTAAATTGGGCCTTGTTACATAACTATATATTACATCGTCCAAGGAAAAATGGCATATCCTTGGCCATTGATTATTTGACTGCATTTTGGCGCACTATAGCAAGTATCAATCTCTTTCTATGTACATTATTAAGGAATTTTAAAGGTCGAAGAGATTGCTTGTATGTATACTTCTCAAACTTTTTGATGATGAAAAGACTTTCAACACAATAGCAACTATGAATACCAACTTCATGATAATTTTGAAGTTCATTTTGAAGCTTTCCTAATGGGCACAATTGCTCAAGACTTCTTTTTCAATGGATAACTCCCAATATGCACTCCCAGTAGCTTGAATGATGCCATCGAGGTGTTTAACGTATGTTTTTTGATACAAGTATGCACTTGTGAAATTATGAAGTTCTCAACACAAGCGGGTTTGTGATTCATAGTACAAAAACCTATTGTAGGAGAATTAGATCAATGTAGTTTGAATTTTTTTCAAAAAGACATCTTTGTAAGATCAAACCTTCACAAACATGAATTGAGCACAAAGGTCGTAATTGTTTGTACCATGTCAACTTTGATTGAATTATTGTCATGCTATGTAAATTATATTTTATCTTTGATATTGCCTTTTATCAAACAACGGAAAATGTTACCTAGTATGCAATGAAATAAAGATTTTGTTGCTAGATATTTATGAAATTGCCAAGTACTCATATATGGGCTCCTGTAAAAAAAATTCCATCACCATCGATTATCCTCATTTAATTCATAGGTAATGCCATAGTTCAACTACATTAATCAATTTGACGTAACTTTCCAAACATATTTTGCCCAAATATTGAATCATAATTGTAATTATTCATACCCCCGCACCAATAATAATTTCAAAACATAATCATTGAAGATGAGTTCAATAAATGAGTTACTTGAAGAGTCACAAAAAATGTAGATAAGACACTTGATCTTATAGTTTAAATACTACTATTCATTAACTCTTAATAACTGTTAGACCAATAGAAGAGCTTTCTGGTCTCACATCTAAAATCGTAAATTTAAGTACACAAGAGCTCAATGGTCTCCAAAATCAAATTAGTATTTAACCACCGTTGAGAATGAAAAACAAGACATTACCGTATAGCAAGTCTAAGCTCCCTATTTCCTCTTTCACCTAATGATAGATATGTAGCATGACCAATTTTTAACCATTCAAAATTAAAAAAGAGGCCAAAACTACCAGTGACTATGCCTTTAGATACAAATAACAATAGTATCTTTGTCTAATCTTCCACAAATGATGATATCACCAACAAACATATACTCTCACCTTTCTTACGTCAAATTCATTTATATCCCAAGGCTATTGTGTGAATTTGCGACAAGATCCAAAAAATAGAAGTTGATGAAAAATATTTCACGTACTAAATAATGTGGCACCATTCCAAGGCCTTCTCTATAGTGGTCAAGAGTGTGATAGTATTGTATTGAGGTTTCACTACACCTGCTCTCCCTCTCCATCACTATCTATTATCTATTGACTACACCATTCTCTAAATATAGTGAACTGAAGAAATTTTACACTAGTTGGAAATTTGCACGCAATTGTCTACTGACACACGCTTTCTTTGAAATGAATGCCCTTCTGGAACTTGACATAGTAAATCAGTGTGGATGATCCACATCAATTATAAATCCACACTATACTCAATGAACGGTGTGGTCCCTCATCTTCGGCTGAAATCTAAGTTCAAGCAGATACCCTCGCTGTACTCCTCAGGTAGAGGACTGGTACCCCGAATTTCTACGTATTCTCTGGATGACATGCCCGGCGATGACATTCCCAAACCCTCCGAGCATGGAACACATACCCGGTGCGGCGCCCAACGACTCCATGGAGACACCCGCCGGTTCTCGCAACGCTTCCCGCTAACGTTCACATTGGCCTTTTGGCGCCATATTTGGCCTTCCCGCCACTCTAGCGCGGCCCATCTCTTGTGGCGATGGTGGCCTCCTCCTCTCTCACAACGTCCTCCCCTTTGCTGTCCCTGTTGTACTGTCTTCGTTAGAGTGCGTGGATCTAAGGTGAAGTAGAGCTTCGCTGCTTCTATCGGAGGTCAACATTCTCCCTCCTGTCGATTGTTCAGATGGTCTGGGCACTCTGGAAGGTAAGGTGGCTAGAAGCATGTTTTTATACGGATTGATATGACCACCTTGATGTGGTCACCTCAGAGGGAGAATCATACTCGGGTGTCGTTTTGTTGTCAAAATTGGGTGTTGGTTCTTGTGGTTTGAAGTGGGAGGGGATGGCTTTCGAGACTGTGTATGCCTTGGGTTGGTTTTGTAGGGTTAGGTGTTTGGATTCGACATCTGGGGATCTCCAGATGATTTGTGCACGTCATGTACGATTCGTCTGACGACTGGCTTCTTATTTGACAGGAAGAGTAGAACTTGGACGGTCGCCTGAGTTTTGGTGGGATGCGTCCATCTTGGGAGATCACCTTGAGGAGATTGAAGACATGGACATCTGAAGGCTCCTGGAGCTAGAGAGTCTCTAGTCAGATCACTCCTGGTAAGCTGCTCATTTCTGAATGTGATCGTCTGGTGTTTAGGTCAGATGACCTCAGTATGTGGGCTGCACACCTCAAGTGTAACAAATTCAGATTCTGACTTTTCTTGAATGGTTTCGTGTTCTGTCATCTGTTGATTGATGAAGGTTGGCGCACTCTGATGTTTGATTCCTCTTGGCAGGGTGTTCTGATCCAACCGTGAAGAGAAGCCGAAATGACGCCTTCAATCAAGGCGGAAGTGTTGCAATCGGTGGCGCCACTGGGTTCGTCCTTGGAAGATGACTTTTACATGGCGACGTTCCGGGGAGGTAAAGTTCAGAAAGTGATCAACATGATGGGCGGCCCGCCCTGGCGGGTCCGGAGAGTGTTGGATTTCGACAGCAAGAGCGAGATCGAGAAGGAAGAGGCGCTAGCTCGCAAGCGCAAGGAGCTCGGGTTGGCGTCAGGCTTCGAGGTGCACACTGGAAAGAAAGAGAAGACACTGGCTGATATGTTGCTAGAAATGAGGCAGCGTAAGAGTGCTGGAGTTGTCGCAACTGTACAGAGGAAGAAACTGGCTCCTAAGAAGAAGGTGAAGAAAGCGGTTCCTGTGAAAAATGTGGACCCTGTGGAGGAAGTGATTTCCGTCGATGAAGTAGCGGAAGCAGTGGACGAAGAGATTCAAGTGGTCAGCCTGCAGGAAACAACTCCAGTGGAGGAAGTGGTGCATGTGGAGGATGCGGTGCTTGTGGAGGCGAGCCCTCCTCGCAAGAAAAGGAAGAGGAGGAGCACAAGCATACTTCACCCATGCTCCAAGCTCTTAGACACGGAAGAAGATTCCCAAGGAGACGACTTAACCCTGGCAGAATATATGAAGAAGTCGGCCAGCACCACCGGGCGAGCGTCAAGTGACAATGCCGGAATCAAAGTCTTCCAGCGTCGCAAAGTGAAGTTCAAAGCTGTCCGGAGGCGCACGTCGAAGGTCGGGGACCAGCAGTCTTCAAGCATTCTGGTGTGTGATGATCTGTGTGAATGTGAAGTTTGCGGACCACCTCCACCTAAAACTGCAGAGGCCAACGCTGTCAACTTGAAGCAGCCTTCAATCAACGAGACCTCGCATCCAGATTCTTGCACGGGCGAGTTCGAGTCACTCACGCTCCCTGATGACCTTCATCAACTACCCGTCCGACACTGCAGTCCGCCCATGGACGAGGCTGACGACTTCCAGGAACTCACAGAGGAGCAGTTTCGTGTGGAAGTTGGCCAGCAGATGCCCTCAAACACAGCGGAGGTTTCAGATCTCTCTTGCCCTGAAAATCCATGTGTGGGAAGGTACGATGAGTACTTGGACGCTCCGAATGATGGTCCAGCCTTGCCGGAGGTGCTCGATGCTGAATCAAGGCCACAAATATCTGAGGAGATGAAAGGAGATGGCGGTCAGTCGCGATGTTCCTTCAACACGGAGAGCTCCAGCTTTTGCTTCGCATCTTCACATGAGAACGCAGCGTCTGTCGTTACTCCGATGGAACTGGACCTCGCAGTAGATCGGATCGAGTCCATTCTGGACACTCTTGTGACCCCGGATGATTTGTTACCGACTCATCTCACCGCGAGCGCCTCTAAGAGCTCCAGAAAGAAGAAAAAGAGGAGACGTTTCAGTGAATCATTGTCCAACGCAAGTTTGAGGGAGGTCTCCGAGGTGGAGAATCAGAGGCAGGAGGCAGAATTGGCAGAATCAACATCTCTAGCTGCACTACCTGAAAATATCCCCAGCTCAGTCTCTGAGGATGTTGCTTCTATTGGAAGCAGTGGCATCGTTGGTCAGCAAATTTCGGAGCAGATAGCTGAACGTATTTCCGAACAGATTTGTGAACTTATTTCTCACGAACTTGTTTCTGCTCACGAAACAACGGTGCATCTACTTTCTCAGGGGAACGACACGCCAGGCGGTTGTGCCGTGGACGTGGAAATGGTGGTTCCAAGTTCCATTGTGAACGTAGAGGAATGCAGCGTAAATGACAAGAATGCCGTTCCGTCAAGTGATCCGGAGGAAGTTGGAAGAACACCAACAAAGTCTTCTTCCTGCGATGAAGGTTCTCCCGAAAGAGATGAGATTGTTGGTGGTACCTCTACCTCAAAGGCTTTGTTTAGCAGCTTGAAGGCCGACAGCTTCAACAAGCGGAACCGAAAGGTGAGGAGAAGCTCCTACTTAAATGACTTTAGTTGACTGCATTGTTTTGACTCTTGAACTATACCCACTTAACCCTGAACGATTTGGCTTTTTTTTTCTGCACAGAGCTTCTCCCCAAAGTCTCAGAAGGCATTCCTCGCTGCCTTGAAGCCTGAGAGGTCGACACCTTCCATGAAGATCAAAGTGATGAAGTCAAGTAAGTGTACTCGCAAATCTGTTCTACACGGGTGTCAATAACATGAAACTGTTTCGGGTCTTTCCATGACAAATAATCATTTGGATATCCAGGGCGCACTAGTTCCTAAGCGCTGTATATGGTTTTGCAGAGCTAGGGGAACGCTGTTCGAGCGTGTTGTTTTCTCATGAAATCGTTGACGACCAATCAGACCGTACCGAGGAAGTAGTTGACGACAAATCAGACTGTTCTGAGGAAGTGGATGCCGACAAATCAGACTGTTTTGAGGAAGTGGATGCCGACAAATCAGACTGTTTTGAGGAAGTGGATGCCGACAAATCAGGCTGTTCTGAGGAAATGGTTGACGATAAATCAGGTTGTCCTGAGGAGCAGGATCCCTCACCAGATGACTCCTTTGCCCAGGATTTGTTGCAATGCGACGTGGAACAGCCTGACTTTTATGCTTCAATAGATTCGCAACCACAATCTCCACCTCCGCAAATTAGTGAGGAGGCGTTTATCTCGAGTGTCTTACTTTCTACCCCTGAGCCTCCGTCAGACTGTAATACGACCCGCATTGTCCCAGACTTCCCCGAGCCCTTCGTATCTCTCCAGGGTCCTGATGGCATTTGTACTCCTGATCACTCTGGGATCAGGCTTTTACCCTGCACGGAAGGGTCCTTACATATCGACGTAGAGTGCCATCCCGAGACACCCCTGAGTGATCCTAAAACCCCAAACGGCAAGATAGAGCCAGCTTCTCAGCAGCCCAAGAGTATACTCAAGTCTGCCGGCTCTGAAACATGCCGGGGAATCTGCACATGCCCACGGTGCGTCTCGACGTGTGACCAGTCGAGAACTGCCAGGAAGTTCATCAGGTCGCAGATGGTGCTGGCGGATGTGGTTGCTAGCAAATTACTCGATGAGCTGCGCAACCTGCGAACGCTTGTGGAAGAAACGTCACCGTCCCGAGAAGGAGAAGGAACCACTTCTAACCGCAGCCAGGTGCGCATGTCATTTGTAGGATGCATAATGTTGCAGCATTCCTCATGACATAATCTATGCCCCGCATCATCGGCTATTAGTATTGTTTTGCTTAGTCGTTGTGAAAATGTTGGTATTCTGCAGACAAAGGGAGCTCTCGAAAGTGCATCCAAGACGGAGGACTGGGCCAAGAAAGAGATGCTCAAATTGAGCCGAGACAGCAAACGAGTTTGTCGTCTTATTGTAAGTACATGTTTCGTTTCACATTTCTAGCTTGTTAACCTGGCCTCTGACTCCGAACTCTCATATATTCATTCCTTGGCTCACTTCTCAGCGTCACTTTTTGTTTTGCCCTCGCTCTGCAGGATGTCGGACCACGAAGGACAATCTTTGCCGATGATGCGGGACATAGATTATGCCATGTCAAGCTTCTCCCAGCAAAGCAAACTCTTAGCAAAGACTCTTTGTTGCCAAGTAGGAATCTTTAGCTGGATCTCAGACTGCACACGAAGTGTGCAATCGCTGTTGTATGAGTTTCTACTATTATATGTCCAAGGTTGTCTCATATTCCGTAACCATTTACGGCCCAAAGAGACAACCAGATTTCGTTTACTTGACATGACCATAGTCATCTTTTCCAGTTCATAGTGGTTCAGACACAATGGGTATCACATAGGTATTACATGAGTATCGCCTAGATATTAAATGGACAGTAAACAAGATAAATCCCTTGAATTTTCTAGGCAGTATACATTCAATGGTTAGTATATGATACATATACAAGATACAAGGAATAGTATATGATACATAGATAAATCCCTTGAATTTTCCAAAAGTTTTGGACAGCATCCATTGTGAACTAATTATGTACGAAACTGACCAACGCAAAGGGTAAGTCATAAGTAAATCTGTATTTCTACAATCAGCTCAGAGCATGAAAGGCAGCTAAAATTCTAACTTGACCTCCGTTTCTTTCTTCTAATTTACATTTAGAGACCAGCACACTTTTCCACTCACAAAAAGATAGATCACCATCCAGACTAATAGCTATTCAGAGTTATCAAATGATAGTGCTGTACTCCAAAAGATCCACATCTTCGTAATACTTGATCGACAAATTCTTGACCAGATATGCAGAATAAACACTCATTTTTTAAATTTGATACATTCGACCAAAACACTTCAAAGATGTTGATTCTAGTGGAAAGAGTGGAGAAGGAAGGAGAACATTCAATTTAATGCGTATGATTTTAATTAAGATTTTTTTCTCTAACATGCTCACCAAACTTCATCAACTTTGACCACACAAATTAAAAAGATTATAGTGTTTGAAAAGGTTTGTTTTCTTCCCAGCGTTGAGTGGATGAGTAGACTCTGACTTCACTTGGTGTCAAAAATTTAGCACTATACAAGGTCTAAAATTTATACCATCATGCATATTTTAGACCCCTATTCTACCTCAAAAATTTGGTGTCCAAGGAACTAATATCATGTTTAGCACTATACGCACTCCATTGTTGCATTTCATCCCTAAAAGACCATATCCCCGCACATGACATTTCCTATTTTGGGCAATCCCCTTGGTCTCAATTTCTATCATGAATTTTTTAAAAAAATTATGAAGATGTGGCATAGTAGTAGCTTTGAAGTTATATATATATATAT